>PVNU02002913.1:1475000-1795499 GCA_003013855.2 Liriodendron chinense
CCTAATGGTTATGGGACATCCCAAAAATCAGCTGTATCTGGAACTCAAGCGGGCCATACCAACTGAAACAGTATAAAATCATGCCTATAACATCTAAAAACACTTGTTGGGGCCTCCTGAGTTTTGGATACAGTTGAAACTTTGTGTGACCTCTTGTTTAAGTGAGACGTGCAATGGATGAGCTAGATTTTTCAAGTACATCTCAGCCAATCCTATAAACGATCATAAAGGTTTTAATGAGTGGATATCTACTCTTAACTGTTGACTATGGTGTGGCCCACCCAAGTCATGGATTGGCCTAAGTTTTAAGCCCATGGCCCACCACGAAATGGCACATCTGACTGATGGTGTGAATGCCCATCACACATCACAGGGGGCCCACATAGAGCACATAGTACACTTTCAATATATATATATATATATATATATATATATATATATATATATATATATATTCCCCGAGTATTTTTGTGATGGTGGATTTTATTTTATTATTATTATTATTATTTTGGCTCAAAAGATAAGGAGACGCAGAAGAGGATCCTGATGTTGTGGCCATGATGGGGTTTAAAGGTTTCCGATCAACCAAAAAATGAAAAATACTCGAAGGTTTTCTATCATTCAGAAAATGAAAAATACTCGAAAACATGAAATGAATTTTTTTATGTAACCATCGCTTTCTGTGATTGTGTTTCTGTTCCCATGTAGACCTTTTCTAGAAACGTGATTTTTGTTACTCTTGATTTGTGCCTGATAAGTGTATTATCATGATTATTATCCTTAGACTTTATTATTAATATCAGAGAGAGTATTCGAGTATTATATATATATATATATATATATATATATATATATTGATGAAGGGAGGATGTGATAAGTAGGGCTGGTCATGAGTCGAGTCAGCTTGAGAAACTCGAACTCAACTTGAAAAAACTCGACTTGCCTCGACTTAGTGGGACGAGCCAAGCCAAGCTTCATTTAGGAGCTCGAGTCAGAAATCGAGTCAAGTTCAAGCATTAGGTCACTCGACTTGACTCAATTTAAGCTCGACTCGTTTCATATAGATATTTGTTATAAAAAAAAAATACCCTAATTTTTTTTATTTCTTAGCCCCCCCCCCCCCCCCCCCCCCCCCCCCCCAAAGCTAAGCTTAGGACATATAAAACCCTCACATGTTAGGGGTTTCTTAATCCTACTATTTTGTTTAGGTAAGAACATTCCTTATTGAGCATACCTGATGGATTAAGTAATTTCAAGTAAAAAACATGGTGAGAACACAATGGTTTTGTGTTTTACATGTTACACAAAACAAGTGCTACGGTGAGACCACACACCATACACATCTACAAAACAGGGGCTATGGTAAGATCAAACACCATATGCAGCTATTGGTTGCAATTTTACGAGGGAGGTGGTGCATCTGATCCATGAATCAGCCGGGCCTTATCATGAAGATGGTCCGCACAATAATCAGGGCAGTCCATTCATGTGGTGAGCTATGCATGTACTGTGTTAATCTATGGTTCAGAAAATGTTATTAGTGGTCTCAATTCAATGCATCTGTGACCTGACCAATGAAAAAACTGATCATAGCTAAGCCATTTAAATGGTGAGGTCCCACCTGTAGAAATACTATTTTCCCCTAATATATGTATGACTTCTTGAACTTAATGTTGTTGACTTTTAATTTGTATTTTGTAACAAAAAATATAGTAAATTGAGGTATGTGCAAGCTTGACTCGACTCCAAGTAAGCGCGCCTCGAGCTTGACTCGAAAGGTTTAGCAAACAAGGCAAGCTCCAATGGTAAGCTCGAGGGTGACCTTGAGCTCAAACTCGAGGAGAGCATAGATGAGTCAAGCCAAGCTTGGCACACCTCAACTCGACTCGGCTCGATGTACAGCCCTAGTGGTAAGGTCTATTACCATCTCCCTTACCGGATAACTACCTTCAATTCATAAGGCTCCCAGGACTCCACCAGACTTCCTTGAAATCAACAAGAGAAAAGTTAAAATAGAGATAATTCTTAAGAAATTCAAAAATAATTGATTGATCATAAAAATGGAATTATAATGCTTTAAATAAGAGTTAAACTTATTATTTATAGACTATATTTATTTTTATTAGAATTCGTGATTTTTGGCAAAAAATAGTAAGTTTCCAATCCGACCCAAACATGTTATTCTTCTAAGTTTTTTTTAAATCCAGCACAACTTCTACAACTCAAAGGATTAAAAGTTATATTCGATCTAAAACTTACTATTTATAGTAAAAATGAAAATAAACTAAACTTTTGATCGTCGATCATATAGAATCTCAGTAAATCCGACATGGGCAATCTGACATGGTAGGTTGGTTGACTTAAGTAGCTCGAGCTACCCGAAATCATACATTACGCGTCTCATAACTCATCCCGGATTGTGAGATGCGGCCCAGATTACTTCCATTTCCAATGAAAATGTCTGTGGCCCGCATATATATATATATATATATATATATATATATATATATATATATATATATATATATATATATATCCCGAGTATTTTTGTGATGGTGGATTTTATTTTATTATTATTATTATTATTTTGGCTCAAAAAGATAAGGAGACGCAGAAGAGGATCCTGATGTTGTGGCCATGATGGGGTTTAAAGGTTTCCGATCAACCAAAAAATGAAAAATACTCGAAGGTTTTCTATCATTCAGAAAATGAAAAATACTCGAAAACATGAAATGAATTTTTTTATGTAACCATCGCTTTCTGTGATTGTGTTTCTGTTCCCATGTAGACCTTTTCTAGAAACGTGATTTTTGTTACTCTTGATTTGTGCCTGATAAGTGTATTATCATGATTATTATCCTTAGACTTTATTATTAATATCAGAGAGAGTATTCGAGTACTAAACGCTAATAACTTTGTCATCAAGCATTTTATATCCACACACTTGGCACACATACGAGATCTGGACTCTTCATCTATTGCCCCCAATCATGTATAATGCTGTACACCAGAAATCACACCAATCACATGATCATTGAGGAGTTTTGCCCTTTTCTGAGTGCCAAATGTTTGGGAATCGATACCAAGACCTCAAGCGTTGAAATGAAGTTATCTTCACTCAGTCTCCCACTTAAGCTATTGATCTGGGTTATCGTCATTGAATGCTTAACCAACATGTTGGTATGACTGGATCCGAGGTGTCCAACAGTTGGGCCGGCCATGTAGGTTCTCTGGCCCAAGACTTGTGCATTTTTTGTAGTGGGCCGCTTCTTTTTTAATAAAAATTATTTGATAGTGCTCGATTGTAATTGACCTATGTAATAGTTTATTATATTGTGAATGTGGGAGTTTTGTGTTTTCATTACCGGTCCCAGTTAGGATAGTCTATAGCCCACCTAAGGGATGGTTTGATCAGTTTGGCAGCTAGGATCAAACTTATGCCATAAATTTCATCATGAATCATGATTGTGGCATCATAGCTTTTCAAGATTGTTTGGAGCCATTTCTAGAACCAAAGGCGCAAGGGTTTGTAATGGGCCAGACCTGTGCACCTAAAATCCCAGACACACATCACCACATGACTGTGATGAGTTTGTATATACAACCTTGAAGTTAACCCAGCCCCAATACCATGTGCATAATTTGTAGCCCATGAGTTTATAAATACGTCGGGTTTGGATCCTCTTTCTCTAGTCCCTATGAATGGAGATCCAGCTTATTTGGACTGGACCTGGTACAGACCCGACCCAGGTCTTGAGCTGGGCCTAAAATCTGGACTAGAGAGACCCGAACAATCGCAGTGAAAATAATCATTTCCCAACTTCAAATTACCGTTATTCCAACTCTCTTCCGCGCTACTCAACCCCCGGCATTTCAAATTCCTGTTATTCCTCCCCCCCCCCCCCTCTCTCTCTCTCTCTCTCTCATGAGCCGCAGCAGCGGCGTCCGGGAAGCAGAGCGCCGGATCCTCCGCCTCCTCCATGGCCGCAGCACACGGGCACACCTCAAGCAAATCCATGGCCACTTCCTCCGCCAGAATCTCCAGCAATCCAACCTCCTCCTCGCCCACTTTGTCTCTGTCTGCGCCTCTCTCTGCAAAATGCCATATGCCCACCTCATCTTCCTCCAAACCCAAAACCCGAATATCCTCCTCTTCAATTCCATGATCAAGGGATACTCCGTCCGTGGGCCTCCCAAAGAATCTGTCCGTCTATTTTCTCTCATGAAGACCCGTGGTATCTGGCCTGACCAATTTACCTTTGCTCCCTTGCTTAAATCCTGTTCAGATCTTTCTGACCTTGGTCTCGGCCGTGGGGTCCATGCTGAGACCCTCACTGCTGGGTTTGAAACGCATAGCTCTGTTCGAATTGGACTCATTGAATTGTATGCAAGTTGTGGGAAGATGGATGACGCACAGTGCTTGTTCGAAGAAATGCCGAGAAGAGAGGTGGTGGCTTGGAATCTCATGATTCGTGGGTTTTGCAAGACAGGGAACGTTGAAAGTGGCATTCGTCTCTTTCAGGAAATGAGTGAACGGAGCATTGTTTCTTGGAATTCTATGATTGCAGGGTTTGCACGAGCAGGCCGTGATGGTGATGCTCTGGAGCTTTTTCGGGAGATGTTGGATGCAGGTTTTAAACCAGACGATGCCACATTGGTGACAATGTTGCCAGTTTGTGCTCGATTGGGAGCTTTGGATGTTGGTAGATGGATCCATTCTTATGCCGATGGGGAAGGGTTTCTGAAGGAGAGAGTCTCTGTGGGGAATTCGCTGGTGGATATGTACTGTAAGTGCGGAGATCTGACAAGTGCCCAAGATTTTTTCAATGAGATGCCTCAAAGAAATGTGGTTTCTTGGAATGCCATGATTTCTGGGATGGCTTTTAACGGGCACGGCAACCTTGGCATCGATATGTTTGAGAAGATGAAGGTAGAGGGTGTGAAGACGAATGAGTCAACTTTCATAGGGGTTCTATTGTGCTGTACGCATGCAGGATTGGTGCAAAGGGGTCGAGATTTGTTTGATTCGATGATCATAGAGCACCGGATTGAGCCAAAACTCGAGCATTACGGATGTATGGTCGATCTTCTTGGACGTTACGGGCATATCAAGGAGGCTTACGAGTTGGTTAGAAGCATGCCCATGAGGCCAAATGCTGCTATCTGGGGTGCTTTGCTAAGTGCTTGCAGAATTCATGGTGATCTAGAAGTTGCAGAATATGCGGCTAAGGAGCTTGTGGATCTCGAGCCTTGGAATTCTGGTAATTATGTCTTGTTATCCAACATTTATGCCGAAGCAGGTAGATGGGACGATGTTGAGAAGGTCAGGGTGCGGATGAAAGAAAAGAGTGTCTGGAAGGCACCGGGACAAAGCATGATCGAGTCATATGATTATGTAGCTTGTTAATGGAGTATTTGGATGCAAGGTGCTGCTAAACAACCTGATGGAGGGTGGATATCAACATCAATAATCTAAGAATATGAAATGAAAAGAGAATGTACATGACAAGGGAATAAGAGATGAAGAAAGATCCAAGAGGCCATGGGCATGGCAATTAGATGATGAGCAGCAGAAACTGGAGCTGGGTGGAGGTTGGACAAATTGCATTACTAACCGTACATTGTTTTGAACATTTTTGGCATACATGATGAGTGAACTTCTTGGTTTTTCAGTAGGAATCATTGTGCGGCCCACTGATGAATAATCTGGATCTTGCATGCGTGCCACCTTGGCAAATGAGGGGTGCTGTCTCCGGATGTATTTTTGCCCCTGCAATAAAGCAGAAAAGAGAGACGATGACATTTCAACAGACCCATTCTAACAATCAGCAGCTCTCCCATGTACAACCTAGATTCAACAATCTTGTGCTTATTGGATGAATTTACAAGCTTGTATACCGGAAGCTACTGTAAAATGAAGGTCTATAAGATTTCTGCATCCTGATAATTTTGTAGTTTTCTTTTCCTTCTACCTATTTTGAAGGTAAAATCATCATCATTTGAAAAACAAAATTACTAATGGAGTATGTTGGATAGTTTGGTACATTCTGCCCTTTTGAGTGTCCTCATTTAGCATTTCAGGTGGTCCCACGGACACTTCCAATGCACTATGATGCTTCCCTGATTCTTCAGTTCGGTCCAGAAACTGTACTAGTGGAGCCCACCTTTGGTGATCTAGACCATCCATATGGTGGTACATTATGAATGTACTGTGTCGTAGAAATCTTTTCATCCAAGTATCGTAGCTGTCCAATTGATGGTCTCTAAGGGCCGATTGGATCTTAAGTTGCTTAAGATAAGTTACTTATGCCACAAGTAGCTTATCTTAGTTTCTACTTACTAAGAAAATAAGTATGTTTGATAAACAACATATTTATCATATTTTCCTCTCATTCATCTCTCTTATTTCTTTCTTCAACAACTAATGAAAAGTAGAAAAGCTAAAAAAATTAACTGAAAAGATTATGTACTTTTAAGTGAAAAAGTTACTTATTACTAACCATAAACCAAACTCACTTATCTGAAATAAGTTATTTATCTACTGCTGTAGATTGAAAAAGTAACTTATTTGTTGCTATCCAAACAGGCCATAAGGGCCCATTTGGATACTACCGAATAAGTAGCTCTTTTAACTTATGTAAATTAATAAGTTACTTTTCTTAATTTAGTTTGCTTATTAAACTTAAATAAGTACCTTTCAAGAAAAAGTAACTTATCTTAGTTTGTTTTATTTTTTATTACTTTTCAACTGTCAAAGGTAATTTATTTCCTTCATTTTCATTAATGACACAGCAACTTAAGAAATTTTTAAAGGGAATATTAATGCAGGGGCATTTTCACATGGAACTCGAGTAGGGTGACCTGTGTGATGCGGGAGCACATTCGGGGTGGGCGGCCCATGTGATGCAAGTGGCTCATATGATGCAAGCCCCATCCGTGTAAGGCGGGTAGCTAATGTAATGCAAACCCATGTGAAGTGAGGCCCACGAAGGAGGGTTCGGCCAAGAGCCTAGCCTGTGTAAAGCAAGAGCTTGGACTACGAGACTAGCCTGCTTCAAATATACTCTGTGGCCCTGAACCCTTTTTTTTTTTATTTTTTTGAGAGAGAGAGAGAGAGATGAACCCCTTATTAGTTCCTGAGATTGGAACTATTCATCTAATGGATGGGTAGATGATCCAATGGGACTGACCATTCCTATGAGGATGATAAGGGTCAAAAGGGCCACCTAATCATCTAATCAATGCAAATTTCAACTCCCCAATGGAGCACACAAGGTCATTCCATCTATGAAAATTTCATGGGAATCATGAGTTCCACAAAGTGCCAAGAAGAAAATCTTTTGTACATGTGGCACATGTATGAGCTAACCAGGACTATTTATCTAGACAACCATCATGTGGATGTGCTACTACCCCAAAATAAAAGCAATCAAACTGCAATAGCTGTCCAACCAGTGGGGATGATAATTGGACAGTTGACACAATTTGAGCAAAAAACAAAGCAATAGTCAAGAGCCAACAACCAAAACACATACCAGCAGGCGCTACAAACTATCCACATACGGCCCACCAAATCAACGGTAAAAAACAAAGTCGGTACTTTCTCATAGAATGACCCACACGTGTGCATTGATGTCGGCAGTGGACCAGCCTGATCCCTTGGACCTGGATGAATGGATAGACAGCACTTCATTACATTGCAAATCTACAGTTGACAAATCAATTGATACAAATGATGAATGGCCCACATCAAAGGTAAACACCGCATGATGGATGGCCCACATCAAAGGTGGGGCCCACATGATGGACAATAACATTTTATGGTGGGCCCCACATGATGGATGACCAACATCAAAGGTGGGCCATGAATAATGGATGGTGAACATTAAAGGTCAGCCCCTAATGATGAATGGCCCACATCCAAGGTGGGCCCTGCATGATGTACGGCCCACATCAAGGGTTCGCCCCACATGATGAACAGTGGATTTGAGGGGGACCAAACAGACTTGATGGATAAATACTTACCGCGTAGAAAACCAAACATGCTTTTCTAGTTTTTGGCTAGTAAGTATGCTGTTTACAAAACATACCTATCTGCTAAACAAGTAGAAACCAAGATAAGCTACTTGTGGCATAAGTAGCTTATCTAAAGTAACTTACAATCCCAACGCCCCCTAAATAGCTGAGGACCACACTTGTGCTGATAAGGGAGAACCTTTTGGCATGACAATGCATGAGCTGGATACCAGATGAACAGTTGTGGTAACAGATATTTGGGGCCTGCATGTAAGGTTCCTGGTGGAACAAAAAATGCCGTTTCACTAGCCTAGAGTTGTATATTTTATCTAATTTAAGACCCCAATCAATCATTCATCGGATGGAAATTACCATGGTTAAGCTTCATCTGTTGTTTGTTCATAAAATTCAACACTCTGGTTATAGAATGTGTCCACCAGTTAAAGGATTTCTGCAAACACCAGTTATTCAAAACAGCTTAAAAAAAACCTTTGAACTGGAAGCACAAGTTATAGGATTCCCATCGTACCAAACAACATGGTCGGCAGCCACTACTTAAAAAGGTTCTCATTATGCGCTGTATTTCTCTTCCCAGGCACTGTAACAAGCATCTACTTGATAAGAGGACACTAACTTCAATCTCTTCCCACCATTGTTTTCTTTGAGCCAGGCAAATGATGGGTCATCTGTCACTGAGAAAAACCATGCCATTTGCAGAAACGTTGATGCCTATGGTACCCAATGGAAGCATAGATTCTCCCATTCAATCAGTGGATGCTAGCTTCTCCTCGTCTACTTCAAAAGCCTTCCTTGCTTGTTTAAGCTCTTCATTCATGGACAGCAGTTCCGTACATCGGTTGAGCTTTGGCATGTCCTGAACCAGTTGAATAAATAGTCAGCAAAAGCATTTAAAAGTGGCATACATCACAGGGCTAGTTTTTTGTTGGAAGGCTTTCTCATGGATGTTCACCAAGGGATCTTCTTACGGAACAATGCGAGTTTGGCACGTGTGTAAGATCAGTCCATTCATCAAGCAGCACTATAAACATGCCTCGGCCAAAACTCAGGCCGTTCTGCTCATTAGGTGGGCCACACATGTAAAACAATGATGGACAAGGTTAATAAGCTCAGGAACAGGCTACATGCAACATAGACGTGCCACCTACAAGCCTGATGATAGCCTGAGCCTTGCACACGGTTGCAACACTTGCACATGTGCAAGCGAAGAGGATTCTCAAACTTCTCCACGCAAGTATCCCTCACAATTCTAATGCTGGAATATATTGCTTATGGCGTTAACAATGGAAGAAAAGCTCTCATGGTATGGCAGGTTGGAAGGTGGCAAAAAGAGAGTAAATAACAATGAAAAAAATCCGCAGATCAATTGAAATAGATAAATATAAAGACCTCATAGCTTTTGAATAGCAGGTTAGTGGAATATATCATAATGATGAACTTATTGAAGGGAAGCAAAAAGGAGGAAGAGGACTAAAGGCACTTAGGATCCAAAAATGACAGAGCCTGTGTCATTTTACATGAAAACCAAGAGCTAGAGATTAGAGTAACTTTTCATCAAGCATTTACAGACGCCAACAGTGGGTGATTTGTCGGGAAATTGGGGTTGTGATTCTCGAGTAGTCTTTTTGATCAAAGCTGGGTAGATCTTCCAGCTAATCTTCAATCTTCTCTTTTAATTGATTCAACGGGCATATTTTCTTTGCGATAATGTAGTTTTTTAGGGGTTCTGGTTTGGTACCCTCTTGTATTGTTTTACTTCACTTATCTATAAAATTGCAAGATCCCCCACCTTTAGCTTGAAAGAAGAAGAAGAAGCTAGAATTCTAATATCAGAGATAACTAAAGTTAATCTTCACAGTACTGGCTCCAATGAGAAGACAATTTAATAATATTAAGAGAGACATCTTCAACCACCATGCCCTAGAAAAAGAGAGAAAATTTTCAAGCCTTCACATACAGCTAGAACCCTCTTAATTGGAACTGACCATGCCGCACAACCAAGAGAAGGACAAAACAGCACCACCCTTGTCATTTGTTACAATGCCTCCAACCCCAGATGGACTCATGTTCCAATGAAGCAACCATCAAACTTGAGATTAAGCCGGCCAGAGGAGGAAGCCAAAAGGCATTGGTGTTTTAAATCCTTTACCCTGAAGCTAATAGCCACTTCCTGATATTGCGGGGATTCATTCCTAGATGCCCCTTTAACTCTGGCCTCACAGAAGCCCCAAGAGTGTAGAGGAAATAATCCTTCTTTCCGCTAGTTTTTGAAGTATTGGCATTGCAATATGTATCACGCATTTAGGATATGGAAGTGGAGATGTTTGAGGGAAATATTGATGAAACTTTAGGAGAACTGTTGAATTTTTTGGTGAAACTTCAGGAAATGTTTATATACACACGATCAAACACTCAGAACTCTATCATCATCATCATCATCATCATCATCTAAGCCTTACCCCAGTTAATTGGGTCAGCTACATGAATCCTGTTCCACCATTCCACTCCACTCTATCAACAGCCATAATTTAGAGCATATATATATATATATATATATATATATATATATATATATATATATATATATATATATATATATATAGACACACACACATAGACATCACACACACACACACACACACAGAGAGAGAGAGAGGGGAATGCTCACCTGCGCACCAGTTCTCATGAGAACTGGTAAGCACTTTTTGAGAGCTAATCACACGTGATGTGAGCCCTAAATCTGAACCGTCCACGTGAAGCAGCACCCGAAAAAACCCCCAAGCACCAACTTTCAACGTGATGCAAAACTCAGCTGGGCTGTGGCAGAGAGAGGCAAATCAAGGGAGGAAACTGTTTCCTTTTGCAATGGCCCACCAAAGTTCTGGATCAGGGTAAAAGTTGGGCCCCTGGGGTTTTTTAGAGTGCTGCATCACGTGGACGATTCAGATTCAGGGCTCACATCACTTGTAATGAGCTCTCAAAAAGTGCTCATGAGTTCTCGTGAGAACTGTGCGCAGGTAAGCATTCCTCTTATATATATACACTCCATTATCTAGGGAACAAAACAATGCATTGCCAGATGCTCTAGAATCCCCCTCTAATCACGGTTTCTCCACCAAATTTGTGTTTTGATGTGAAACAACTCAACCGGATTAAACACAACTTCAAAGAGAACCCCCAACAAAAAAATTGGGCAGAACTATATTTTTCTGATCTACGTTGTTTTTTTTTTTTTTTTTTTGACATACAAAGATCATGCAACTTTAAATAAACCAACAGGCGACAAACTTACAACAACAACAACCCAGGCTCTTCTGGCCACTCCCTATTGCTAGAGGCGAAAATACAACTAGTGTCTTTCATTAGAAATTTGGCCCTCTTTAAAACCTCCATGCTGGTTGCAGTGAAAATATTGCAAATATCGCCCAAAAATAACCATGTTTCAGCAAAATATCGTAAATATTGAAAATATCTTGATATATTGACTCACTGGCCTAGGAATATTGCCAATACATTTGATACTTTGAACACTGCTTTTGAGTTTTGACAACTTCCTCCAAAGAACTTGTTAGAAAAAATCCTGTGACTTTTTGTCCACAAATCCCATGTTATAGGATTAGCAATCATTCCCCAAATTATGGTACCTCTAATTGCAAAGGATCCATCTGACCAATCTTTTATTAACTCCCTCAAAGAGCCATATAGAACCCAGCTTATCCCAAAGAGATCAAAGAAATTCTTCAACACTTACTTTTCTCAACTAGGAAAAAAAAAATGAAGATATGATCAATTTTTTACTCTTTCTCCCAAGCAAAAGCCTCCACTCTTGGCAATTAAGCAATTTCCTGACACCTTTGCACCTGGAAGACTCTTACTGCTTCAAAGAGTTCAATATAACGTTCCAAATCATGGGACTCTCATTCATATCAACAGCTACCTCCTTTAGCATGACCAGCAGCTCTTCGAAACATAAGACCTGCTCCTCCATTAGATACCAACAAAACCAAATGTTAAACAAAGAAGGAGAAGTTCCAAAAAATACTGCCCCTACACATAGTACATATGACAACCCTTCGCCCTAGCCCCTTTTTGCATGGATATGGAGTAGAGAGAAGGTAATGAAGAGGCAAGGTTTGACTCTTCAACCAATAGATCTTCCTGAAAATGCAATTTGTCCCAAAGCCAGAAGCAGAGACCACTCCTCATGAGACTACCCACCTCACATGCAATAGCCATACCTGTCATCTCATGATTTCCTAAACATCTGACCCCTCTCCTCTGGAGGCCATCCAAAGGAACCATCCCTTCTCTGTAAAGCGATACCTATTTTCCAATGACCTTCTTCCATAATGCATTTGGCTCCACCTCAAAACACCACCAACATTAGCTGAGTGCCCAATTTCTTTCATGCATTCTACCCAATTTGTGACCCCCTCCCTTCTTTGGTTTTTTACCATCCTTCCAGTTTATTGGATGGAATTTGTGATCCTCCATGTTCCCAAAAGAAATTCCTTTGAATGCAATCAATCTGTCTAGCCACCAACACTGGCAACTTGAAAGTGGGAAAGTGGGAAAGAAAACATACTGGGAGGTTAGCCATAGTGGATTCAAGAGGTGATCCTACCTCCAAAGGGAGAGAGATTACTGCCTAACAAGAAACATAGATTCTCACATGGAAAAAGAAAAATTAAAAAAATTACAAAAAAAAAGAAGAATGAAGAAGAAGAAGCAGCATTTTTTTATTGAAATACGCAAGAATCATTTCATGGATTGCATGCATGACTCATAGCAGTGCAAATAAAGATGCATAATCAAGTGAAAATTATACAATAACGCTTTGGAACGTTCAGCCATCCAAGTATAGGAAAAGTTGAAAGGGGGCTTGTTAACAAATAATGATGAAACATTAGAAAGTACCTTACGAATTAGAAATAGGAAATCCTCTGTCAGAAGCTTCCCCCTCTTCGATGCAATGTCCTGGGCTTTATGCACCTTTGGAAAGTCACACAGCAAAATGAAGATCATAAAAATAATTAAAAAAGAATAAAAAGCACTAAACTGAGCTGGCCTTTCAAATCAATAAAGATAGTCAAGAATTACATTGGGAGGTTGACATCAGTATGATCATTCTATTATTACTATCAACTAAATAAACAAGTATGATTAACAGCAAACAAGACAAACTAAATGAAGCTATACTTGACATTGACAATTTCATTGAATTACATAAAAATTCTCAAACCACTTTAAAGCATTAGGGTGCCCCAGATCAAACATGCATGTATACACCTGCTTAACACACACTTGGGTTCTGCTAACCCGAACTGGTATTTCTCAAGCACGTTAAGGGGGTGTTTGGCACATGGTATCAGAAGGGATGGAATGGTATTAGGTGGGATTAACATCATTTATTGCACAATGATTACATGTCTAGTAATACCATGGTATTTTCACCATCCAATCCCATGTTTGGGATCAAATTCTTACCATGGGAAAAACATTGGATTAAGCAAAATCCTGTTTAGTGGACCATGGAATTGTAATCAACGGACCAAATTCACAATGGATGTCAGTTACTTGTACATGTATATAACCATAGGGCCACGCATAAAGGGCGTATATGGATGGATGACATGGATAAAACACATGCATCAATGTGGGGTCCACATGTGTGTGGGATTTTGAAATCCAACGGAAATCTTGCATGGGATCAAATGCAATTCCATCCCACCTAATCCCAAGCCTCCCATCCTCCCCAAACATCATATGGAATTTGCACGGAACCAAATGCAATTCCATCCCACCTAATGCCATCTAATACCATGCGCCAAACACCCCCTAAACTTAAGTCGTCTCCTGATACCAATCACATTAGAACTGCCATTAAAAAATGCAAATGGTGCTTCACCAAAGACCATATTGAATTTTTCTATGTTTTGAATTGTTCTTGAAGCAACCGATTAAAAAAAATCTGTTTTCAATTGTTCTAGAAGTAACAGATAAAAATAAAAAATAAAAAAAATCTATTTTGAATTGATTTAGAAGTAACCAATAAAAAAATAAATAATCTAGCAGTAGAGCTGTGTGCTGGCCACCTATATCCTGATGGCTTCTAAAGGAACACCAGAATAAAGGGTCCATCCATATTGTTATTCCTGAATATGTCAGGGTGTGTTTTTCAATGCATGGAATTTGTATGTGTCGGATGCATGTACAAACATGTCAAATATTTTACTTAATAAAGTACGCTAAATCATAGCCAACTGTCCTTGTAATAAATCTCATATAAATTGAAACTCACAATTTCATCTTCATTAACTTTGCTAACAAAAAGTTGATAAACATGTAAGCTAGCTACTACATGAGAATCCCACGGTTTATGAGTGTAAGCTACAAAAAGTCTTAGTTGTTCATAAAGCCTGCAGAAAACAAGTAAAGAATAGTCAGAATTACCAAATCTGTGATGTACTCGACAACAATGTCCTCAACAAGTGCGGCAGTTTCTGGAAGAGGCTGCAAAGCAACACAGGATTATGAGTGAAAGAATTAGTATCAAACCAACTACACAACCAAGTGCGTACACCAGATTCGATTACCAAGAATCCTTTGATTTTTAGTAAACTGAATATAACATCACAGAAGCCAAATATCCATTACCCCATCCCCTAACCAAAACACATGAAGTAGATTCATTCTGCTTCCGCTTGTTATGTTTATGATGGGAAGTACGAGTCACTCATGACTACTGCATATGTTATTGCACGAGTTCCCATATGGACACATGGCAGGCATGTACAAGATCCGGAGGCTCATCCAGTGGGTCCCTCCACATAAGGAAGATGGCCCAATCACCCAAGAATCAGGCTGTTTGGTCAATTCTAACTTCTCGACTTGGGGGAAAACAACAATTTCGGGTCTTTTCCGATTGAACAATTCAGGTTAGCTTATTTTTGGGGCATGGCCCATATACGCAAGGCCCCCTGATGAGGGCACAAATCTTGTACACATCTTATACCGTGTCACCATGAGGATTCATGTGTAAGTTGGACTACAGATGCAACTTATGTGTAAGTTGGACTACATAAGTTTTGTCCACTTGGCATGCCTCGTCAATAATTGAAAACCCTTAAAATGACTGTTAACAAACAATAGACACCTTGTGGCTTTTATGCATACTTTTTGGTATTAGAATTGTAACAATGAGCACTATCTAATACAAAAAATAGAAAGAAGGGTGCATGTAAAAGGAAGGGTATAATATAGTTCCCTTACTAAAATCAGACAATAATAATTGCGTGGTAACAAAAGATAGGAATGGTGATAGAGCCTCATACGTACATTGGTATCATCTCCAAATCCATACATCATGTGCTGCACTGTAGCATCAACAACAAGAAATATATTAGTTGCCATAAGCCAAGCATATTAGTTTGCTGAGACCTATTTCTGACCACCACCCAATTGTTTTGGAGGTGGCCGATGAAGATTGGGGCCTAAGACCGTTTAGCTTTGAATTGGCTTAGATGGAGATCGGCTATGAGCAACTAGTTTATCGAATGGTGGTTTTCTTTCAAAGTGGATGGATATGCAAGTTTCAGATTGAGCTCAAACTCAAGTTGCCAAAGGAAAAAAAATAAAATTGTGGAAGAAAAATATTCTAGGAGCTATAGAGGCAAAATACAGTTCCATTGTGAAAAAGATTCATTAATTCGATATTAAAGTAGTTGGTCAATTGTCGGTGGAAGAAAGAGATGAAAGAATAGCTTTATTTGTAAAACACTCTACATCAAGGTATCCCAAAACGGTTACGATACGGCCGTATCGGCCGATACGTAAAGGAAACGGTGGTGGCCGTTACGCGTTACGGGGTCGTAACGGCCGTAACGGCCGTTACAGAAAAAATAGGCCGTTACGGGACCGTTACGGCCCCATAACGGACCGTTACAGCCCTGTAACGGTCCCGTAACTGTTTTCTTCAGAAAATAAAAAGGGGCCGTATCGGCCGATACGGGGTCCGTAACGGCCGTTACGGCCCGTATCGTAACGGTAACGGTGGTGGACGTTACGGCCACCGTTACCGTTATGGAACACCTTGCTCTACATATTCAAAAGAAGAGGAGATCAGATGGTTGCAAAGATCTAGAGCATTGTGGCTAAAAGAAGGGAACAAGAAAGCGTGATTTTTTCATAATATGGCTAGTGCTCGAGCTTGAGTTAACAGCATTTGTATCTTGGTGGTGGATGGTTCTAGAACTTCGGAAAAGGGACAAATATGTGATTCCATTGTCTGCTTTTACAAAATTCCGTTAACCAGTGATTAATGGAGGAAGCAACGATTGGATAACTTGGAATTACATTCTCTTGAAAAGCCCATTTCAGAGGAAGAAGTCAAATCTGCTCTTGACTAGACGTGTGGAGATAAGGCTCTGGGCCCGATGGTTATCTAATGAAGGTTTTTCAGTAGTTTTGGCCGACGGTTAGAAGAGACGTAATAGACTTTATCTCAGAGTTCTATGAGTGAAGACGCCTCTCAATTGATCTTGGAGTGACTTTTATTGCCCTTATCCCTAAGATTGAAGGGGCAGAAGTGCTGGAAGATTTTGACCTATATGTCTAATTGGGAGCCCGTACAAAATTCTAGGCTTCTAGCCAAAGTTCTCAGCATTAAGATTCAGGAGAGTTCTATCTCAGATCATTTCGGAAAACTAGGGAGCCTTTGTAGTGGGTAGGCAAATTCCGGATAGTGCTCTCATTGCTCATGAATGTATTGACTCTAGGTATAGGGATGGGAAGAGTGAGTGAGTTTGTAAGCTTCATATAGAAAAGGCCTACGATCACGTGGACAGTGGACTGAGAAGTTTTAGAATATATCCTTGAGAGGTTATGGTGCGGCCTCAAATGGAGTTACATCAAGGTATTCGAAAAAAAGTTACGTTAAGGCCGTAACGATAATGACCATAACCGTTACGCGTTACAGGACCAAAATGGCCATAACAAGCCGTTACAGTAAAAATTGTCTGTCCAATAACTGGTCCCGTAATGGTCCCATAATGGCCCCGTAATGGTCCCGTAACAGCCCTGTAACGGTCCTGTAACAACCTGTAACAGCCTGTAATGATCACTGAAACAGGTTTTTTAAAAAAAAAAAAAATTTAAAAATGCCATAACGGCCATTACGGCTTGTATCATAACGGTAACAGTGGTGGCCATTACAGCCACTGTTACCGTTATGGAACACCTTGGGTAGGATACAATCTTCTATTTAATTTCCACTCGTAGCATCAGGCAGGTGATCCTTTATCTTCGTATCACTTTGTTGTGGCTGGGGAGGCGCTTAGTATAATGCTTCATAAAGCAAAGGAAAACGGCTTAATTTCTAGTTTCAAAGTGGCAGATATCGGAGTCCAAGGTAGTCATCTTCAATATACGAACCATACTATCCTGTTTTGCAATGCAGACACGACCTCAGTAGATAACCTTCCGAAAATTGTTGTTTGATTTGAAGCGGTTTTGGGCTTAAATATCAATGTCTCCAAAAGTGAAATGTTGGGGTTCATGTGGGTTGTGAGGAATTATCATGTTTGGCGTCTGTCCTTGGGTGCAAAGGAGGAGCTTTTCCTTCCTCATACCTTGGGTTGCTTCTTTGTTTAGGAAAGCCAACGAAGCATTTGTGGGTAGTGTTTTAAATAGCTAGACTATGTAGCATATAGCTGACACTACTAGCGTAGTTTAGCCTTAACATTACGTAGCTCATGAAAATAGCTTTAAGTTGCTTGTAGCCTACACTATAAGATAATATGCATACGCTACACGATATGTAACTCGCATTACAAGTTATTTTTCACTATAACATTAAAATAATTAATGTTTTCAATAATTTTTATATTTTTCTACTTTCAATAAAAATTAGTTAATCTTTTCAATGCTTTTAGTAAAATAATTTAAGTAATAATATTAAATCAGTTTCGTTGTTCTTTCTTTAGCTTTATACTTAATCATGCACTTTCCTATAACTTTAGGTTGCGTTTGCATACACCAAATATCATGAATTTTTCTTAAATTTCATTATTAATCAATCTAATTTGGTGTTGAATATCATGAAATTGGTGCAACCAAGGCACAACCTTGATTAAGAATCTAAAAGAGGAGCATGTAGCTTATGCCACAAACTATTTAGCTTATGCTTCATGCTTCAGAGGGGTGAACGCTACGCTACATGCTATTCGCTATTTAAAACATTGTTTGTGGGATAATGTCATTGAAAGAATTGAAAGCAAGCTGTTAAGTTGGAAGCATCAATGCCTTTCATTGGGAGATCGGTTAACGCTTATTAAAGCAGCCTTGAAAAGTTGGACAAACTTGAAAAGTTAGAAGAGATTTTTTTATGAAAGGGGTTGAGGAAAAAAGAAAGTTTGACTGGCTTAGCTGGGAGAGTTTTGCAAGCCGTTAAGTGAGGGTGGAGCTGTTATAAAGGATTTGGATCTTACGAATTTAGTGCTTCACAGGAAGTGGCATTGGAGGTTTGGGTCTGAGACATGCAAACCATGGAGGAAACTTTTAGTTACCAAGTATCGCATTCAAATAAGTGAGTGGAGCGTAAAAAATCCTCTCTTTTTACTGTGCTTCAATGTTTGGAAGGCGATACCTTCTACCAAGTAGTTGTTTCATAGAGGGGTCTCTTTCTCAATTGGAATGGGGAATCGCATTCCATTTTGGGTGGACATTTGGTATGGAGACCAACCTTTGCAGGAACTATTCCCTAGAGTAGCCATCATTTCTATGGACCAGTTCATTCTTGTAAATTGTGTTTTTCTATTTGTGGCCGGTCAGTGGTTTAGTCTCCTGTGTCAAAGGAATTTGCTCGATGAGGATATTGCGGAATTAGTCAACTAGCTAGAACATCTGAAATTCATGATCCCTTCGCCTCAAGAAGAAAATTCGATGGTATGAAAAGTGCATAGTTCGGGTATTTTCCTGGTGCACTCCTTTTACAAATTGATTTCTAAGCCACATAGTTCGCTTTCCTACCTATTCCATCAATGGTTTTACGGAGCATAGTTCGCAACCTTTGTTTGGCTAGTGGGAAGGAAGAGAATGTTAACCATTAATAACCTTCAAAGGAGATCCCTAATTCATCCCTTTGTTTGATATTGATGGGGGATGTGAAGTTGATTGATCACTTGTTCATTCATTGCCCCTTCGTTTGAAGAGCGTTGCAGAATTTTCTTCTTTTCTTCCATATAACTTGGGTGATGCTGAAGTCAATTGACGATCTTTTGTGGGCAAATCTCAGAAAGTAATACAGAGACTCATTGCTTTGGCAATTTTTTGGTTATTTGGAGGGATCAGAATAGGCAGCACTTTCAAAATAAGGGATCTTCTGTGGAAGAAGTTATTAGTAAAGTTAAGAATGTTGTTATGGGATGGGTATCTTTTGTAAATGCAGCAATGTCTGCTGATCTTTTCTTTTTCTTTCAGTCGTAGTGTTGGATTGTATTCTTTTCTTGCCTTTGGGCGGGGTGTGTGGGTGTGTGTGTATTTTTGGCTTTTGCAGCCGCCAATTCCTCCTTTTAAGTTATCGAGGAGCAATGTTTGATGTCTCGTCTGAAACCAATACTTATCGCCCGTTACATACCGGTCTGCTCTAGGCCTGATGAGTGCCAGTATAATCCAGTATCAGCCTGAAACAGGGCAATACAACCTGTATTGGTGGTGAACGATTCTATAGGCAAAAACCGATTTGCAAACAATGATGAGGAGAGGGCCACTAACTGGCTTGCCCTTACTCTTACTTCTCTTATTGGCTTAATGAAATTTCGTCATCATTGCCTCCAATCGCGCAAGCTCATTATGCTACCTACTCTCCTAGAACAAGACCTAGGGTGTAGTTTACCAAAGTTCTCCTGCTGAAATATCGAAGCAAGTTACAGATGCATTTGTCACCATTCATAAGAAAGATCACTTGGCATAAAAATGAAGCCTGTCCACTCAACAGGCAGGCCACGCTGTGTGAAAACAGTGGAGACCTGACAATCTGATTCAATTCATATGTATTGCTTGCCTGGTGAATGGATATCGACCTGATTTTGTTTCCAGGCTATCTTACGAGCTATCACTCATATGCAAAGTTTAGACAAGGTATTTACGTCTTTGTAATATGTGAATTCCATAAACAAATCATACAAAAACCATAAAGAAGGGTGCGTTTGGTTGCACCAAATATAATGATATTTCACAATCAATCAGTCTAATTTGGTGCAAAATACCATTGAATTTCATGATATGTGGTGCAACCAAACGCATCCTAAACAAACTAATTATATAGCCATTTCATGCCTACTTACAATCTTTTTGGAAGACTCCTCGCTTGCGTTTGAAAGAAGAAGCCTCAGATGGTTGGGACGATCCGACCCTTGGCTTTGAAGCAGGCCCGGAAGAAGAATTGTGCATCACTATTATGCGATTAGGTCCACCTTCAGATTCGAAATTTCACCACATGAAAAACAAAGTGAATTAATAAATAAATAAAATTATCATAATTTACATCAATTCAATCTAGATATATTGATATTATCAAGCAACCCAACTTTTTAAATTGGCCTAAAAACCCTAAAATTAACGAAAATGCCCTTCAAAAGAGGCGGTCATTGCTCGTATACGAAGAAGAGGGTATAAGTGTCATTGAAAAGGGAGTTTGTGAAGTCAGAAAAATAAATAAATAAAATTATTTATCGTAAAATGCAGGGATTCAACTGAAATTGCCCTAAAAAAAAAAACATACGAGAGAGAGAGAGAGAGAGAGAGAGAGAGAGAGTATACACGGAATAACTGGTGTATATACGTAAGGATTGCAAGATACTCTGCTTCTTCTCGGAGGATTCCTCTTTCTCGGTTCCAAAGCCCAAAAAAACCCTATGAGAGAGACTGCACGGAATTACTGGTCTATATGCGTAAGGATTGCAAGAGACTCAGCTTCTTCTTTCTGGAGAATTCCTCTTTCTCGGTATCAAAGCGCGCAGCAGGTTGTACACGTGGATCTTTGCGATTGGTTGAGTTCGACCGCGTTTTTCGCAGAGAACTGAACTTTCTGGGAGCGGTTTGGGTGGATCCGGGACGCGGATTAGCTACTGACAGGTTGAGTAGCTATAACGATACTGAAGTGACGTCACCAGATTCTATGGGCCCCACCGTTATGTATGTGTTGTATCCACACCGTCCATCCATTTGGAGAGATCATTTTATGGCATGATCTAAAAAATGAGACAGATCCAAAGCTCATGTGAACCTCATCAAAGAAAAGAGTGGGACAGTGAAGAGACCGTTGAAACCTTCCTAGGGCCCACCATGATGTTTATTTGAGATCCAACTTGATCATAAGTTCACACAGACATGGAAGAATGGAAAACAAAAATATCAGCCTGATCGAAAACTTCTGTGGCCCCAAGAAGTTTTTAATGGTACAAGATCAATCTCCATTGTTTTCTTTGGTGAGGTCCATCTGAGACTTGGATTTTCCTAATTCTTTAATTCGTACCATAAAATGATCTCTATAAATGAATGGACGGTGTGGATATAAATGAATGGACGGTGTGGATATAACACATACATCACTGTGGGGCCTACATAAGTTGGTGACGTCACTTCAGTAGCGAGATGGCTACTCAACCTGTCAGTAGCTAATCCGCGTCCGTGGATCCGGGCGCGGATTTCCTGCGAAGGCCTTAGCGCAGGAAGTTCCTGCTGCGCTGGGAACCAAGGTGGGGCCCACAGTGATGTTTTTGATAAATCCACTCCGTCCATCCGTTTTGGGAGCTCATTTTAGGACATAAAAACAAAAATGAACCGGATCCAAGACTCAAGTGGGCCGAACTAAAGGAAAAGGTGGGTAGATAAATTAGTACCGTTGAAAAATTACTGGGGTCCACAGTGATGTTTATATGACATCCATACTGTTCATAACGTAACTACTACTGGGATGAACTGGAAACACAAATATTATCCTGATTCGAAACTCCTGTGGCTCCACAAATATTTCAACTGTGGAAGTTCAATCCTCACTTTTTCGGCCCATTTGAGTCTTTGATCCGGTTCATTTTTTTTATCATGTTCTAAAATGAGCTCCCAAAACGGATGAACGGGGTGGATTTATCAAAAAACATCACTGTAGGCCCCAACTTGGTTCCCAGCGCAAGGCTTTCGCAGGAAATCCGCGCCCGGTGGATTCCCGGATCCACTAGGTCGGTGGATCCCTTAACTGTGGGGCTCACTGTAATGTATTTTCTTTACATCCATACCATCCATTTTTTTGGACAGCTCATTTTAGGGCATGTCCCTTTAAATGAAGCAGATCCAAAACTTAAGAGACCATAACGCAGGAAACAGTCTTATTGAATCCTCACCATTAAAAACTTCACGGAGGCCACAGGAATGTTTATTTTACATCCAACCTGTTGACAACGTCATAAAGACGTGGATGAAAAGATCACACAGATATCGGGTCGATCCAAAGCTTTCGGGTCTGACAAGAAGTTTTTAATGTTGGATTACCACTGTTTTCGTGTATTACGGTCCACTTGAGATTTGGATTTGGTTCATTTTCCGTATAATGTCCTAAAATGAGTTTTTAAAACAGATGCATGGCCTCGATATGGATATAAGTAACGTACATCATGGTGGACCTTATTTTTCAGGGGTGGTATGTTCAGGGATCCATTGCTCGAACTTTCTATAGAGCGACCGGGGTGCGATCCCAAAGCCAAGGCCTACGTCGATCTACCCATTGTATATCCACTTTGTCCATCTGTGTTGGATGCTTATTTTAGATGGCCAAACAAAAAAGAGAAATTTCCAATTAAAAACATCAGTTTTAGACGTTATTCTCGGTTAAACTCCATTTTTTGTTTCCAAAAGTAAACTAATAGTAAATTTTTGGACGAAATTGCCCTTCGCCATTCGAAAACCCATTTCCAAATTCCATCTTCAATTTTCTTTATCTTCGGACGCTCTAATTTTCATTTTGTTTGACAAATCGTCAGGCTTAGACGGTGATTATGGCTCCACCATCTTCGAAATGTATGTTTTTTTATTTTTTTGGTAAATTATGATTATAGTTTTTCGAAATTGTGTATTTTGTTTGATAAATGTTGTTTTCTTCATTTCAAGCTTTTTTTTTTTTTTTATGAATGTTGTTTTTGGGAATATGAATATACATGTTTCTTGTAAAGTATATGTGAAAATTGTGAATTTTTACCAACATTCAATGTATTTCGAAGTTGAATACAACATGTTTGTTGAAATGTTACAACAAAGGAAAATATTGAAAAAGCCTAGGAATGTGTTTTGAAGTTGAATACAATGTGTTTGTTGAAATGTCACAACAAAGTAAAATGTTTAAAAAGCTTGAGAATGCGTTTCAATATGTCTGCAATCGTTGAAATTTCAACGCACACAGCCATTTTAATGAATACTCATTGAAATTTTAATGAGCACTGTCATTTGAATGAATACTCATTTAAATTTCATCGGGCATTTCATTTAATACGAGGTATAGGAAAATTCAATGAGTACAGTGAGAATTTGAATGAGTGGGGCTCAACTTAATGAATGTGTTGTATATGTAATCTAATATAAGAAGAATTTGAACGAGTATAGAGAGCATTTAAACGAGTACTTATTAAATTAAACGAGTACAACGTGCATTTGAACAAGTACAGTGAGGATTTAAAAGAGTACTCATTGAATTGAACGAGTACAGCGAGCATTGAACGAGTACAATAAGAATTCTCACTGTACTCGTTAAATTCAATGAGTACAGTGAGAATTTGAATGAGTACAAGCGTGCATTTGAATGAGGACTCGTTGAATTGAACGAGTACAGTGAGAATTCTCACCAGAGAGGGTTGAACGAGTACGTGAGAATTCTCACCATACTCATTGAATTCAACAAGTACATTGAGAAATTTAAACGAGTACAGTAAGAATTTAAAAGAATACTCGTTGAATTCAACGAGTACAGTTGAACATTTAAGGAGTACAGTGCCAATTCAACGAGTGCAAGTTAAAATTCGATGAGTACAGGGTGTAGTGTAAAATATTTATGTTTTGTCTCTCTTCTAACATCATTATTTTTTGTAGGTTTGCCCTATCCTAACAACTCTACAAAATGTTCTCTTACATGGTGGTTTGAGAGTGTGAAGGAAGATATAGATATGAATGATAGAAGGGTAAATCTATTTAGGCAGTCCTAGTTTGGATTCCTGAAAAGTCATCTATTAAAAGCATTCAATAAAATTGTTAGAGGTAATAAGCATGAAGATGTGGTAAACCTTAGTTTGATAATATGTGTAGAGTTTTTTCTTAAGAGGATCGACTCAAAATATCATTGTAGGTCCGATTTTATTGACTTAATTAATTCGTTATAAAACTTCAACAATTATCCTTGGGGTAGTCTGGCATACCAGACTATGACTCAAGGTGTACTGACAGCGGCCAAGGCATGCCGTTCAGGGGGGGGGAAGACGTACAACGTTTACGGCCGCGTATTTCTATTACAGAGAAGCTTTCTTTATTTTGTGAATAGGTTGGTGTATTTATCAAACTATGATTTTTCAACCTTATGAAATTTCGTGTCATTATAACAGGTATGGGCCTGTTGAAAGAATTTCATCCCTGGATTCCATTGTCATATCATTCGTTACCAACCAAATTTCATGCTTTAGTCAATATCAAGGCCGGAAGGGTTAGAGGTATCCAACAGTAGAAGCTCTGTTGGAGCGTGAAGATGTAAGCTATGTTTCATTGCCTATTTGTTGCTTATTTTAGTGTATTTGTGTTAGAAATAATTTTTTAAACAAGTTATGTTTACAGACCGACATACTGCTTATCCCTAGAATCCATGAACGAAGAACTTGAGATGGAGGATTGTTCGTCTAGTTCAAGAAAGATTCCAGGTAAGATAGTTATACAATAATGTATCTTACATTTACTTTAGGGCGTTGACAAATAAGATATCTAATGATGTTACATTGACTTTACAGGGCGTTGAAGTGGGCTATGTTGAAATCAGGAGTAGGGAAATACGATCTAAGAGGGCACTCGATGTCCAAGAAGATGAAGATGGTGAAGAAGACAAAAGAAGATGAGGAGGACGGGGATGACAAAGAAGAGAGGGGAGGAAAGGGTGAGGGAGAAGGAGAAGAAGGAGAGGAAAATTTGAAAGAAGGGCTGAAAATGGTGATGGAGAATTTAAAGAGAGAGAGATGAAAAAGATTAAAATTGAAATAAGGGAACTAAAGAAAGAGAAAAGATATGAAGATGGAGAAAAAAGCCTTAAAGAAAGAGAGGGAGATTGAAAGAGAAGAGATAAAGAAGGAGAGAGAAGAGTTAAAGAAGGAGAAAAAATATTACATGAAGGAAAATGAAGAGTTGAAGAAGGAAAAGGCAGAGATGAAGAAGAAAAAGTTGGAAGAAAGATTGAATAAGGTTTTATAATCTTTTGTGAATTATTACTAACTTTTCTTATATATGTTATTTGAGAGAAAATTATGAATTATTACTTATTTGATAGGATTTGTGTATAAAATTTATTTCTTGTTTCTGCTGTATAGGAAGAAGAAAGATTAAATGTAAGTGTGGGGCCTGGTGTGGATATGGGGAACAAACAATTGGATTCACCCTCTATTGCAATAGAGGGGAATAAAGAAGTTGAGAAGCAATAATTTGTTATGATAGATGATAGTGAACAAACGAAGAGACAACCTGCTGAAGAAGTAGGTACAACTACTCCTATAAATAAAGAGAGGCCAAAAAGGACATTTAAGCCATCTTACTTAAAGCAATCAACATATCTCTCGTTGTCAGTCATTCCTACAACACCCGGCCTCATCACTGAATCTAAAGAATCCAAAGACTTAACTACTCCTCTGAAACCATTTAATGTGCCGATGAACTCATTTAGAAAGTTATTGGCTGATAAATTAGAAGAATGTAAGTTTGGGCATAAAGAGAATAAAGATTCAAAGCCGGGAAGGTCGCTTAAGATAATTTGAAAGACAGATGCCTGGGTCGATAGCCTTGTAAGTATTGATAATTTATATATGTTAATTTACTTCTATTTATCTCTTACATCAACTTTGAATCTTCTTCTATTTTGATATTACCTTCATTCTTCACGTATGAAATTCTATTTTTTTTATTTTATATGAACATGTATATGTACCCATGAACTACAACAACATACATTGGGTTCTTTTTATCATCCACCCATAAGCAAGAGAAATTATTATTTTCGACAGTTTAAAGACGAAATGAAAAAGTAAATACAAGAAAAAGCTGAAGATCCTAACTAAAACACTTTCTATACTCTTTCATGCCACAGGCGACACGTCTGCGCTTGACAAAAAGGAGTGGAAGGTCTGTGATGAGGAATACGTACCAAAGCAGACGAACAGATCTGATTGCGACATATTTATGATGAAGTATATGGACATATTGAGCAGTGGTGATCTTTTGTCGAATAAGGAGTTGCAATCTCATGTTCGTACATTTAGGAATTTATTGGCATACGATTTTTTTAGCGTAAATGATTATACATACGCATGTAAGGAAGTGAAAAATTTTGTGAATGTTAGATATGTTTGATTTAGATATGTTTGTGAATGTTGTTATGTAAATTGTATTTTTTGTTATATAAATGTTGTTATGAATGTTAGATATGTTCGAAATGGTGTATGTTGTTATGAATGTTAGAAAATTCAACAAATACTCGTTGAAATTCAACAAGTATAGTGACATACTCGTTAATTTGAACGAGTACATGGAGAATTTGAACGAGATTTGAACAAGTACAGAGAAGTACTCAATGAGTACAATGAAAAACTCAACGAGCACAGTGAGTATTTAACGAGTATAGGAAGAAATTCAACTAGTATGGGGAGAAATTCAACGAGTACAGAGAGTATTCAATGAGAATTGAAAGAGAACAATAGTTATCCTACGATTCAACGAGTACAATAGTTCTCTTACAATTTGAAAGGTTTACATACAATCATCACACGACCATCATTAAAGGTTTACATACAACCATCAACCATCATTAATCATAAAAAATAACTATTCCTCGAGTATTGGATACTTGTACCTACGTCGATTATGGCCTGTTTATTTACACCGACCGCACTTTACTGTTTTTCGTTCCTCTCCACCTGAAAGAATTCTCATCATCTTCGGTTTTTCAGCTGACCTCCTTACTTGTGGGGGTTTAATTTTTGCACAAAACTCCTTCAATTGGTCTGATAATTCTCATTCATTCTCATCACGAACTGGGTAAACCGATTGATTATAGCAGATCCGGTAATTTTCAGTCGTATAAAATAAAGAACAGTAATTATATTGAGGAAGATTATACCTTATATATGTCGAA
This sequence comes from Liriodendron chinense, assembly GCA_003013855.2. NCBI lineage: Eukaryota > Viridiplantae > Streptophyta > Magnoliopsida > Magnoliales > Magnoliaceae > Liriodendron > Liriodendron chinense. Next base: position 1,502,455 of record PVNU02002913.1, read on the forward strand.
AGAACATGCATACAAGGCAACACTTTCATGTTAAACTCGCAATATGTACGCGAAAGTTCACTAAGCTTAAATGTGTCTTTGTAATCTCCCACGATATAATATTTGTCCCGAGAGATTGCATGACAGAAGACATCGCGCGCCATCGGTAGAAGTTCCGTTATTTCTTTCGCTGCCCATTTCGTTAATGATCCAGTAAATGATGATGCACGTTCACTGCTCTTGTAGAATATTTCTTGGATCTTTAATCTGACTGTTTCTATTAGTCTAGTCATAAGGTACTCTCTTACTTCTTTGAACAAAGCATTAACACATTTCGATGTGTTCGTAGTCACCAAGTTGTATCTTTTTCCTGAAAAATGTAAAGATGTCCATCTTTCGTATCCTATTTCTGTCAACCATGCATGTATTGGAAGGTTTGCTATTTTAATATTGTGCATTATCTTTTCAAATTTAGTCTTTCTGCACGTCTTTACAACTTGCAAATAATACATTTACAACAACTTATCTTTAAATGTGTCAACCAAGTTTCTGTAAATATGGTAAGCACAATGTAATGCATTGCGTATTTGAAGACTCTAGGAACTTCTCTAATTAAACATTTATGTCGGTCTGATAATATGACAAGACCCAGAAGATACCCTAACGTAAAATTCAAGTTGTTAAGGAACAATTTCCAACTGTTATTGTTCTCCAATTTTTCGATATTAAATGCTATTGGTACAATTGATTGTTTTCATTCAGAGTTGTAACCACAAATAGAACACCTTTGTATTTACCTTTTAGGTGAGTCACGTCGATGGCTAGCACCCTTCGTAAGTAAGTTTGAAAAATTCTAATGCATTGTCCGAAAGTAACAAAACATCTCCCGAACTTGCTTGTTTGTGGATTAACAAGCACGACAGTCACCGTCCTTGGGTTGGCCCTCCTCAGCTCATGTAAATAGGCTGGGAGTTATTGCCGATTAAAATATGATATTTCTCGTGCATAGCCAATACAATGTCTCTCGGGCTTAATCTCATGCGTTATTCAATACGACTAATAATCAAATCACTGGCTAACTTATTACTTGTTTGTCGATGATCACTCTACATCAATAACATCTCACATGTGTGTTTGGACGTGTGAGTCCTTATCTTGAATATCCTTGCATCATTCACTATAAATGCATGAACCATTCACAATTATCTTTAAAACACACTACGGTGAATCTCTTCGTCGACGAGTATAGGACCCGATATTGAAAGTGATTTGTCATTGTAAATCTGCTCAACACATACTGATACAATCTCTTGTCCTTAAACGTTTGCCCAACGACTATCTCAATCGGCTCATTCAATGATTTCATATATTTTGATAGATTTGCATTGATGAATGTTTCATCTTCGAAAGATAAATTAAATTTAACATCCATGAAGTTTGATATTCGAAGTGGCTCGGGCGATGAAGGCAAATGTACTACTGTAGGCAACGGTGATGATGAATACACATGTTCTCTTGTAGGTGAAGATGAGGATGAACACATATGTTTTCTTCTAGGCAACGGTGTGGACGAAGTCACATGTTTCTGTTGTAGGTGAATGCGAGGATATAGGCAAAGGTGACGAGGAAGGCACATGTCCGGTTGTAGGCAAATGTGACAATGAAGTCATATGTACTCTTGTAGGCGAAGGTAAGGATGCAGGCACAGTGTACTCTTGTAGGAAAAGGTGATGATGAAGGACATATGTTCACTTGTAGGAAAAAGTAACGATGGAGTCACATGTACTCTTGTAGGCGAAGGTGATACCATATATTTACTTTTCAGGCTAAGGTTAGCTGCCCAATTAACGTCACATTCCTCACATGAATTTGTCATTGCAAGGGTATCATGTTTAGTGATGACATCATGTTCAACACCACTACAACTAATGGGGTCTTAGTGAATGGTCTCATTAATGCGCCGCACTGTCTCTATTATTAGAGGCATGTATTTATTTGAATGCTCCGACTGTGCTGCCAAAAACACTCGAATATGTTTGTCGTCTTCAATTTCAGATGAAGGGATTGATTGGTTTGAGCATGAGTACATTACATTCATACTAATATCATGATCGTTCGGTGTAGTCTTAATGATCCTATAAATTTTAGATAGAAGCTTCTCATATGTAGTCCTGACACTCAAAATAATACTTTTTTATTTTCTACCCTTATACGTGTATAAATTTTTTTCACATATTAAGTCCCAACTATAAGAGCATATGATGATTCTGGGAGCCATTATCTGCAAACAAACACAATGAAATTAATTTTCTTTCAAAATTCAAAGAGTATATTAGTTATTTGATATTTGATAATTTCAAAGTAGACTCTTTCAAAATTCAAAGAGTACAATAGTTCTGTTATAGTTTCAAAGTGGTCTCTTTCAAAGCTCAAAAAGTACAATAGTTCCCTTACAATTTCAAAGAGGATTCTTTCAAAATTGAAAGAGTACAATAATTTTCATACAATTTCAAAATTCAAAGAGTATAATAGTTTTCATACAATTTCAAAGAGGTTTCTTTCAAAATTCAAAGAGTACAATAGTTCTTTTACAATTTCAAAGAGGACACTTTCAAAATTCAAAGATGACACTTTCAAAATTCACAGAGTAGAATAGTTCTTTGACAATTTCTAAGATAACTCTTTCAAAATTCAAAGAGTACGATAGTTCTTTTATAGTTTCAAAGTGGACTCTTTCAGAATTCAAAGAATACAATAGTTCTGTTACAGTTTCAAAGTGGACTCTTTCAAAATTCAAAGAGTACAATAGCTCCCTCATAATTTCAAATAGTACTCTTTCAAAATTGAAAGAGTACAATAGTTTTTATATAATTTCAAAATTCAAAGAGTACAATAGTTTTCATACAATTTCAAATAGGACTCTTTCAAAATTTAAAGAGTACAATAGTTATTTTATAATTTCAAAGAGGATTCTTTCAAAATTGAAAGAGTGCAATAGTTCTTTACAATTTTAAAGAAGATTTTTTCAAAATTCAAAGAGTACAATAGTTCTGTTACAGTTTCAAAGTGAACTCTTTCAAAATTAGAGTACAATAATTCCCTTACAATTTCAAAGAAGATTCTTTCAAAATTCAAAGAGTACAACAGTTCTCATACAATTTTAAAGAGAACTCTTTCAAAATTGAAAGAGTACAATAGTTTTTATATAATTTCAAAATTCAAAGAGTATAATAGTTTTCATACAATTTCAAAGATGACTCTTTTGAAATTCAAAGAGTACAGTAGCTTTTTTACAATTTCAAAGAGAACTCTTTCAAAATTCAAAGAGTAAAATAGTTCTATTACAGTTTCAAAGTAGACTCTTTTCAAAATTCAAAGAGTAAAATAGTTCATTCACAATTTCAAAGAGAATTCTTTTAAAATTTAAAGAGTACAATAGTTTTCATACAATTTTAAAATTTAAAGAGTACAATAGTTTTCATATAATTTCAAAGATGACTCTTTCAAAATTCAAAGAGTACAATAGTTCTTTTACAGTTTTAAAGATAACTCTTTCAAGATTCAAAGAGTACAATAGTTCTTTTACAATTTAAAGATGACTTTTTCAAAATTCAAAGGCTACAATAATTCCTCACAAATTCAAAGAGGACACCTTTCAAAATTCAAAGAGCACTCTTTCAAATAATACACCTTTAAAATTAAAAAAACACAGTAATTTAAAGAGCACAGTGTATAATTTGAACGAGTACAGTGACAGTTTGAACGAGATCCTCATTAAATTGTCACTGTACTCGTTGAATATACAACGAGTACATTGTAAAATTCAACGAGAAAAACACGTTATTAAAAAAAAAGATCCTACTTGATTTTTACAAAAAAAAAAAAAAAAACACATTCATTGAGAAAGAAAAAATTCACATTCTTCGTTCTTACCCGGTCCACACCACAGCTTCGTTTCTAATGAAACACGAGTTGAAGAAATAGAAAAAGAGTGCTCTGAAGTAAAAACTAATCTCAAAACTAAATAGAGGATGCTTTTTTGCTATAGATGAGTAGAGGTAGGCAACGATCCGGGCTGAGCCAAGTTAGCCCTAGTTTGGTTTGGCTTGCTTTTGTGCCGCCTCAGTTTGTCGATCGGCTTGGTTTGGGTTTCGGGTGACCCATGCGGCCCGAGTTTGGTTTGCTCCAAAAAAATCTGATTCGAGCCGGGATCGGTTTAGTTGAAAATTTCGAACCAGGCCATGCCGAATTTATACAGGTGGCGGCTCTTTTTTCGCTTGTTTATTTAAACAGAAAAGAATTTAAAAAGTTAGAAAAAAAAAGTACAACAGTATATTACTATATGATGTTTAGATCCTCCAAAAGAGTGTAGTTTCAAAATAAACATGTAAAAGCATTTTCCAAACAAAAGTACATGAGAATAATTTTACAAGTGCAAGGAAATAGTGTGCATTCATGTATATGTATTATGTATTATCTATGTCATCATGTATATGTATTATCCACGCTGTCCATCTATTTTACATATCATTTTAGAACATGATCCCAAAATGGAATCATATCCAAAGCTCAAGTGAATCACACCATAAGAAACAAGTGTGCTTATAATCTATGAGCCGAATCAAGCAGCTTCGAGCCGAACCGAGCCAGTACTGCCCTAGTTTGAGCTTGGTTTGTTTTTTCAAACGAGCTCGACTCCGAGGCTTGGTTTGGTTTGAACTTCCATTAGAACCAATCCAAGTCGAGCTTTTTCAAACCAATCCGAGATGAGCTTTCGAGCTGGCTTGGTTTGTGCCCAGCTCTATAAATGAGAGAAAAAATGGGTTTTAGACATAGAAGAGGAGAAGAACGAGGAGAAGATAAGTTTTTTTTTTTGTGAGATTGAATAAATCCTAACAACATGGGTATTTGTGTCCGAAAATACCCTATTCGTACAAGTGAGGTTTAGAAATGGAAACAAAACTTTAGGAGGTTTACTTGGGAATAATGGTCAAAAGTGAGGTTTAAGGTCGAAAATTTCTCAATAAAAAATTAATTAGTTATAAAGTTTAGGTGGACTACACTGTAGGAAATAGTGTTTATTGACCATTAAAAACCTTTTGTGGGCCACAAAAGTTTCAGTTGAATCTGATTTTTTCCTCTTTCATCTAAGTATTTACCTTATCAATAGGTTGGATGGTCAATAAACATTACGATGGACCCTAGGAACTTGTTTCTTGTGGTGTTGGTTCACCTGGAATCTATGTGTACTTCGTTTTTGGGTAGAAGACTCATAGTAAGCTGGAAAAACAGATGGATGGAGTAGATATACAATGGGCACATCAATGTGCGCCCTACAGTTAGGGTCGCACCCGCATCGCTGGCTCCAGGTTGCAACCAGGAGCCAAGTTGCACTCAACTTTCTAGGTACGCGTATTGCTGCAAATTAGGTGTTACCTCGGGAACAGGTTAGTGGGTGTTACCCCTACCGTATGGCCCACATGGATGATATTTTGTATATCCATGCCGTCCATCCTTTTCTACGGTCCATTTTAGAATAAGCTTCCAAAAATTATGCAGATCTAAATCTCAAGTGGCCCATGCCACTAGAAACAGTGTGTTGATTGCTCCACCATTAAAATTTCAAAAGAGCCCATCCTATGGTTTTGGTGATGTTTATTTTCAATCCAATCTCTTGAGAATATAAATATCAGATTGATCCAAAACTTTTGTGGACCATAAAACGTTTTTAATGGTTATTCATCACTATTTCTAGTGGTATGGTCCACCTAAGATTTGGATCTTCTTAAGGTTTTAGATCACATCCTAAAATGATATGAAAAATCTGATAGACAATGTTGATGTGTAAAAAATACATCAAGAAGGGCCCCACACGGTTAGGGTAACACCCACTAAGCTGTTCCCAGGGTAACACCTAATTCGCGCCCCTGCAGGAAGCTAGGTGGGGCCTATCGTGATGCTTTTAGAAATCCATCTGTTTTGCCAGCTTATTTAATTACATGAGACAAAATATGAGGCAGATTCAAAATTCAAGGAGATTCAAATTCAAGGATACCACATGAGAGGGAAAAATGGAAAAGAAATGCTTAAACCTTATTGGGTCTACCTTGATATTTACATGCCATCCAAACGGCTTACAAGGTCATTTCCACGGAAATGAACTGAAAACATAAAAAAAGGTTCCTGATACAAAACTTATGTGGCCTCGTGTGGCCCACTTGGGGTTTAAGTGTACCCATTTTTTTTGTCTCGTCTCCTCAAATGAGCTGGAAAAACAGATGGATGGATTAGATTTCTGCAAAGACCATGGACGGCCTCACCTCGCTTCCAAGCGTTCGAAGGCCTTTCACAAGCAATCCACGCCGATGTGATCCACGCCGATGTGATAATGACGTTCAACTATCTGACCTTCCAAAATGTGAGTCCATTTGGGAAAGAGAATATATCTAGAATCACACTGAGCAAGAAATCCTAACCGTCCAGTTAATGGATCGATTGGATGGTTAGAAGAAATTTGTGAGTGATCCAAATTTGTAGTGAAAATTTTATGGTTGGTATCATCCTCTCATTTATGCTCCATCCTCAATTGGTTCAGCAATTTGAACGATCTGGATTACATTACAATTATTCATGTGTGCGGTTGAAGAACCTCCTCTCTGGGGTCATTTGATTGGGAGTAAAAGGAGGTAAATGGAAGGAATGGGGAGTAAATGGCTTTGATGTGCGTTTGGAAGGAAGTAAATGCAGGAAATAAAATGAATTAGGAGTAAAGTTGATGACACTCGGAAATAATTCAATTACCGGCTACATCACTAAATTCACACCAACCGAATGATCCAAACCATCTAAAGCTTGGGCATCTAAATAAATAGTTAAAAAATATTGGCAAGTTGCTTGTTCATGGTCCTTTCGTTTGTGGTCCAACTCAGACTCAAAACTTCCTCATTTTTGGCTAAAGGTCAATGGGCTTGTTGCAATCATTCCATTAAATATCACACAAATACACTAATTTCAAATGTTAAAACTGATTTATGATACTACTAATGTTCCTCTGAATATATCAAAGAACTCCCGTGCATTCCAATTCCTCTCATTTACCGACATACAAATTGAATATTTAATTTTTAAATGCATTTCTTTTACTCTCATCCAAACACAAATGACCAAGTCATTTACTCTCAATTGATCAGCTAGGGCACATTTGGAATGGAGAATTAAGTGGGACTAGGTGGCATGGAATTGCATTTGGTCAAATTCCATTCAGTGTTGGAAAACAGAAGGATTGAATTAATTCAGGTATCATGTCAACTGCAAGATTTCTAGTGAATTTTGAAATCCACTATATATGTGGGCCACACATTAATGCATGTGTTTTACCCACATCATCCATCTATATGTGTTCTTTACATATGATATTCAAGTTGCATATGCATAGTGGTGACTAGCATAAGTTGAGAAATCTAGATCATTGATTCTAATTCCACATCCTACTAAACATAGTTCACTTAATATAGTTTTTTTAAAGGAAGATTTTCATCCCAAACATAAAATTGGATGGTCAAAATACCATAGCATTTCTAAACATACAATCATTGTGCAATAATAATGTTATTTTTATCTAATTCAATTCCATACCATATAATCTTGTCCGTTCCAAACAAGCCCACCTTTCTAATTCCATTTCCCATTGTATTTACCTTCATTTACAAGTTTTCAAATAGGGGGTCAATGGGCCTGATTCAGGCCTGCAAAATCAGAATTTTTAATAGGGTTGGCCCATTATTGGCCCGGCCTGAAACAATGCAATCCGGGCCAAGACCTACCCAGGCCCGGCCCATCGACAGCCCTATTTCGAAAGGAGCTCAATAGGCAGGTTAGGTTAGGTTGATGGTCAACCCGCACCTAACCAACTTAAAGATTGGCTCCGGTCAGGTTTGGGTTTGTCAGGTTGAGTCAGGGTAGTGCTGGCATGATTAGGGTGGCTTCCGTGGATCCTTGACTGCAGGTCCCACCATGATGTATGTGCCTTACATTGATGCCGTCCATCCATTTGAAAAGCTGAGTCCAGGGCATGATTCCAAAAATGAAGCAGATCTAAATCTTAGGTGGACCACACTATAGGAAAAGGTTGGTGATTGAATACCCACCATCTGTTGTACCCTGTTTTTGACAAGCCTTGAGAGAAATGATCGATTTCGTTGGTCGATTGCCGTTTGCATTTGGAAAAGCCGGTTGATGGCCGATTTCGTTGGCCGATGCTATATGCATTCGAGAAAATCAGTCACTGGCCAATTTCGTTGGCCAATGCCATATGCAACTATGACGCTGGCCGATTTCGTTGGCCGATGCTGTATGCAACTATGATGCCGGCCAATTCTTTGGCCAATTGGCATATACAACAAGGATATCGGCCGATTTCGTTGGCCGATTATCGTATGAGAAGCAAGATAGTGGCCGATTGTATCTTGTGTCTGAAAAAGCGGCCGATCGCAACGGCCAATGACCGATTTTCATGGCCAATTGTCGTCTGGTAGCCTGGCCAGCAGCCAGTGACTGATTTCCATGGCCGATTGTCGTCTGGCAACCTAGCCAGCGGCCGATTGCTGTTTAAAGCATATCCAAAAACTTTTGTGGCCGAAATTTTTTAATGGTTATTCATCACTGTTTCTAGTTGTATGGTCCATCTGAGATTTGGATCTTATTAAGGTTTGGGATCTCATCTTAAAATGAGATGGAAAACAGGTGGACGACATGGTTACAAAAACAAATACATCAAGGTGGGCCCCACATGTTTGGGGTAGTGGCTGAGTCTGCAAGCAGTTACTAGGTAAGTAGTGGGTAAAGAGAAGCCTCTGGAAGGCAATGCAGGAGACGGTTACCGTAACAGTCAGAAAGTGGAGTATCCAGATAGATTCCACACTTCAAGGAGAAAGTTATAAAAGCAAAATGATTTCTATAAAGCAAGGGGTCCAACACCAACCAAATAAATCTATCTTTCCAGATTATCAAATCATTTACATTTTATAGTGTAATCGATTCATTTTTATATTTCAAGTACTTTGAATTTCTTAGAGTAAGTGCTCCGGCATTTTTCAAGTCAAGATTATATTATCATTCTGCAAGCTTATCCATGTTCTTCGTTTTACCATTTATGTTCCCTAGCATACTCAGTTTTTATTTACTTTCTTTAGCATTAATCGCACTGTTCAATTTTGGTAGCATAGCTTTGGAGATTACGTTCCATAGCAATAAGTTTCACAATCAGTAAAGTTCCATTGTACATCTCTTATTGGTGAAGAAAAAATAGAGATTGCCCACATGATCGATTGTAAGTTCTTTTTCTTTTATTTCTTTAAATCTATATCAAAAGAAATCCTTTCACCCGAAATGTAAAGTTGCAACCCATTTTTTGGAGGAGGAACCCCACCCTCTAAACATTGCCTAATTACTTTTATTAAGCACCTGAGCGAGTGACTAGTTAGGTGGTCAATCTCTATAGATCTCGGTCATATACGGTTGATCACAACGTATCTGCTTTCCTTGGTGCTCGGGGTCATTGTTGTTCGGTTGGAATTAAGCTTAACAAAAATCGATTCCAGCACGCCCGCACACAACGCATGGCCGACGAATAACTTGGCAACACTATCAAAAACATCTTAGGGCCACCGGAATATTTATTTGCCATCCAACCTGTTGATATGGTCACAAAGTCCTGGATGAAGAAATCACACAAAATCACCTTGATCCAAAACTTTTGTGGCTCATGATAAATTTTTAATGGTCAATCATTTCTATTTCCTATGGCGTGGTCTACCTGAGATTTAGATCTGCTTGAATTTTTAGATTATGCCCTCAAATGATCTGTCAAAACAGATAGGTGGCGTGGATGTAAGACACATACATCAAGGTGGGCCCATAGTCAGGGATCCACCCACCTTGGTGAATCCGGCCATCCACCCGAGCGGCGCCCCCATGATAGGGGTTGCCCTGAACTGGGGAACGAGATTGAGGGAGAGATTTTGTGTGTTGAAACAGATGAACGGTCTGATCATTGTTGGGCCCCCACATAGCATCTCACCTTTCAAAACAGTAAGAAAATTACCCGCACCTAAGCTTCCTCTTTTCTTCTCCTGAGGATAGATCCTCTTGCAATGGGTTTTGAAATCGATTACCACGCATGAACAATTTGCTAACGTGGATGAAATCCACCCATTCCATCAGGTGGGCCACCCCATCTTAGGCCTATCCTGAACATCACACTATCCGAACAGTGTATAGGTCAATGTTCATCCTCCAAACTATTTTCCTTGGTATATCCCACCTGCAGGTGTCTGATTTTTTAGCCCAATGCATGCCTAAATTTTGGTATGACATCTAAGGATTGAAATAGATTTTATAATATCACCATAATGGGCTCCTTAAAAATCAAGGATGGACATCTCTCTCCCAACTGTTGCCTTTGGTATGGTTCACATGAATAATAGGTGAGACTATATTTTTACTCCAAGCCTAAAATGGAATCCCATATCTAATGGTCGATTGAATTTCACATATATATCATTGTGGGCCCATAAAAAAATCAAGGATGGTCATCCATAAAATTTCCTTTTTCAATGTGCTGAAATCCATTGTTTTGAAATGGCTGCGAGGGGGGTGACCCCTTGATTTTTTTTATTTTTTTTTTTTTCCCACGAGTCCATGTGTATTTAAAATCCATTGTAACTACTATTAGATGTGCAATCCCAAGTAGGTCTAGGCCTAAAAAATCAAGTGGACAGGTGATTCACACAGGCAACAGTGAAGGAAACCTTAATTTTTACATGGTTCATTGTGACAATTATACAAAATCTACACCAATCATTAGATGACACACCTAAGCATGAGGCTAAAAAAACATGCCCATATGTGATTCATGTGAGCCACACCAAGAGAAATAGTCTGGAGTGTCAGCTTTGCCCTGTACACTATTTCCAATCACATGGTCCACCTAAATCATGGATGGGGCTAATTATTAGGCCTTGGTCTAACATGGCGTAACACATTTGGTGGTCGGTGTGGCCGCCCATCATTCTTTCTCTCTCTCTTAAGAAATTTATTGAATTTTTTAAAATGGTACAAGATGGAAATTAGGCTTTTGTTTTTTTTTTTTTTACTAATTTGCTTACCCTTGCAGACCCTAGGGGGCGTGGCTAACGGGTTGCTGTACACAATCCAAACCAACTCAATTGAGAAACAGGCTTGAATTTTAAGCCTAAGTCCTGCTCTTAGGCCTGTACTCTAGCCCAAGTCTAGCCTGAGGTGGGCCAGCCCAGCCCATTGACAACCTTGCATGAGTAGGGCTGTCAATGGACAGGGCCTAGGTAGGTCTCGGCCTGGATTTTTCAGGCCCATTGACACCCCTTAGACTTAGGGCAGTTCTTGTGAAATTTTGATTGTATGCGGGCGTACATCACCCGGTTTTTACTGTAGAATGTGACATGTGACACCGTTGATTACGTACCGTGCATGGTCGAACGGATTGGATGTGGGCCCTATGTTACGGTGGACCCCACAGTCATGTTGTAAAATAAGCTCTTATCCCAACGTAGTGGAAGAATCGAATTCTTACGGGGTAGAGGGGTATAATTGGAATTTACGTAAATTTAATGTCGATAACAGAGGGTGATCCAAAATTCTAAGTGGGCCACATCAGAGGAAACGGTGGGGATGGAAACACCACCGGTGAAACCATTCCCGAGCACTTGGATGAGGGGAAAACACAAACTTCTGTGGCCCCCAAGAACGTTCTAACGGTGGTCATTCAATCCCCTATTTCTTATAGTGTGGCCCACTTGAGTTTTGGATTTCCCTTGTGTTTGGGTCCATGGACTAAAAATAAACTGGTGAAGCGGATGGATGGAGTGGATATAAGACAAACAGTGGATGGAGTGGATGTAAGACAAACATCATGATGGCCCCATAGTGCTTGGGGTCGCAGGAATCTTCTGCAAGCAATTTGTTTCCACCAAACTTTGTTTATCCGGTGAATCTGAGCCGCCCACTTGAAAAATGCACAAATCGACGGTGGAAACCGATTCCGATATGCAAACAGAGGGTCAGGTTTGAGTTGGTTCGAGTTGACCAATGTCTCAATAGGACCCAACCTAAGTTCGCCCTAGCACGAAGAAGTTTTTAACGGTGGACATGCGGTGTAGGCCACCTGAGATTTGGATCTACCTCCAAAAAATGATGAGGCCCACAGAACACCATCCAGTCCCCTAAAATGAGCTAGAAGAACTGATGGACGGTGTGGATAAAACACTTTCATCACATTAAGCCCCACAGAGCCATGCCACCAGGGATATACCTGGTGGGGGTGCTGCAGGCAATCCGCTTCATTCTTGCACCGGCTGTGATGGACGCCGGCGCGGTTTGGGTGTATCCCTGTGGGGCCCACTTCGATGTATGTGCCTTACATCCATACCATCCATCCATTTTGACGGCTCAGTTTAGGCATGATCTAAAAAATAAAGAAAAATCCAAATCTTAGGTGGACCATACCACATGAAACAGTCGTGATTAATAAATCCCTACTATTAAAAACTTCATGGGGGCCACCGGAATGTTTATTTGCCATCCAACGTGTTGACAAGGTCACAAAGACCTGGATGAAGAGACCTCACAAATATCAGCTTGATTCAAAACTTTTGTAGCCCACATGTAGTTTTTAATGGTTGGAATTGGATCTGCTTCATCTTTAGTATCATGACAGTAAAATGAGTTTTCAAAACTGATGGACAACATAGATATAAGGCACATGGATCACGGTAGGCCCAACTGTCGGCGATCCCACCCACCTCACTGGATCCGGGGATCCACAGATGCCGCACTCCTACTTAGCTGTGACCTGGAACTAGCAATGTGGGTGGGACCTTGACCATGGGGCTCACCTTGATGTATGTGTTGTATATATATGTTTATAGCATGGGGCTCAAAAAGTGAAGCAGATCCAAATCTCAAGTGGACAAGACCACAAGAAACATATGTGGGCCTATTAGGTCCATAAAGAAATAAGGTTTATTTGCGACCATAGGCCTAAAAAAAATGAGGCTTTTTTTTTTTTTTTTACCATAAACCACAAAAATGAGGTTATTTGTGGCCATAAGTGGCATCAGGCTATGATAGGTCCACATGTGCATGGGCCTATTAGGTAGTTTCAAGTTAGTGAGAAGAGCTGAACAAATCTCTCTTTCACAATTGTAGCTCAAGTAATGCCTGATCTGATAAGACGAGTCTTCTCGTTCTTCCATATTCATCCTATACGGCTCATGCAGCTAGTGAAATAAACGGTTGGTGGTGAGGGCACATCCCCAAGTTGCTAATTGGTCTGTCTTTGCCATGATACCAACTCACAAAACACACCGCTTTCTCTCCCCCTATAGATTGCGTATTAGACAACATAACTTCTAATATATGGAACTTCTCTAGCCCCATCATAATTTATGTGTTAGATCCACACTGTCCATCAATTTTCCAAATCATTCTAAAGGATGAGCCTTGGGCACATCCAAAGCTCAAGTGGACCACACCACAAAAAGTAGCATGGATTGAACGGCTATTGTTGAAACCTTCTTAGAGCCAACTTTGAGGTTTATTTGCGATGTAACCTCTTCATAAGATCACATGGACATAGACGAAGGGAAAATATGAATATCAGCTTGATAAGAGCCTTCAGTGGCCCCAAGAAGTTCTTGACGGTAGGCGTCCAATTCCCACTATTTCCTGTAGCGTGGACTGCTTGAGCCTTGGATCTGCCTCATTTTTAGCCTCATCTTCTGGAATCATTTGGAAAAATTGATGGACAGTGTAATAGAGATTTCTAACTTAGTGTCTTTTAAGATGGAGAGGAAGGGTTGCTGCTCTGAGTTATAGGTCATGTAGAATGAAAGTACCCAAAAAGGAAGAAGATAGCCGGCAATTCCTAAATTAGAAGACGCTGGCATTAAGAAGGAAAGTGCAGGTAAAGTTGTTGAGGGATTGGTGAAGAGTCCTAAAGTAGAAGATGTACGGTAGGAGAAGTCAGCTACTGATCAGACTAAATACAGTGTTGGATGTGGTGGTTGTGAATCAATGAAGACACCAAAGGAGGGATGTTTGAGACTTCAGTGAAGTCTCTTTTCTGGGTCTCTCCGTGTCTGTCTCAGTGTGGGGTTTTGATTGTTGGTTTGTTTTGGGTCTTGGGTTTGGTTTATATGGATTGTAGTATTTATTTTTTATGTCTTTTTTATGGATTGTTTGGGTGTCTTGGTTTCTTGTTGTTTTTAAGTTGGAGAGAAGTTTGTGGGATTGTGGGGTCCATATATCTCTTGGTTTCATTTTGTTGAATTGAGATGGGTTTACATATTATAGATCTATGATCGGAAGGGGTTGTTGAACTCTCTCTCTCTCTCTTTCTCTTTCTCTCCATTCAGTGTTTGCACTATGCCAGGCCTTGGCCAATGTTCAATAGCCTGGCTCGTCTCACTGATGTGATCCATTCATTAAGTTGACTACTAGTAAAAAAAATGGATAGTTTAAAGATACTTATTAGATAAAAGGTCATGTTTTAATGATTTAAACTATTTATATAATATAAATCTTCTTAGAATATCAGAAAGAAAATTCTTAAATTAAACTATTTCAAACATTTTATTATTTAGCTCATTTTTTTAAGGCAAATAGGACTAGGTACAAGGCAATAGCACACCCAATTAGGCTTGGGTTGGGTTAGGGTAATTGTTTAAGAGACTAAAGACGGGCTGTGGCCATCCATGGTCCATCCATTAAAGTAGGGCTGTAAATGGGTCAGTGGACCCGATGGGGTACCCGGACCCAACCCATTTAGACCTGACCCATTTGTTAAATGGTAGGGGTCTGGGTCCAAGAACAGACCCAATTGCTAAATGGGTCTGGGTCTAGTTTCCTTTATATTCGGCCCGACCCGACCTGACTCGAACCCATTTAGTAAGTGGGCGGGTTTGGTCTATGTTTCAAGGGACCTGTCCAGCCCAAACCCATCCAGACCCGGTTTTAAGCCTTGTAAAATGCTTGCATACTTGATCTAGACCCGGACCCATTAGACCCGACCCATTTATAAATGGGTCTGGGTGGATCTCCCTCTACCAAACCCGGACCCATTTATAAATGGGTCTGATGGGTTGACTTGGACCCGACCCGGACCTGCCCATTTAGTAAAAGGGTCTAGGTCTAAAATTTGGACCCAGACCCGTTTAGTAAATGGGCGGGTCTGGTTTTGGCTAAACCCGCCCCGAACCCGACCATTTACAGCCCTACATTAAAGTCTGCTAATCAGATGCATGGGTTCCTCCCTTCTGAGTGAATTTTCAACTGTGGCTGATTCGCAACATGACGGTCCAAATCCATAGTCCACCCTTCCCCATCATGCCATTTCCCCATTTTTAAATAATAATTATTTCAGTAAACAATTTATCTATCATTTTCCATTGAGACAAAGCATTCATCCGTGTTAAAAACACACTATATATTAATGTGGCCATAAGCTAGATTTAGTACATAGTCATTACATTATCAGAGATTCTCAATGTGGTGTAAGTATTAAGGTGGCCATGACCAATATTTTAGTACATGGTCATTACATTATCAGAGATCTCTACTCTTTAATGTGGTAAATACATACTCATAACATTTAGAAGCTTCAAAGTAAGAAACCACCTCCTATGGCCATCACCATGTACATGTATATGGGGTGGACATGCTTGTGTGCATGGCTTTTTTCACCTTGGATGTGGGAGGCCACATCAAAGTTACCTGCAAAATACATGAATTTACATCAGGAAATTAGTAAAATTATTAGTTGCATCTAATGCTAGGATTTTCCTTGCCTTTCATCAAGTGGGCCCTAAGGTGATGGTGTGTTGGCTAAATAATCAGTTGGTTCAGTCATTATTAGGAAGGACAGTGGGTCAAGTTGGCCCGCTGGTCAACTGGCCTGGCTTGTTTTGAGGCAAGTTTGGACCAAGCTAAATGGTTAATGGGTCTAGTTTGGTATAGAAAATGTTGCCAGTTTGCTTAAACAGTTGGGCTAGGGTTGAACCCTACCTAACCTGACCTGCTCGTATGGCTTATCAATGGTCTTGGCCAGCTAACCCTACCCAAGACCCAGAACAAACTAATAGACGATGAGTAGATACATTCACACAATTAATGCATATTTGTATGTATCCACTAATTGGTGTCTTTAATTAGTCCCATATTCCATTTTAAAACCCATTTGTGGTCATGCCGGAGCAGGTCGGTCGAGCCCTACCCAATTCCAATTAAATGGGTCAGGTTGGGTTGGGTTGGGTTGGGTTTGAAATTGATGAATTTTAAGTGGGTCGGGTCTAGCGGTTTGAGCTGATATCAATGGGTGCATGCCCAACCCATTGCCACCCCTAGTTATGGGGCGCATACATGTCTCAAAAAATCAAGATTTACTGATGGAGACTGATTAATGGTCCTCCTTCCAGGTTTTTGTGGGCTGGCCTGATTTCCTGGCTAGTGTACTATTTAGCTGTGGGACCGGCTTGTAGGTGATATTATTCACAATGTTACCTCTTTCACTACCATCGCTGCATGCTGCATTTATCGTGGTCTGAACATCTTGTACCGTGGCTTCGTTGTAGAACAAGAAGTTTGATAAAATACCATCGACGCAGTTGAGCACGAGCTCCGTTTCAATGTAGCAAGGCCCATTGCAGTACTCGTCTGTCGCCTGACGAGGGACATTGATGTTTCCGCTCTCATTCAATCGGTAGGCTTCTTGGCAGCTTGCGTAAATCTTATTTTACAATGAAACAAACGCACCCATCAAACATGTGAGAAAGCATCCCTCTGATTGCATGCATTACGAAATAATTTACTTGATCGAACGTGGGTTCTTTTTGTTTAAACGTGTCCATTCCAATCAGTTCAAAATCTAGGCCGAAGCCAACTCCGCTCATGGAGCATTGACAACCATATTCATGGCTGTGGAAGTGTCTCACACACCTTAACCTTGTTGTCCCATTTAAGGTTTAAGACTCGGTCGAGTCCCATGCGACTTGTCCGAGTGGACTTAGACTCACCCAGACTCAATCTGCTTCAACACTGTGAGTCAGAACTGAAAATGATGGGTGACTCGGCCTCATTTGGCCAAGTCAGCCCAACTCGGCCAAGTAACAACTCGACTCGAAGTTGGTTCGAGTTTAAAATCATGGCCCCAAGGAGCACATGGGCAAAATACCAAACAAATTGAGAGGGAATCACTTAGAAGCAATTACATTTTGGCTGCGTTTAGATGCACAGTTGAATTTGATGGAGAATATTTAGTTCAATCATGTAGAGATAGAGAAAGAACAATGATTTTCTCTAACATGCATAACTTGCAACATGGAGCCCTTAATGAAGTCAATTACAATTTGGTTATTTCCACCAATAATTGTAATTCAATTCGATAGCGGATCCAAACGCACCCCAATCGCTCACGAACGCTATGTATGAACACGGTTCGGCAGAAGTTCACTTACCATGCGCTCATTGAAACAAAGCAGTGCTTTGGCGACGATTTGGGTTGGGTCTTGTTCTGCGCGATTTGCAACAATAACAAAAAATTAGAAAAGAAAAATGACAAAAGCCATATAACCATTTGCACCCAAAAAAAAAAAAAAATCAAGCCTTAGTAGGCAAACGCATACCTGCATGGCAAAGAGAAGTAGCAATGGAGATTAGTGCAATGGAAAAGCACCAAAAACGTATGAAGGTGAGTGAGAAAGCCATGAGAGGAAGGGATTTGGAGGATTCTTACTCATGGAAGGTAAGCTGAAGTTATATACATGCAATGATAATGACTTTAGTAAAATGGGGAAGCTTCACCGTTCTATGTTACCACCTATAACTTTTAAGGACCGAAATGCCCCTTTATTGATGTCACTGTAATATATACAATACCCTTATTAAATATTCAAGAGATCCATGTAATTCCATGTGGTGGTCCAAAATGTCAGCGTGACAATGGGCCGGGTAGCCTGTTTGACCCGACATTGGGCTGGGCTTGGCTCAAGTTATTTTAGTGTTTGTAACATTGCAAAGCTATCATAGGATTAACCCATGTAGGGGCAGGTCGTGCCATTTTAGCGTGTGACCCAGAGTCTTGAGGATCAATTTGAATTCATATGTAAATGTTTTATATTTACAACTATGGTATTTTAATCTTTTTTTTTTTAAACATAATACCCCATAATGCATGGGCACTCGATACTATGATCTCAGTGTTCAAACAAATTCTGTTTACTTTGCTAAGCTATTCCAATCCTTGTTTAGGCCATCCATCCATCATGAATGTAAACCAGTGGCTTCATTTCTCTAAATGGGTTGCCTGCCCCAGCTGACCCTGGAATTTTTTTTATATGGCGTGGCATTACACGTGGAATGCCGAGTATGGCTCACATCCACACAGATTGGGTACTACCCATCACATGTCCGAAGCTTGAAACAGGCTAGGGCTCGAGGGGCCACAGTGATATATGAATTGCATCCCAATTGTCCATTCATTTTTCCATATCATTTTAGGGCATAAGCCCAAAAATGAGGTACATCCAGGGTTCAAGTGGACCACACCACGGAGTCAGCAGTTATAATGACACCCACCATTGAAACCTTCTTAAGGCCCACTATAATGTTTATTTGCCATTCAACATGTTCATAAGGTAACATAGATCTGGATAAAGAGAAAACACAAATATCAGCTTCATCTAAAACTTCAGTGGCCCCTAAGTAGATTTCAACGGTGGGTATTCAATCCCCACTATGTGGTCCACTTAAGCCTTGGATTTGCCTCGTTTTTGGGCTTATACCCTAAAATGATATGGAAAAATGGATGGACAGTGTGGATGAAACCCATATATAAAATGCAAAAAATAATAAATAAATAAAAATTCAGGGGCATTTTGGTAATCTTACTTAGCAAACGGAGTTTGGTGGACTGGCGTGTACACTACATAGCGTAACAACGGTTGAGAAGAGAGGGATGGCAGTTTGGTGTCCAAGTCTACCAACTTCCACTCTCTTTGAGACTTTTTCTTTTAATTGAGTGTCAGGAATCATACCTAAGCTTGCGTTTTGGCTTGATCACATGGACTGTCTGGGTCTTGGGTTGTTTCTAGAGGTATTCTACAGTACATCAGTGTGCATCTTTATAAGGTAGGCTGGCGGGATTACGGCCATTGGATCTGGGGCCAGGTTTCGTGATCCAAACTGTTCATCTAATGAGATATACATCTGATGGTGAATTCTTGAGAAGGAAGGTCTTAAACATTTTATTATTGTCTTAGAAAATAATGATTAAGGAGACGGTCTGTATTTAAAGGAATGATTTAAACAATCTAAGGTTTGAAATAGTCCACTATGAGATATCTATTTTTTAAGATATCCTTTTATAGTGAGGATAATCATAAAAGAACGGTGTGGATCACTAAATCATGATCTTAGAACGATCAAAAGGGCATAGCACATGTCCATTAACAATAAGTCGAGATGTAGTTTATCAAACCCATTGTTTCTTTACCCTTATTTGTTTAGATTTCCGGACGAGGATTGGCTGGTGACCCCCAGCTGGTGGAAAAGCTCCTTGGGCTCCACCATGATGTATGTGTTTTATCTACTGCCATCTATTCATTTTTTTCAGCTATTTTAAGGCATGAGCCCAAAAATGACATAGATCCAAAGCTCAAATGGACTACACCACAGGAAATAGTGGGGATTGAATGCTTATTGTTGAAAAACGACATAGATCCAAAGCTCAAATGGGCCATACACGTATCGTCCACGACAATTGACCGTCCATCTAGAGGACCCTATCATGGATGGCTTATGTTTCGGAAATTACAGCTATTAGAGACAATATTATCCATCATTTTCTTCACTTCTTCCCACCGAGTATTGACGGTTGACATGTTTTGTTTTCGACCGTAGCTCTGAATGCCACTGATCGGATGGGTAGGATCATCTGATCCATGTCCATTTTGAACCATTTTCTGTCCAAAGTAGGCTCAACTAGATGGACAGTCCGATGACGAATAACTCTGCCAAGTGTACGGATAGATGGCTCTATCATAAGAAATTCCATGGCGTTGGCCAAACTCCACTCGTTCTCCTTAAGCTATAGGCCAGAAAAAAGAAAAAGAAAAAAGAATTATATCATCCTTCAAGCCGAGGATATGCACAGTGCACTCGGGTTTTGAGTTTGTACAGGTGTCAGCCCATGGCTCAACGATTTTGAGTCCAGCTGTGGATGGACCGGGCCTCAGATACCACACCCATATTGGAAGATCATACATGGGCCCTTTTCATTTGAATTTAGAACATTGTTGTATTTCTCATCTTGATAGTCTGTTTACACTCATCGAGTTAGACGGTTAGGATTGTCAGACGAAGAAGAGATCTTTGAGGTATATTTCATGCCAATGCTAGTAAGATGGACGGACGAGCTCTATCAATGAGCATGGCCCCACTTTGAAAATCAGCATACAAAATATAAATCTTCCAAAATGTGAGGTTTGAAGGATTATTACATATGCTAATAGACAGGTGTGAAAATGCTTTCACATACACATATAAATCGAATTAAATAAGCATGCGTAATTGAAATTCACATCGGTAAGTGCCGTGCAAACAAACCCCTAAAATGTGGTTTTTGTTGAGTGCAAGGGAAAAAAAAAAATGGAAGAAAGAATGGAAGAAAAGAAAAAGAACGACAGCCGACAGCCGACTCGTTTAGTTAGGTACCATGTCCGGTTGGATTCATTTTGGGATGGACCAAATCTAACCCATTTAAAAACCGGTCCATGTTGCCTTGGCTTGAGTATGAGAAGTCTAATTTCAGATTTGTTTAGATTTGAGTGAACTTTTCGGACTAGACTATTCCATGAGTCTCAATTTTGGATCTAGACCTACTTATTATTGTTGGGTCTGGTCCAATAACATATTGGTCAACCCAACCCATTTGCTTTTGCATGGCATGTTTGTCAAAGATCTAAGCCATTCGTTGGGTTAATATGCCAGATTCCAAAGATTAAGGTGGTACGCTCATCAAGTTGAGTTTGCATGGTTGGGTTTTTTTTCTTTGTTTTTCTTATTCTGGAATACTCATTTTTCTCATTCAACTTCAACCTGGTTGGACAATATACTATATAGATGGCACAAATGAAGTGTATCATTCTTACTTATTTGTATTGATCATAACTATTGTAGGGCTACTAATATGCTCAATTCAAATAATTCAACGATGAGATTAAAACCAATGATCGTGTTTAGCCCACCTAATAGAAGTATTATATGCGCATGTTTACTTTGTAACTTTAGGTAGTTGATGAATAGCCAAACGATGTGCCACGTGTATCCAAAACTAGGCACGGGATGGGGGTGGCTCACATTGAAGTGTGACTTACCTGATTGTGTTTATCGCCATTTCTTAAATGTTGGCCACTTATCCATTGTGAATGTGGCATACACCTACGCTTGGTCCAGATTTTACAAATCATGGACCCCAGGCTAAGCCAGCGTAGCCAAATAAAATGCACTGATAAGATGATCTCAACTTTCTAAGATGCTGGAAAATGGACGGCTGACCATTTACATTTTAACCGTACCAAGTAATGGTCACCTATTGGATGGTTGAGATTATATGATTTTTGTTCAAGATATACTGCATCGACAAACATGGATGCCACATGCATGGTAAATAAGTAGACCCCACCTAGCCGAAAAAAAAGAGCCACCCAAAAAACATTTTAAGACTTAAAATTGTACACATTGGCATACAAGTAACTCAAACATTCCAATTGTGGACCCTAATTTAGATATATATAGCAAAGTTCAACTGGTTTAAGTTTTTTAATAGATGATTGGAGGACATTAGATAGACGGTTAAATAGAAAACTAGTCCATGGTCCAAATTCAATAAACAAATGTCCGTTAATCAGAAATATTCACCACTAGAACTAACGGTCCACAACATTTACAAGGATGGCCACTGGCCCACTAAAGCTCCACGTGGATCAAATTGGAAAGGCCGATGCTTGTCGGTCTTAGAACCTGTCCTGGGTCCATCCCCAGCCTACCAAAGAAGCATTCGGGCCCAAGCCAGTTGGGATGGTCTGTTGGGCCTTACAGAATACTCAAGTCCGAGCCCATCCTAATTGGGCCTCAAATACAAGGGTCGATCCAACCACGGGCCTCTATGCCCCTGATACAGTACAAAGGAGAATGGGCGCAGACCAGAGGAACTGGACATGATCATCGGAACAGTATGATTGTTGGGCTACCCATCTACTATGGGGCCCACCAATTTGACGGTTTGGATTGTCATGCATGCACTATATGAGAATAGTGTGGATGCATTGCCTCAATTTAGCACTTGGGCCTTTGGGCAAAAATTGGAGTTTGGCCCTTGAAATTAATACGGAGGAAAACCTAAATATGATAGGTCTACCTCCCACCATAGACAGTAGTGGGTATGGCCTCATAGAGTTTACTTGGTGCACTGAGTTGCTCAGTACAGAATCCGCTTCCCACATATGTGCAGTAGCTATCGCCTATCATACATTGGTGTGGAAGTTTTTCTCATTGCAAAAGAGTTGATATAGGACAAAGTCAAGGACCATCTCATGGGATAGCCAACATTTAAAGGAATTAAGCTAAAAAGTTTGATCAAGGGTTAATGTTCACTATAGCTTTCGACAGTCATAAATACACGAGTGGTTATCCATTTAGTGCACATAACATGTCGTTGAAATGTTATTGACGAACATTTTTCAAAATAAGGTCATTTAAAGAGTTAATCTTGAGTTTTAAATTAAATTTTATTATTTTAGTAAGTTACTTTTTAAAGATTATTAGGGTTTAGATAGTATTGAAATAGCTTAAAGTCTTTATTTGAGTAATGAAAAAGAGTGCAAGTTAGTTTAGAAGTTCTATACTATTTTAGAAAAGTTTATAATTTTTGAGAAGTTACCAATTTAGGGTTTATTAATTATGTAAGTCATATTAATAGCTTTGTAAAGTGACTTTATTCAAACTTTTCATTAATAACATCGCTTTTATTTCTTACTCATAGAGATTTTCTCTCCTAGGGAACTTGAGCGCTATTTTAAAGAAGAAGAAGATTATAATCTCGTTTTTTACTTATAAACTTGGTATATTATTTGACATCAGAGTGAGTTCTTCCCTTTGTCTAGGTTGAACTCACCTTAAGAATGGATTAGGTGGCATATAAACATCGTTGTAGGCTAGGAAGGTTTCAACGGGGGTGTCTTCATCCCCACTCTTTCTTGTTGTGCGGCTCACTTGAGCTTTGGATCAACCTTATCTTTGAGCTCATGTCCTAAAATGAGCGGGTGAAAGGGATGGACAAAGTAGATATAACACATGCGACGGCGGCCCCCAAGGAGCTTAGGGTTGTAGGAATCCCTGCAACCCCCTGCAGAAGGCAATCTTCATTGGACGAGCACGAAGGATTGTACTGAAGTTGCCTATAGCACTTCTTATTGAACGATGCTCTGTGGGCCCCATTATGTGTTTTATCCACGCTGTTCATAATTTTTTCTAAGTCATTTTAGGGCTTCAGTCCAAAAATGAGGCAAACCCAAATTTCAGGTGGACCACACCTGATGTAGAGCGAGCCGCGGACATCTACATGACCAAAATGGACCAAAGGAAGTCCGATTGGGGTCGAAAATGATTTGGGCCGTCAGGGCCGTAACTTAGTTGTATCTCATAATCCGACATGAGTTTTTAGATGTATAACATTTTACGAAATATGGGGTTGTTCCATATTGCAAGCACAAGAGGTGGTGGTTGATCGTCCCCTTGGGGCATAAGTAATGCCGCTGCGATGCGATCGAGAGTTGCATGTATACCTTGTAGGAGCAACTGATTTTCCTGATGTGTTACTTCGTTCTCTCACTATGCTATTCTGAAAACTATAGCTGTGATATAATCCCTTGAAGCACCGTCTGTAGGATGAGAACCCGACCCTTGGTTAAAAGCCATCGTCTCGAAGTGAATTCCTCACTCTAATACCACTGACGCAGGGAGAGTGTGGTAAGGTTGGGTCTCTCTCAAGATGCCTTGAATGCAGAAGGCGTTCTCAAGTCTACAAGAAGATAAAATAAAATAATTCCTAAAAAATATAAAATAATTGATTAAATTATTAAAATCATGTCTACAATGCTTTAAATATAGGAAAGAAAAAAAAACCAAACCCTAGGACAAAGTATTAGACTCCAACTCAAACTAAAACACCTAGAAAACCCGACTTACTATTTATAGTAAACTTACTATTTATTGATGTCTCTTGTTCCTACTAAACTTCATGGTTTTCAGCCAAAAATAGAAAGTTTTTAAATGGGTCCGTAATTTTACACACTTTCCTAAGCCCTTTTCATGTTGGACACAACTTCTAAAACCCTGCTGATCAAAAGATATGATCAAAACAAAACTTATTATTTATAGTAAAATCAAACTAAAACCAGGCTAACGACCGACAATCTGATCGAATCTCACAAATCCGGCACGGGCAAGCTAGCACAGCGGGTTAGTTGGCTTAACTAGCTCGAGCTACCCCAAAATCATATAATACACGTCCAAAAACTCATCCCAAATTGTAAGATACAATTAATTTACGGCCCTAGCAACTCATATCGCTTCCGGCCCCAATCGGATTCCTCTGGTCCATCTTGGTCATGTAGATGACCGCGGCCTGCTCTCCATCAACACCACAGGGAACAGTGCTGATTGAACGCCCACCATTAACATTTTCGTGGGGCCACAAAAGTTTTGAATCAAGGTTATATTTGTGTTTTCCCTTCATTCAGGTATCCATGACTTGTTGAATGGAAAATAAACATTACAATGTGCCGTAGTAAGTTTTTAATTGCCGGGGTTCAATCACCACTCTTTTTTTTCCTGTGGTGTGGTCCACCTGAGATTTTAATCTCCCTAATTTTTTTTAATCTCATTCTCTAAAATGAGCTTTAAAAATGAATGGACGGTGTAGATAAAACACACACACACACACACACACACACACACACACACACACACACACACACACATATATATATATATATATATATATATATATATATATATATATATCATGGTGGGATCAACAGAGCACCGTCCCTACTTTAGGGTCAGAGGCAAACCACGTCCTCTCGTCCCTCCACAACGGACGCGGATTCGGTAGTGATCCCTCTAGTACCGACCTCAATACCGGTCGGTACTCGAAAAGCTATGGCGCCACAGTGATATATGTATGTTATCCACGCCTTCCATTCATTTTTATGATATGAGCCTAAAAATGAGGCAGAGCCAAAGCTCTAAGTGGACCATACCACGGGAAGCAGTGGGGACAGTGATGCCTACAGTTGAAACGTTTTAGGGCCCACTGCGATATTTATTTAACATCCAACCTGTTCATAAAGTCAAATAACCCTACATGAAGGGAAAACATAAAAAGAAGCTTGATCTAAATTTTGTGATCCACCATAAGTTTTCAACGGTAGGCATTTAACCTCCACTGTTTCTTATGTTGTGGTCCACTTAAGCTTTGGATCTGCCTCATTTCTAGAATTATAATCTAAAATGATCTGGAAAAATATGTGGACAGCGTGGATAAAACAAGTACATCATGGTGGGCCCACAGAGCTCCAACCAGTACCGAGCTCAGTACTGGAGGGGAAATTGTGAGATTTTGCTATTAATATGATCAAGACCGTTCATCTTGAAATCCATACCGTGCATGATTCATTTATCTTACAGCCCATGCAAAGTGATTCAGAAATAACGGTCCAGAAAAGTATTTGTAACTCACCTCTGCATGAACGGTTGTGATCTCGACCCCGTGTGATCCTTTCCATGTGGACCATCTACTATAAAAGAAGGTTCTAGATTATCTTCCTTGCATATTTGTTTACTTATGGTATTGATTGTGGTCCCTTTCCCAACTAAAAGTGGGTTCCAAGTTAAACCATCCAACGGTTCGAATAATGGGATTTAAGGGCTGAGATGAACCACAGCAATGTCTAGGTGAAACCAACCTCTTTTTTTAAATAAGGCTATTAAGTGTTTGAAACTTTGAAAGGGACTTGGGCCCACCTCCATTAGATCAATGAACAAAGAAATCCTCTCATAATTAATCTGACCACCTACATCTGGTAGTTGGCTAAAGCTACAACCCATAACACATGCCAACGTATCAAGTGTGTGTGACGTCTTTGTGAGAAAGGTGGGCCCACCAGGCGTGAATATCAGATGTACATGAGCAGATCCGGTCAGGTTGAGTAAATAAGTTTTGCCAGTCATGATGTGGCACCATTTCATTGGCCTGATAAGCTTTCAAAAGTTGGTGGGCCCTTCTCTAAGAAGACAACACCAAGTTCCCTCAAGCAATGATGTGGCGCTGTTTCATTGGCCTAATAACCATTTGAAAGTTGGTGGGCCCCAGAAAACAATACCAAGTTCCACTGGGCCATGACGAGGTGTCATTTCACTAGCATGATCATCACCTTTTGAAACACTTGTCACAGCGGGGCCCACCAACTTTCAAAAGGTGATCAGACCAATGAAATGGTGCCACGTCATTACCTAGTGAAAATTGGTATTAATCAGAGCGTACCAAATCTACTCTCATTATTAATATACACTCCCGCTTCATGGCCTGAGGGAAATTGGTAGTATGCCGGGCTGACCGAATCATGATAATTGGACTGGCATCGCTTTCTAAACCTGTGATCTTTGTAGTGGGTCCACCAATGCCATTCAAACATGACACGTGGCACATCCGAGCAGTTTTAGGTTAAGCTAGCCTACAACTAGGTGCATGCGACCAATAGCTTATATAGGCTTTTAGGTAGAGCTGGGCACAAACCAAGCCAACTCTAAAGCTCAGCTCGAATTGGATCGAAAAAGCTCAGCTTGGATTAGTTTGAATAGAAGTTGAAACCAAACCAAGCGTAGGAGTCAAGCTCGTTTAAAAAACAAACAAAGCTCAAACCAAGGCAATACTGGCTCAGCTCGGCTCCAAGTTCGGTTTGATTTAACTTGGTTTGATGCAGCTTGATTTGGCTCTTAGATTGTAAGCACAATGTTTTCTGTGATGTGATCCCCTTGAGCTTTAGATATGATTCAATTTTGATATCATGGCCTAAAATATATGTAAAAATGGATGGACGGCGTGGATAATACATATACATGACGACTTGGATAATACATAATACATATACATGAATGCACATTATTTCCTTGCACTTGTAAAGTTTTGCCTGTGTGCTTTTGTTTGGAAAAAAAACTTTTATATGTCTATTTTGAAGTTTCACTCTTCATTTGGAAGATGTTAAACATCATGTAGTAAGATACTTTTGCATCTTTTTGTATTATCTCTAACTTTTTTAATTCTTTCTTATTTAAGCAAATAAAAAAAAAAAAGAGCCACCAGTTATTGATCTCGGCTCAGCCTAGTTCGAAATTTTTGACCAACCAATCCTAGCTTGAACTAATTTTTTTTATTGAGCAAACCAAAATCAGGTTGCATAGGTTGGCTTGAAACTCAAACCGGGCCAATCCATAAACTAAGGTGGCACAAAAACAATCCAAACCAAACTAGGGCTAACTCAGCCTGATAGGATCATTGCCCACCACTACTTGTAGGGTGGTAGGTCAACCCACTTATAATGGGCCATTATTTTCATGTCCTTCTCTAAAGATAATGCTGATGCGCTCAACAAATGGGGTAGATATGTGCGAGAAAGACGTGAACTGTTAGAAAGATTAGGAACAATAGTTCACATCTGACCTATTAGATGTCGGTGTGCCAATTTGATTAGACAGCAGGCCATTGTCAGATATATAACCTACACAAAGCATGTCTAAAAACTGTTGGATGAAATCCTGCCACATCATGCCCGATGCCCCATCCTGAGGAGTGAGTTTCTATCAAGAGGATCTAATTAAAGGCCCACATGATTCAAATGCAATGAACTACTGTATTTGAAACACAGGCAACGTGGTCCCACTGGTACGATGCAATATTTCCCTCCAATAGGCCAATAGTGGACATCACTATCATAAAACAGGTAGGCCATCCTTGAAAATCATGCTGATCCACTCATTAGATGGGCCACACTTGTATGTTGAGTTGGACCATCAGTTGTCCATTGATTGCAACTGGAGTAGACGGACTGATTTTTGTCCTAGATGATCATCACAGTGGGGCTTACAATTTTTATGGACGCGGATTGGATACTACCCTGCCTTACCTATCTAGGAACTGATAAGGGCTCTGACGGGCCACCTTGGTGAATGGGTTTTATCCACACCATCCATCCATTTTTCCATATCATTTTAGAATACAAACCAAAAAATGAGGTAGTTCCAAGGCTCAAGTGGACCACACTATAGGAAGCAATGGTGATAATGACACCCACCGTTGAAACCTTTCTGGGGCCCACCATGATGGTTAATTGCCATCCAACCTGTTCTTAAGGCTACATAGAATTGGATGAAGGGAAAACACAAATATCAACTTGATCTAAAACTTCTATAGCATCCAAAAAGTTCTCAACTGTAGGTGTTAATCCCCACTGTGTGGTCCACTTGAGACTGGGAACTGCCTCATTGTTTGGCTTGTGTATCCTAAAGTGATATCGAAAAATGGATGGACGGTATGGATAAAACCCATACATCATGGTCACCCCTCAGAGCCTAGGGCTAGTACCCAATCATGAATTTTTCAAAGAATGTGAATTGAACCATTTCATCTTAATCTAATTAGGACAGTCTTCTTTATTGGTACTGTGATATTGTTGTGGCCCTTTGATTGGTGGGGCGGTGTAATTGTCAACCTTGCTTTTATGTGATCAAATCTCATTTGAAAATTGTTTCATATTTCTCTAAACGCAATGGAGATTGATGGAGTGAGGCTGGGAACAATGAATCACCGATTTTCCTGTTGAGTCCCAATTCCATCTCGTTTTCATTATAAATGGTGTTTATAACTGCCCCTGATTTAGGTGGGCAGCATCTTACACGCTTATTATTAGTCGATTATGAATTAGGTGGTCTCACCAATGTGAAGAGGAAAAAGATCTTCTTTAGACCATGATTTTCCAAGAAAACATTAGGAGAAGGGGGAAAAAAGGAAGGTAAGGAAAATCTTGGACAATTAGGGCGAATTTGGGTACCACCAAATAAGTTACCTTTTTCTACTTACAGTGGTAGATGAGTAACTTATTTGGGATAAGTAAGTTTGGTTTATGATCAATTATAAGTAACTTTTTATAAAGTTACCTAATCACTTCAGCTTAATAACTAGGTACTTAGATAGGTTTCTAGAGCCATAAGTTGCTTAAGTATCTATTCAAACACTCCCTTTTTGCCTTCAACTTCGACTGCCAGAAGCTCCTATGGTAGAAAGCTAGGTGTGACCTATTATGATATCTATGAGAAATTCACCCCATTCATCTGTTTTGCCAGCTCATAATGTTGGAACATCTGCACACAAAAAAAAAAAAGATAGATCCAAAACTCAAGTGAGATACACAACAGGGAAACTGGGAAGGAAAATGCCTATGGTTGAAACCTTTCTAATGTTCACTGTGATATTTATATGCCATCCAAACCACTCATAAAGTCATTCCCACTGTGATGAACTGAAAATGCAGGAATATTAGCCCGATCCAGAACTTTTGCGGCCACGAATCTTTCAACGGTAGGCATTCAGTCCCCACTGTTCTGCCGTGTAGCCCACTTGAGTTTTGGACTTGGCTCTTTTTTGGCTCAATTCCTAACATGAGCCGACAAAACGGATGGACACAGTGGATTTCTCACAAATATCATAGTGGGTCCCACCTAGCTTCGAACTGTGCCCGTTGGGGTAGCATGCAATCTGCATTTGAAACAAACTTCCAATTTTTCATGAAAACACATTCTTAAAAAATGCTTTCCACCGCGGAAAGCGAACTCTCGATTAAGAAAAATGTCACTTTCTTAGGAAGTATTTTCTACCAAAATACTTTTCAAGGTTCCAACTAAGCCCTTAAGAAATTTCTTGATACAACAAAATGCATGAAAATTCCTAAAATTTTCTCTCCCATACTAAGTGAGCACTTTACCATAAGAGCTACACACCCACCAACGAATTCATTTTTTTTTTTTTTTATCTTTTTCAATTTGTGTGATCTAGACCGTTCATTCAGAGGGCCCTTTTTTAGAAGGTCCCACTTAAAATTCTAGCTGATTGGAGATCTCACCGTATAAAAAATGAGCCTTTGAAATAATTGTCCATAAAAATAGCTAATATATCACCTTTGTCTAGATTGTGAGGATCACTGATAGGTGCGAGTTTTACCACCTAGCCCATCTATGTTGGTACCTACAAGATGAACGGCCTGGATCATCATGCTATGGGGCAGACGTATTGACCCTCATTAGCACTTCTTATTGACGTGATAATCTAAGGAAAGACCAGCATTCCTTCCTCTGAATTCCGATGATCAAAACAAGAAATGTCATCATTGGAACGTTGCGCTGCGTGTTATGAGGGTGTTCTTTTGACAAAGTCACTCCCGCAAGTTTATGATGCACGTGTTTGTTGTACCTTAATTTTGACCATTCTTAGAAAAACGAATCACAACAGGACATGTGGTACCACAATGAGGCAATGCACGTGCAATCTAATGAGCTGCATGTGGCAGATATTTCGCGATGACAGTTGGCGCTAGCCAATTGGAGCACGTCACTTAGAAGGTGAGAAGTCGAGGACAGTAATCAACGAGCATGAAGTCTCACAGTAATAAAAAGAAAAAAGAAAATCCAAAAGGGATGAATCATGATAAAAAAGGAATCCATAAGCTTACTAGCCATCTAGAAAATCTATAAATAGAAGAACAAGTTGTTGGCCGGGCAAAGAAGCCCTTGACAATCAAACAAAGAAAATCCAATTTATCTATCATTAGATATCAACCAACTTAGTGGCCATGCAGTGGGATAATATTGTACCCTATTTTCTAACCACTCAACTGCCAAAAATCAAGGAAAACAATTTTATACCTTAATTCAAGTGTGGACTTGCGATTACAACCTATTTTCGGAAGAACCACCACCCTCCAGCAATCACCTGATCGTCCTAAACTCTTTCATGAGTGGCTGAATAGGTGACTGACCTTCTCAAGCTTCTGTCATATATGGTCGAGCACATTGTATCTGCGCATCTCAACACTTTGGGTTGAGGCATAATCAGTTGGAATGAGCCTCACAGGCGGTTCTAACATGCCCGCGTACATCACTAAATGGCCAAAAGTGTTATTCGAGTGTCGAAAATTGAGGGAAACAGTGTTTTCATAAGTAGGGCCCACCATCCAGTAATCTGAACTGTTGATATTATCACACTACCATGTGGATGCAGGATGCAGCTGACATCTTCGAGATTGGAAGATCCTAAACCCTGCCATACTGTTTTTTTCCAGGGGAATGATCACACAAACGCATCATTTGAGCTGTGTGGGTCCCACACATGATTCGGGAATCCAAACTGTTCACGGAAAAGACTCCTCGCGAACACTGTACATTTCAAGAATCATCCCAATAAAAACAAACGTGGGACACACCAAAGGGGGCGCGGTTTGGGTGGATCCTCGGCTGTGGGGCCACTGTGATGTATGCGCCTTACATCTACACCATGCATTTTGAAAGCTCATTTTAGGGACTTTTGTAGCGCACAAGAAGTTTTTAATGTTTGAGGTCCACTGTTTACTGAATTATGATCCACCTGAGATTTGGATCTACTTCATTTTTTAGATCATACTCTCGAATGAGTTTTCAAAATGGATGAACGGTGTGGATGTAAGACCCACACATCACACAATGGATGCCATGGTCAGGGATCCACCCACCTCGATGCATCCCCAAAGCCCACAACTGCAAGGGGAGGGGATTAGGTAGGGCTGTGCACGGTTCGGTCGGTTTGGTTTCGAGCGACTGATACCCAACCGAACCGACTCAAGTCTGTTTTGAATATTAACAACCAAACCGAACCGAACTGATGAAGCCTCAGTAATCGAACCAAACCGAGTAAAGTCGGGTCGAATCGGTTTTGTCGGTTTCATGACAACATTAAAAAAATTAAGAAGATCTAAATCTCTAGTGGACCACACCAATGTAAAACTGGTGAATGACCATTAAAACTTTTTATAATTACAGGCTACAAAAGTTTTGGATCAAGCTGAAAGTGAAATTTGACTTTTCCCTTCATCTAGGTCTGTTTGACCTTATCAACGGGTTGGATGGCAAATACACATTACAAATCTTCTTCAAGTGGGCCCGAGAACATTTTTAATGGTGAGCACTCAATCAACATTGTTTCCTGTAGTGTGGTCCACCTAAGATTTAGATATGATTAATTTTTTGGAACACGTCCTAAAATAGGTTGAGAAAACGATTGGACGGCGTGGATATATAAGATATTATCAAGGTGGGCCATACGATAAGGGTAACATTGATAAATATAATTCAAATATATATATATAGTCGGTTCAGTTTGGTTGAAAACGGTTTATAATTTTCACAAACCGACAACTGAACCGACATTCTTAGTTTTTAATATAAAAAAACCGAACCGACCCGAAATAGAATGAAAAATCGACCGAAATCGATTAATTCGGTCAAGTTCGATCGATTTTATCAGTTTGGTCGGTTTTTTTAATAGCCCTAGGATTAGGTGCAGCCCCAGGCCTCACCTTGATGTATGTATTTTATATCCATGCCGTCCATCCGTTTTTCCAGACCATTTTAGGGCAAGAACTCAAAACTGTAGCATATCTAATTCTCAGCTAGATGCGTACCATAGAAAACAATGTTGATTGACCATTAATGGGCCATGAATTTTTTTGGATCGAGCCGATATTTGTTTTTTCCCCTTCCTCTAGGTTTATGTAGAGCTTGGCACAAACCAAGCCAACTTAAAAGCTCGGCTCGGATTGGTCCAAAAAAGCGCACTTGGATTGGTTCGAATAGAAGCTCAAACCAAATCAAGCCTCAACGTCAAACTCGTTTAAAATAACAAACCAAGCTCAAACTAGAGTAATACAGGCTCGGCTCAGCTCGAAGTTCGGTTTGATTCAGCTTAGTTTGATTCGGCTTGTAGATTGTAAGCACACTGTTTCCTGTGGTGTGATCCCGTTGAGCCTTCGATATGATTCAATTTTGATATCATGTCCTAAAATGATATGTAAAAATGGATGGATGGCATGGAAAATACATATATACGACAACATGGATAATACATAATACATATACATGAATGCACACTATTTCCTTACACTTGTAAGGTATTGCATGTATGCTTTTGTTTGGAAAAAACTTTACATGTCTATTTTGAAGTTGCACTCCTCCTTTGGAGGATGTTAAACATCATGTAGTAAGATGCTTTTGCATTTTTTATGTTATCTCTAACTTTTTTAATTCTTTTCTATTTAAACAAATCAAAAAATAGAGCCACTAGCTATTGAACTCAGCTTAGCCTGGTTTGAAATTTTCGACGAACCAATCCCGGCTCGAACTAATTTTTTATGGAGCAAACCAAACTCAGGCCGCATAGGTCGGCCCAAAACCCAAACCGGACCAATCCACAAACTAAGGATGCACAAAAACAAGCCAAACCAAATTGGGGCTAACTCGGCCTAGCCCAAATCGTTGCCCACCTCTAGGTTTATGTGATACTATCAATAGGTTGGATGGCAAACAAACACTACGATGAGCTTTAGGAAGGTTTTGATGGTAGGAGTTCAATCACCACCATTTCATGTAAGGGAGTAGATTGGGTGAGACCCCATACTCACCCAAGACGATGTGGCCCTTACTGTGGGGCCCACCTTGAAGTATGTATTATGTATCCACGCGTTCATCCATTTTTCTAGATCATTTTAGGGCATTATATCAAAATTGAAACAGATCCAATTATCAGGTGGACCATATCATAAGAAATAGCGGCTGATATTTGTTTTTTCCCTTCATTCAAACTTATGTGACCTTAACAACAGATTGGATGGTAAATAAATGCTACTAAAACATTACGATGCGACCAAGAAGTTTTTAGTGGTAAGGTGTTAATCTATCACTACTATTTCCCAAGGTATGGTCCACCTGATAACTATATCTGCTTCATGTTTTTGGATAATGCCCCAAAATGATATGAAAAAATGGATGGACAGCATGGATACAAAATGCATACGTCAAGGTGGGCCCCATGGTATGGGCCGCACCGTCTTAGGTGAGAACTCGGGCTCACCTAATCCGTTCACTTCCTATAATATCATCCACTTTAGATTTGGATCTTCTTCATTTTTTTGGCTCATGCCCTATCGGTGTGGATATAGAGTAACTACATCAAGGAGAGCCCCACGATTAAGGGTTGTACTAGGGCTGCACCTAATCAGCTTGAGTAGAGAGCGAATCCTTTGTTTGGTGCAAACAGGAAATCCCCTTTTGCATCTCTAATGTGATGAGGTTATACTGAGGATGTGATGTAGACGTGGATCAATAAAAAAGCTACAAACAAGGATTTCCTTGTTGCAGCAAACAGAGGATCCCGACTTGCTTGAGCAATGTAAAGTCCCACCAAAAGCTTGTACATTCATGTGTAATCCAAATTTTGGAATGTTATGAGTTTTGGTGTCCCCTGACCCTGTAAGGTACACTTGATGATTGGTTGAATACACAATAGGGTGGACCCCACATGCTATCTGGTAGTTTTTATGGTGGGCATCTCCTCTAGTCACCATTGTTGTCTTTAGCAAGGCCTATTTAAGTTATGAACGTGTTGGTCTAGAGTTTGGCCATGTGGTGTCGTCGAGATAGAGCGATTGAATTAAATGTGATGGTAGACCAACCATCTATTCTACCAACTATCGATTGCGCTTATCAGGCAATTTGCAGAGGTTGTGGCTCTTCCTCCAATGAGTTATTTTTACCTTGAGAATCAAAGACTATTGAAGGTGCAGCAAGTGTTTGGTCAAACAAAAACTAAAGATGGAGGTGAAAAGGTAAAGCTTACCACTAGCAAGGCTCATCATCTTGGTTAAGAGCAGTGGGATACTCGGTCGAGCAACATGCTAATGAGCGAGGAATGGGCAAAGTCAATATTATAAGCTAAATGTCGACGCAACATATGAGCATAAGTTGATGGATCCTAAAACTACGGTCTTCCTTTAAATCCAACACATGGGCATAAATGGAAGGGAATTAAGCCACTAACTATATATGACTAAGTTGCCCGGCGTAGAGGGATAGACTGAACTACTTCGACAAATTAAGGATTCCACATTGACGAGCGGTGGAGATAATAAGTGTCCCAAAGGACTAAATAATCAATGTTGCGCTGGATTTGATTTGGTTTGATTTGATTGATTCGGGATACCTATCTTGATTGATACCTTCGTTATTTGTAGACTTTCTAATGACATCGTAAGAATAATTGTTCCTTACGTGGCGATATTGTTTATTGCTAACTGTAAAGTGGTAATTACCTTCAATCGATCGTGCTTCACTTTCGTCGAAAGCGTAACCGATCGTGCCTCAATATTGGCGTAGCCCTAGCAATTACTTATTCTTGTCCTCATATCACACGAGTAGTACTACTCTTCAAAGACCTAGTCATTAATGAGTTGTCATCCATATATTTAACGCTTATAGTAGAGATTTCATGCTTGCCACGTAGCTACATCTATACCGTTGAATCTAGTGCTACCCGATCTTGTCCAAATAGAACTACTCTGGAATTTGGGCATATGATATTCAAACATCGCAGTTTCATCCTATATATTCACTTCTAAGTTCCTACATTTCATCCATTACTCTTCGAAAGCATGAAAAAATAAAAATAAATCTAATTTAGCCACTAGCTAGGAGTTTACATTACATCGAATGTTGCAAATTTCAAAGTTTACTACTTGAAAGTCAAGTAGCAAATCTACTGAAATTGAAAGCTTTTATTGTAATGGAAGTGGGTAATGATTGTTTACTTATGCAATTGTGCGATGACAGACCTTGCATGTGATTGATTTGATTTGGAAGTGGATTGAGTCCCTACCATGCCCGGACAATAATCCGTCGTGGCAGAGCTCTGTGGGGCCCACCATGATATAACAGTTTTATTCACGCCATGCATCCTTTTCTCGTATCATTTTAAAGGCACGAGCCCAAATATGAGGCCGGTCCAAAGCTCAAGTGGACAACACCAAAGGAAGCAGCGGGGGTAATGGCACCTACTGTTTTTACTGTTGAAACCTTTCTAGGGGCCACTGTGACGACTTTTTACCATCCAACCTATTCATAAGGTCGTGTAGGCTTGGATGAAGTGAAAACACAAATATCATCTTGATCCGAAACTTTCCAGCTCTTAAGAAATTTTTAATGGTGGGCGTTCAATCCCCAATTTGTGGTCCACTTAAGCCTTGGTTCTGCCTCATTTTCGAGTTCAGTATCTAAAATGATATGGAAATATGGATGGACGGCATGGATGAAACCGTTACATAATGGTGGGCCCCACAGAGCCCCGCTCAGACGGATTATGGTCCGGGCAGGGGGTAGGACGCAATCCACTTCCGATTGATTTTACGTAGCATGTCGTGACAAACACGTACTACAATATTAGCAGCCCAAAAATGTGGGCCCACTGTAGACTGTGTGACGCCAACTTTAGATTGACTAATGGACTATTGTCGGTTAAATCTGGACCATTGACTGTTTTTTTATGTGAACGGTCCATTAGATGGCCACCTTGCTAAGGTCTGGGGCTTCCCTTTCTTCTGATGTTTTGGTAGTGGCGAATCAAGAATGGACCCCACATTTTGGAATTCGGACAGCACAAGTTGAGGTGTGTCAAGTGTACATTATCTGCGTGCGCGAGTACAAAAATCCATAGTCAAGAGTACAAGTATGGAAATTCTAACAAAACCTATTTCCCAACCGTCAGATCGGCAGAAAATGGATCAAACTACGTCAATCAACGGCTGGGAGTTAGATTGAAAACTCAGATATTGCTCAAGGTACATCAATCTAATGGCTGGGGACTAGAATCTATGGGAACTCCATGTACTCGCGGGTACTATATCATTTTCCAAATTCCAGCTGCTTGTCTCCCTCGCCGGCCATTGGTCGGCACCACATAGGCACGATACCATGCGTAGTCTGACTGAACCACATGCGCATGTTAGTAAAGAGTTCTTTTTGCGTCTGAGGTGACTCGAGATTAAGCGTCCGTCCACTCAATGGGACCCACATACTGACTTTTATAATGATCGGAGCCGCCAATATTTTGGAATCTAGGATATATTTTATTTCATAAAATTTTGGACAGAAAAGATGATCCTAACCATCGATATCTGTAGATGAGTTTAGAAAAATAAAAAGAAAATTTTCAACGGATTGGATTCAACTTTTAAAATCATAGGTTAAAACCATCACTGGAGTGTGATTATGTAAAGATAGCTTAAATATAATATGGACGGAGGCACTTAATCGGATTACCTCAGCATGTGGACCTCAGTAGCTGGCGATGCACGCTAGATCCTCAGTCGCGACAGAAGGGAAAACGGTCAGTAAGACGGACCTTGCCGTTTTCAATTGTCGGTTGGATCTTGGGACTGTGGTGAACCGAACCTAGCGGACGTTTCTGGATCGACGACGAATTGTAAGTGAACTTTCTCGGGTGAGATAGACTGAGTGCTTCGCAGCACACGTGCCAATGTGGAACTATTACGTAAGATCCAATCCATTCATCAGATAGGTGCCACTTTGATCAATCTTAATCCAATCTCCAATCGGGTACAAATTCATTTGAATACTAACCATTTACCATTTTTTCAACCGTCCAGTATTTTCATACAATTTAGGCCTCCTAATAAAATATAAAGTCTGTTTTGTAGGACAGGGCATGCTTACACTGCACAGTGTGGCCCAGATATCGCACACGTATGCATTGGCATATGTTCGGTGATTCGCCAAATCCATCTTAATATCCGTCCTTCTGTCTATTATATAAGATGGGACAGATCACGTGACATCGAATCTTTACAGCTGAAATGACTGTCATTTATCCGTTGATTTGGGTCCTAAACCTTCCCATCATTCCTCCCTAGAAAAAGAGAAAAGAAAACTATACAGAAAAAAATAATAATAATAATAATAAAGGTACTCTGGCGGAGTGTGATTGGTGGTACGCAGGAGTTCAAAACTTAGAAATTGCATTCGTTGCATGCAAAGTCAAATTCAACTGTCCAAAATATATTCACTTTTTAAGAGTACCATGAAGGAGACATTTACGTTTACTCCATTATCTTATTGTTAGATAGGTGGGTGTTTATTGGACGGTTGAAAGAAAAGCACTACAACGTGCGCGTTTTTTTTTTTTTTTTTTTTTTTTTTTGGGTGACCAACCTTTTGAATTTGTGATCCAAAAATACAAGAAGAGATAGAAATGATGGGTTATTTCTCCTCGTGAGGGGAGGAGAGAGTGCAGCTAAGGGTCATTAGGCAATCTAGTCATGTGACTGAAATTCACCCGAATATGGCAATTGGTCTCCGGATTGTTTCGAACGGTCTTGGGCAACCGGTGAAGTGGTCATCAAGCGACCAAGCTTTGATCAGGAGCCCGACTGAACTAGGTTCAAGCGATTGAAATTCAGTCAGTTTTCCTCACATTCTTTGGACAGTTTTACCTATTATTAGGGCTCTCAATGGGTTGGATTTGGATAGGATCCACTTGGATCTAGCTCCAAGTCCGTATATCTATAGACGGATTCGGATCGAATTCGAATCCAACTCGGATCCAAAAGGTGATATCCATATCCGATCCATTTATAATTTGTTAGATCCATTTAGGATCGAAAATCCATATAACCATCAGATTCAAGTCAGATCTAGGTTCGAATCCACCCCCATTACAAATCTAAAAAAATATATAATATAAAATATGTAATATAATATATTTAATTTAGTAGAAAAATGATGCAAATCCCACTATTTACTGTGGTATGGTCGACCTAAGAGTGGCATGTCTCAACATGGCATAAAATAATCTGTAAAATATTCATGCCGACCATCCGTTTTACAGATTATTTTATGCCATGTTGAGACATGCCATAAAATAATCTGTAAAACGGATGGTCAGCATGAATATAACATATACGGTAAGGTGACAATGAGTCGAATCTTAATCGGATTCGGATTAAACTCGGATATGTTCCTGTGAATCCAAATCCGGTCCATTTAAGTAATTGAACCTCTTTTAATATCCAAATTCGGTCCATTTAAGTAATCGAACCTATTTTAAGATCCAAATCTGCATTATATGGATTCGGAGCAAATCGGATCTCGGATCTGACCCACTCCATTGAGAGCCCTACCTATTATCAGGCGCCCAACAGTGTTTAGTCGAGCGCTCTACGGTGCGCAGACCGCAAATACGCAGTTTCCTATTTCATTTCTAATTCTCCCAAAGTGCTATATAAGCATATGCAAATCGAGACTAGGGCATCATAATATAGATATTACACGTCCAAGATGTGTGTGTGTGTGTGTGTGTGTGTGTGTGTGAGAGAGAGAGAGAGAGAGAGAGAGAGAGAGAGAGAGAGAGAGTAAATAAGATAGTTGTGCCATTGACGCTTCATCTATGCAATAGACAACATCTCGGTTTCTTCTACGTCCTCAGATCAGTGAGATCTCTCAATTTTTCAATTCTCTTTGTT
Organism: Liriodendron chinense; assembly: GCA_003013855.2. NCBI lineage: Eukaryota > Viridiplantae > Streptophyta > Magnoliopsida > Magnoliales > Magnoliaceae > Liriodendron > Liriodendron chinense. Next base: position 1,542,252 of record PVNU02002913.1, read on the forward strand.
TGTTATCCGTCCGTTGGATGAAGATTGATTGAATCCAAGCGAGTTGTGCTCGTGATCGCTATATAATTGGTTTTACATAGTGGATTTTTTTATTTGGACAAGGTCCCGTGGTTTTTACCTTTGTTCAAGGGTTTTCCACGTAAAAATCTCTTGTGTTCAAGTGGTTATTATTTGATTATATTTTTCACATTATCATATTCCATAATTCAAGGTGGTTAGGGTGCGAGATCTTAAACCTTTGTGCAATGGCCCAAAAACAAACACGGTCCATATCAAAGATGGCCAAATATTAGTGGCTAAGATCTTTTGCTTTGGGATACTTCATAAAAATTGCCCATCAACTTAAGAGAAATGGTCCATCAGTACAAAGCTTGACTTGTAGTAAAAGGGTTACAATCAACCGCATGGCCTTGACTATGATGAGATATTTAGTCATGTTTTTAAACCTGCCATGATTAGGATGGCATTATCTTTCGGCCTAATGTCAAAAATGAGATTACTAATGGGCCCCACTTGCCATCAAAGGAAATCAATGCTTACAGCGAAGGCTGGACAATCATATCTCCATTAGGTGGAATTTCACCACAATGGGTACTTGAACCCATGACCTTGACCTTGTGTTAAAACTGCAGTGAGTCTACCACCAGGGCATGAGTAAAGGCCACATATTCGATGGCTTAATTACTACTGTTACTTTAAAGGATATGGATTGGATGGCTAGGATCATCTAAATCTGTGTATCTTAAACCATTTTTTGTTTATGATAAGGCCCAATAGATGGACAGTCACGATTACAACACCACTCTCCCATGTGATCCTGGGAGAACGCTCTATTATAAATTCATGCTCTTCCCTGCATCCTACCCTTTATGTACCAGCCTCAACATGGGGTATCATGTGACCTTAGTGGTGCGAGGTAGATTGGATGGTAACCCAAAATGATGAGATTTGATTACGTCACGTGCTATTGCCCGAGAAAGCTAAGTAGATTTGATGGTAACCTTAAATGGTGAGATTTGATTGGCCACGTGCTAGAGAAAGCTAACAGGAAATGGGATTGCATTTTATTTTTTTTAACACATGGCACTCAGCGCCATGCACACACTTACACCACAGTGGGGTTTCACCATAATGGATACTGGAACCCACGGCCTCATGTTGAAACTCTTGTGAGTCTACCACTGAGGCATGAGCAAGGTCAACCGTAAACACGGGATGTCTTATAAGTGTTGTGGAGCCCACTATGACTCATACGTCTTATCAACACAATACATCTCATTTTAGGGCACAAGCAAAAATAAATAAAGTAAATTCAAAACTCAAGTGGAACATAACACAGGAAATAGTACTTGTGATTGAATGCCGCCATTAAAATCTTCTTCGGGCCATGAAAGTTTTGAATCAAGCTGATATTTGCATTTTCCCTTCACCAAAGTCTGTGCGACCTTGTAAACAGGTTGCATGGCAAATAAACATCATGGAAGAACCCAGGAAGGTTCTAACCGTGGATGTCAAGCATTATCCCACTATTTTCCTATGGTGTGGTCTACTTAAGTTTTGGATCATAGGTTCATGCCCTAAAATGAGCCAATAAAACAGATAAACGGCGTGGATATAAAATACATACATAAGGTGAGCCCCACAACACCAGCCACTGGGGATATCCCTGGTAGCAGGGTCACCTGGTGATCCGCTTCCTATCTAAACCGTCCAACTGGTAGTGAATGCTGCAGATGAAGCATGCTCTAAAATGGGATGGTCATAACTACAATAGGTGGGGATCCAAGGCAAAACAGATGGTTACTATCATCTTCTCATTGTAAATGTGTGGTCTAGACTGCGTACAACTGTGCCAAAGGAGTCCACACCAATTTAGAAACTTTCAATGGTAGGCCTCCCCATCCTGGACTGATTCAGCTATTAGGTGGACCCCACGAAGGTTTCAATGGTGAGGATCCTCGTCCCCACTCTTCCCTGTGATGTGACCCACTTTAGTTTTAGATGTGCTTTATTTTTTTGCTCATGTCCTTAAATGAGATGGCGCAAATGATGGACGGAGTGGATTTCTCACTCACACACACCATGGTGGACCCCACAGAGATCTTCGTTGCACGGTTTCGTACTCACACCATGTCGGCATCTACTGCTTCCAACTGTTATGGATTTAATACAACTACATTCTGTGTTTTCTGAAGGCCCGCAGCGTGTTGGTGGATGATTTACGTCAACGTCCAATCGACATAATCATTGCACTTGCCCCCATCTAGACCATTCAATAGGTGGGCCACCTCCGACATTGGCAGTGAGTTGAAAATCTCACCGGTGCATATGATCTTAACCACTCGATTAGTGGGTTACATGTTGGTTCCCTAAGGGCCTGTTTGGATACAACCAAATAAGTTACTTTTTCTACTTACAGCAGTAGATAAGTAACTTCTTTCAAATAAGTTTGGTTTATGATTAGTAATAAGTAACCTTTTTACTTACAAGTAAATAATCACTTCAGCTAATTATTTTAGCTTTTTAACTTTTTTGGAGAGATCAAAGAGAGAAAAAGCCGTTAAGTACATTCTTTACCAAACATACTTATTTTCTTAATAAGCAAAAACTAAGTTAAGCTAATTGTAGCATAAGTAACTTATCTTAAGCAACTTACTATCCAAACGGGCCCTAAATGTGCGCCATCCACCGAAAGTAGTAGTGCTACTAGTTGTATGGCACACTTTAACTGTCCAGTAAATCATTTTGGGTGGTCCACCATAAATTACACAGTTCATGAGTTCATCATCTAGGAATGTCCCAATTAACTGGGTGAGCTAAATAAATCCTATTATGCAATTCTTCTCTATCAAGGGCTATACCTTTGGATAAACCATAAGTTATTAGGTTTTTTCTTATCATTTTCATCCCTTTATCAACTTATTTTTAATTGGTGTGGTTCTTGGACTCTCTTGAATAGAGTTGTACATAGAGCTGAGTCAAGCTGAGTTCTGCCCTGCTTGGCTCAACCTTTGAGCTCAACACTCTTAACTCAGCTTGGCATGATGGTTCGAGTCGAGTCAAGCTGTGCCAATTTTTTTTCATTTTGTAAAAACCCTAAATCATTATTTTATAAAAACCATCAAATAATTTGCAAATCAAAACCCCAAAACTCAGTTTTAAAATTTGGAGTTTTCCTATTTTCAAACAATTAAACAAATTGAAAAAGAAATTAACAATAGATGAATTAGAAGTATACATTATAAGTTGAAAGAAAGAAAGATGGTGAGTTTTGAGTCGAGCAGACCCAAAATGAGTCGAGTTGAGGAATGGATCAAGTTGAGTCGTGTCGAGGGTCAACCCGATGGAGAATGGAAGGGGAGAGAGAGAGCTTAGGCAGTCGGGCGGGAGTGGCGGGGCGGGATAGAGTAGGGCTTGTGAAAGTGACAAGCGAGCTAGTGAAAATGAAAGAAGAGGACGGGTAGGTTTAGATTTAGATTTTTTTTAATATATATATATATATATATATATATATATATATATATATATATATATATATATATATATATAGGGGAATGCTCACCTACAACCATCTCTCATGAGAATTCGTGAGAGATTTCTTAAGGCTCATCACACGTGATGTGTCCCTAAAATCCGAGCCGTCCACGTGATGCAGCACCTTGAAAAACCATAGTGGCCCAACTTTCAACCTGGTTCACAAATCTGGTGGGCCATGGCAAATGGAAACAGTTTCCTCCCTTGATTTGCCTCTCTTTCTCTTCTATGGCCCACCAAAGTTCTAGATTAGGTTGAAATTTAGGCCGCGGGGGTTTTCCGGAGTGCTGCATCACGTAGACGGCTCAGATTTTAGAGACACATCACGTGTGATGAGTCTTTAGAAATCTCTCACGAATTCTCGTGAGAGATGGTTCCTAGGTGAGCATTCCTCTCTCTCTCTCTCTCTCTCTCTCTCTCTCTCTCTGTGTGTGTGTGTGTGTGTGTGTAATCAATTTTGGAATTATACTTGAGTCGATTTGAGCTCGAGCAAGCCAAGCTTGGACTCGAGTCGAGCTCTACTTTGCTCGACCTTGACTCGTTTTCAAACTAGCCGAGTCATGAGAGGCTTGGCTCGCCTCGAGCCAGCTTTCAAGCCAAGTCAAACTGAATTGGATCAAGCCAAGCAGAGTAGCTTTGCTCGTGTACAACTCTAGTCTTAAATATAACCAAAACATCTACGTTTATGTTCTCTTCTATTCCTAAGTTCTTCCGAAAGTCTACAATTCTTAGTATATCCTCATTTCATCTACAACAGCATAAAGCTGGTTTAACCTACCTTGGGGACATTTGTCGTTGGTAAGCCACATTGCCTATGTTTATGTCGATTGGGAAAAGCCCGTCACTAAATAAGGCCTTCTCAAGAGGCCATTTTGATGGCTTTGCGCGCATACATTTTTTCATCAGCTTTAAAGTTTATTGCTAGGGTAAAACGCGCTAGCGTGCGCATACATGTTGAAGCTTTAAAACATATGAGCGGCAATGTTCGCAACAGCTTTTTAGCCGTTGCTTGTTGGCTTTAAAGCCTATTAGAAAAACGCGTGAGCTCTTAAGCCTTCCATGGTCACATGGCTCCCCCACTTGAATGGCCACAACGTCCTCGTTACATGACCAATCCTCTTATATCCTTAATTAAGAATGTTGCATAAAAAAAATCTATATACCCATGATTATAAGACCAATTGTATATTACATTTATTATTCAATCCAAGAAAAGTCTCATCTTATGAATATATTTTTTTTTTTAACTGCTTAACACTATCTTATAAATCAATAAAGCATGGTAAGTTTTATACCCATTTTACAAAATTTCACTTCTAATTCACTTAAAAATTTAGATGCACATCTCCATTTCTTCAATCCACTCGAATTTTATAAGCAATATTATTCTCAATCTCTCTACTTTCATGAATTATTAACCTGCGGTATTGAAAGTAATCAATTTTTAAAACTTGTTGGCTACTAATGTTAACTAACTCCTCGTTTTCACTCCGACCATTATTTAAATTACATCATGCATGCTTTACTTTAACCTAATTAATTTTAAATCCTTTAGATTTTAAAGCATAATTCATAAATTTAGTTTTGCATTTATGCAATTTCTGGTCCTGTTAATCAAAACTTCGTCATTTGCAATGACACATTTCATGAGCTACCATAGAAGGAAAAAAAAAAAAAACCACATTGTGTTGCAGTTCAATCAGACACGAGGCCACATGTGTTAACGAACGGCTCGTACTCGATCGAATGTGTGCAATTACAATAGTATGCTAGAGTCATACCCAACTCAAGTATGATTGAACGCTTGCAACCCCATGCACCATATTAGCCGGATGATTGGACCTACAAAGGTTGACATGACTGTCCAACCATTAATGTGTAGCGATTAGGCAATTTAGAAGAAAAGGGTAGTCCTTCTTAATTGTATCTTTTTGCCTTGATTTAAAGACTTTTTTTTCAACTGTAATTGCAGGCCTTAGGTTTTTAATAATGTAATAGTTGATGGAAAAAAATTTTAAAAAAAAGACCTGCTTGTCGATTTTATTATTTTGGACCGAATATCAATATAATCAGCTACAATAAAAGAAGTAGAGATAAATAAATAATAAATACTTAGGATTATCTGTGTGAACAAATAATCGAGGCAAATGGCTAGCAAGACGTGACAGATGTGATTTTCCAAATATGGAGTCGATTAATCGGGATCCGATGATAGATGTCATAGATTTTTACACTATTCCTAAATGTACTACAAGGATAGTGCTAGGACAGTAGCAAATCTAAGCTATGTTAAGCTCTGAACTTTCTCTAGCGAGACACAAAAGTAGAAGTACTAAGACTAAAATTAAGATAAGACAATATTGTGATGTGAGAGAGGATGTTAATGATAACTTAGTTTATCGTTTGAGCTCTTCATCAAGTGGTCCTTGTATAGATTGGGAGGGCCGGTAACCATATTGGATTTTATTCCTGATCCATGTTTAATCCTTGAAGGTTATAGGATTATATCCCAATCCAATTCGGATTTCTCCTCACATCTTTTAATTTCCTTTTAATTTAAGAATTACATGCTTCTCAAACATTTGTAATGGTTATGAAAGCACTAACCACCTCTATAAAACTTTCGTTTAGACATGATTGTATGAGATGAACTAATCGACCGTACCTAGATTGCGATTAGATTTCTCGTCTCATCAAGACTCTATACGCTCATAGACTAATATAACTCATTAGCATGCATTCATAATTGTGCACATGGCATATGTAACTCAAATAAAACTATTCAAATCATGAAACCCACTTTGGATCGTCCATTACCCCCAAATCAGATTAACTTGACGGTCCTAATCTCTGATTGATGGACACTTATCCGTTGGATGCGGTCACTTGGCTATTTTTAACCATAACCGTCCATCAGATTTACTGTAACATCCAGTTTGTGGGATTTAGATGGGTTACTTTGAGTTAGATGTATGTCACGGATACAATATCCAATAGCATGCATATGAACCAACACTCCGCCAGAGTAACAAAGTTTTTTTTTTCTTCATTTATTTGCCTATTAACAAATCATAAAAATGTTGAATATATTTGCAATCAGGACGGTCATATTGATGTCCTTTTTTCACATATGTTCGATCCACGAGGTAAGACATTGATTGAATGGTCATGATCGGTCCAGCACACGCCCGGATTGTTGGGTTAGATATGGAGTTGATGCTATTATTTCTCAAAGCGTGAATTTATACAAAATCCGAACCGTCGATTGGTAATCCATCCCTTGGATCGATCATTGGGTAACCCTAACCGTAAGTTAATCCACCAACGGTTCAAGGCACTCCATTGATAAAAAAACGTTCACGGGCATCGAATATATGTGAAATTAGTTCAAACCTAATCCAATAGGTGGACTGAATGTTGGACGGTCCAGATGAATGAAGACATTCACCAACGTGGTCGACTTTAGAAGCCCTGATTTGGCTAGAAAAGAAAGGGACGCTTCACAAGAAAAGGGGGCCCACTGATCTAAAAGTGAAAGCCTGATCATTGGCTTCTAGCTGCGAGGACGCACATGCATGCCAACCATGTGGAATAATAGGGTTCTGGGCTTTATACCGAACTACAGTGCACCTGCGCCTTCCCAGCTGTACACGTTGCATCTATCTCAAATCTGAACCGTCCAATTAGTGGGACCTACAATTTATTGGTTTATGCTAAATCGATCCTGACTTATGATTACTGAACATGTGTTTCTCCATTTGGACCATTAACTATTTCTCTTTACCTTTCATCTGGTTTCCATGAATTGGCAAGTTAAGATAATTATATTTTGTAGAATTTGTGTTATAGCCCATTTGCAGTGGGTCCCACTACTTGGACGGTTCGGATTAGACGTGATTGACACATGTCACTAGGAAGGTGTCCCTACGCGCTACACTGTAGCTGTTGGTGTAATGCTCAGGGATATACATTAAAAAAAGAGGAGCTTTTGAGACACGTCAGATAGCTGTTTCTAGTTCATCTCCAACCCTGTGTGACGTGTCACCCACATGATATTTCCAGGAACTTAGAAAATGTCGGGTCTGGATCCGTGTAGTCTTACCCGCAAGTGCTGCAGAGATATTCAAATCGAGGAATCGTTCCGTACGCGACAGACTACGATAAGGATGCGACCTGCCTGTAACCCGGAGTTACACGGCTCTCCTGTAACCCAAAGCTCTTTCGGGCCCACCACGATGTTTGCATTATATCCACTCCGTCCATCCGTTTGGTCGGCTCAACGTGGGGGAGATCCATAATAACTGGATTGGTCCATACGGATGATGGTTGAATTCCTGCCGTTGAAGCCTTAGTGGGGTCACAAAAGTTTTTAATCAGATTTATGCTTGTATTTTCGCTGCATCCATGTGGAAATCACAATACGAACGGGTTGGATGGAATCTAGACATCTCAGTGGGACCCAGGAAGGTTTCAACGGTGGATGTCTCCATCTCCACTGTTTTATGTGGCATAGCCCACTTGAGTTTTGGATATCCATCATGTTGGGGCACATCTCCTAAAATGATCTGAATAAATGGATGAGCGGATTGGATGTAAAACAAACACCGTGGTGGGCCCCACGTAGCTTTGGGTTACATGGGAGCCGTGTAATCTCGGGTTAGAACAAGTCGCTTTCCCTACATAAGATATGAAATTATACATCTAGATCCAACACACGTCCCTAACACGGGATATGTACGCACCTCAACCCGAGTCATTGAATTTGTGGGCCCCACTGTTTACGGTCGATTATCTAAGAATCAAAGCGATTGAACGTCCCAACTATTTCCTTGGCAATCAAAATGGAATGTTCAGCAGATGAAAGTCCAATAATCGACAGATAAGATTTAAAAAATAAGATGGTCTAATACATATCCCATACACGGTAGATAAAACAATTTGAACGGTTCGGATTGACGTACGTACACGTAACATGTAAAGAAGATACGTGTGTGTGCATATAACATCCCATGGTCTGGCAGGATACAGTATAATTCCACATTCTTTCTTGCGAAGGTTGGTTTTCGCTACAGAGAACAGCTAACGAGCGCGTTCGGCGTTAATACACCAAACAGATCTGCTTTTACGAAAGCCTCTCTCTCACAAAGATCGTGGCGCAGTTTAAGGTCGTATACCCCGGAGAGCAAGTTAGCATTTGAGAGCGTCAACTTGTGTTGAGAAGCGAGAGAGAAGGAGAAAAGAAAAGGGGGGAAAGAAAAAACAGAGGTTGAAAGAATGGACGGTCTGTGTTTCAAACCAGGCGGGATCTCGTCATCGCTACCGTTCCCCGCTGGTGGCGGTCTCGACGCCCGTACTCTCCCTGCGCAGGTTAGCGCGCTGGGGCGCGGGAGCAGCGTTTCAGCAAGTGCTAACGGCATTTCGGTAGAGAGTTCTGCGGCAGCGGCTTCGTCTTCGTCGGGGAAGTCCTCCTTCACGTCTCTGTGGTCCAGCGGCGAGAAGCGAAATGACAAAATTGCCCCTGAAGATAGAGAAGAGGAGGAGGAGCTTGAAGGAGAGGAGATCGATCCCCCGCCGCGATCGGAGAAGCAGCGGGAGAGTTGGGTTTTGAAAATACTCCACGTTGGGTCGATCTGGTCGGAGAATCGGAAGAAGTCCAACGATGTTTCAGAGGTGGAAGAGAGGGGAGAAGACGACGCGGCGGTGAGCGATCAGGGCCGTTGCTCTAGCTGCGACGAGGAGGGTTCGGACGGTTGCAGTGTCGGGGACGGAGATGAGGTGGGGTTCAATAGGGAGTCGTTCTCAAGGTTGCTGCGACGGGTGTCGCTGTTGGAAGCAAGGGTCTATGCGCAGATGTCGTATCTTGGGAATCTTGCGTATTCGATACCGAACATCAAGGTATTCATAACATACCCATTTGCCGGTTTTGGATTTTTGGTAGGAATTTTGATGTGGGTTGGTTTTGGTTGGATGTGATTCGGAGTTCCGGGCACAGTACCGGTTTCCGGGAGAAATTCCGATGAGGTGTGGTATTGTTTTGAAGATTGCGTGCTTTATCATAACCGAAATCGCAATCTGCTGTTTTATGTTTTTAAATTTTGGCAGAAAATCTCATGTTAAGAGTTTCTGGTTTGGATTGTTGCATTGGTTCCGTTGCCAAATTTCATTTTTTGTGAGAATTTTTCTTGCTGGGAGGTTTCGTGGGCTATCTGTTTTATGACCTAAAGTTTGGATCTTTTTTCTGATTTTATAGTTATTTAGAATTTGTTTTTTTCATATGGGAGTTCTGTTTGATGGTTTGGATTATGACATGTTTCAAATTGATGTATTCATCTTCGATCCCTTTATTCCTCTGTGCTGAGAAATTGTCATGTAGGGAGCTTTTGGGTTGATTGAATGTGGCTTTTATAGCCAAAATCAAGATACTGATTTGCAAATAATTAATTTTCTGGTAGTAGTTTTCACACAGGGAGGTTTTGTGCAGGGAGGTTTTGTTTGATGGGATTTTTTATTATTATTCTGCAATAAATTTTCATACGAGGAGGTTATGAAATGACATGCCATTTCTGTTTCAGCCAGCAAACCTCTTGAAACACCAGGGATTGCGTTTCGTCACATCGTCCTTGGAGAAGAAAGCGCAGTACCTGAATGCGGAAAAGGAACAGAATTCTTCATTGGAGAAGAAAGCACAGTCCCTGAATGCGGAAAAGGAACAGAATTCTTCATTGGAGAAGAAAGCGCAGTCCCTGAATGCGGAAAAGGAACAGAATTCTTCATTGGAGAAGAAAGCAAAATCCACAAATCCCGAAAAGCAGGCATTGGCCCAAGCTCCTGAAATGCTGACGGAGATAGAGGAAGCGGAGGGGGAGAGGCAGAGGAAGAATGGGTATCGGATAAGTGCATCGGCTGCTTATCAGATTGCCGCCACTGCCGCATCTTATCTGCAATCTCATACAAGGAGCATTCTTCCATTCGGGTCTGCCAAAACGGAGAAGATGGAGGATTTGCCGAAAGTAGGTGCTGGTAACAATGGAAAGACTGAAATAACTAGCTCGGAAGTGGCGTCTCTCGTTGCCACTACGAATTCGATGACTGCGGTGGTCGCTGGGAAGGAGGAAATGAAGCAAGCTGTTGCCAAGGACTTGAGGTCGGCACGCTCGTCGCCTTGCGAGTGGTTTATATGCGACGACGACAGCTGTGGAACGAGATTCTTTGCCATTCAGGTTTGAGGAATGCTCTTTTATGGTTGATATCTCTCCATCCATTTCGTTTTTACTATACTTAGAACATGATTTTGGATCTTTTCATATGCAGGGTTCCGAATCACTTGCTTCTTGGCAGGCAAATCTATTGTTCGAACCCATTCAATTCGAGGTATGAAATGTGCATGATCTTCCTCTTTTCACTAATTTTCCAAGGCAGTTTTGTTTGTTTAGTATGCGAAATAAAAACTCAAAGATGGTTTTTCTTTCGTTGATCTTAGCATCCTTGTTGATTAGTTTTGAGATTATGATTGCTCGTAATCATGGTTTTAAATGGCGGTTTAGGAGTGCAACTTCCCCCGACTTGTTCTGCTCTATTCTACCTTGGCTTGTTTTGGTCTTGTTTCAGTTTGGTGACTCATTCCATTGCCCATTGAAAGTTGAAACCAAGTCAAGTCAGGTTCGGACGATATTTAGAAGGATGCTTGTGATAGGATTATCTTAATGTGTAAGCGAATAGTAGAATGATTCATATTTTTCCTGTAGCTTGTATTGATTCAACTAAGTTGAGGTGGATTTCATTGTTAGATTTGCCTTGGGTTATTAGTTTGAACAAATTGCACATGGTTCGGTACTCCAGGCCATTGAACTGATTAGGCCCACCATGGATGGACCATTGCAAAAAATCTCCTGATCGTAAGGATTCCATTTATCCGCCCAATCTTTGGCCAACTCTAGTTGATGTGGACCATTTTCGTCTTCCTTTCTTGACGGTATATTTGTAGGCCCCAAATGGAAGAGTTAGGAATATCCCATGTAGAAGATTTTCGGGCCCCATTCACTAGGGACCCATCTGGTAAATGGCCTGTTATGACATAGCTCGTGATGTTCTTTCAAAGAAAAACTTCCACAAGAAGCTTCTCTATCAGAGGATTTTGATTCAACAATGTTTGTTGCTACCGTGATAGCTAAAATCATTAAAATTTATGGTCCAGGGACTAAACATTCTTGTGCATAGAGGGATCTATGAGGCTGCCAAAGGGATCTATGAGCAGATGTTGCCAGAAGTCAGAGCCCACCTAAAGTCCCGGGGCAATTCTGCCACCCTCCGCTTCACTGGTCATTCCCTTGGGGGAAGCTTGGCACTGCTCATCAATCTCATGTTACTGATACGAGGCGAGGCACCACTTTCTTCATTACTACCTGTTATAACATTCGGCTCACCAGCCATCATGTGTGGAGGCGACTACCTACTTCGCAAGTTGGGCTTGCCTCAGAGTCATGTTCAGGCTATAACTATGCATCGAGACATTGTGCCCCGAGCCTTCTCTTGCAGCTATCCCGATCATGTAGCGGAGCTTCTCAAGGCTGTCAATGGCAACTTCCGTAACCATCCATGTCTCAAGAATCAGGTATTTTCTCAATTTATCTTGAAATCTGTAATATCTAGTGATATGGCAATATTTATGGGAATCATCTCTAAGCTCACACTTGAATTCTGAATGGGTGAACATTTGAGTTGCCCTCCCAAAAATCTATTCACACTTTCAACACAAATTTATTTAAGCTATTTTCAAAGGAAATGAAGGGGGGGGGGGACCATGATTACCGTATATCTTTATTGTTATTCATTTGTTCTTGAATGTCAACTGCATATGGTAATGGAAGTGCTGCTGAACTTAGAAGATCCATTAACATGAATTTATGATAATGACTCTATTTGCACTATGTCCACATTTTGAAAAGGCATGAGGACGTGCCTATTATAAAATTCTCAACTTTTAAGGTGCATACAAATGAGCTCTCAAATTGAATTGCAATACTACTCTAAATAAAGTGGAAATAACAAAATTGTACTTTCCATGTTTTGCATTCAAATTGAGTTTCCAAGCTCCAAATGGGGGCCCCAAATTGTGATTTCATTGTTTTGAAGTTGGATTCAAGAGGAAAGTAACTGCAGTTTGATGGTTAACTTCCTCACAATGATGCTGGGAAACATCATTAACTTTTTATTTAACCTCTTGATCTAAATGATAGTTAGAAATTCAATTCAATCATGATCCAAATGCAGCCTTAACTGATACATGGGCATGGGTGTTAAACTTCAGACGATGAGAGCTTGAAATTGTTGGAAAGTATATATATGTAGTGTAGTGTGAAACGCTGCAGATGCATCTTAATTTTCGAGGATGGTATTGGATGTAACAAAATTGCAGCATTCGACTATTTTGATTTAGAAATAAACTGATCATAAGACTTGCAAAGCATTACCCAGTGCCAGAATAATACACACCAAAGCTTAGACGCCTTGCACCTTTGACAAGCTCTTTGATGTGATTTGAGTCTTTGAGCTTTTCAAAGATCTCATCTGCAGTCTACACATTAAGAAGGAAATGCTTTTTATCAACACTAAAGAAGATTTTCCTTTTATAGAAAGGAAATGGTATGGCTGATAGATTGGATATTGCATGTTTCTGGGTGTTGGAACTCTATATGTTATCTTTCGCTAATTAGAAATGTCTAAACTGATCAAGAAGGAAAACAAGGTGTATAAACATAAAATACAAGGTTTCTTAGGGACTGCATTCAAATCTCAATCCTCCTCCAATATGGAAATGCATTTTCATTCTTCTAATCAAACCTAAAGGGAAGAAGTAGGGCTCAAGTATTATACAATGCCACACGGAAAAGTTTATGGTTCCATTCAAGTTTTTTGTTTGTATAAGCAGGGGCCATGGTTGGATGGTCCAAATCATTGATATGATAGGGCTGCTGTGAATGACCGACCCTGTAAGCCAAAAATCCCTTGTGGTGGAATTTCCTTGCCACATAAGATTTGGTCGTTTTCTTGGTTGAATGTGGACCATTACTGCATTTTCTCATCTATTTGTTGCCACCTATTGAATGGTCAGGAATCTTCCAATAGGGAGGATTTTTAGTGGACAGCCCATCCCAAGTGGTGCCCATAATATCAACCATTTCGATCAATGAACCATGGCCCTCACCCCCACTTGCACTGGGTGAAACAGAAATGCTGTTGTACTACCGTTTGACCTGAGCATTGTGCAAGACATCTGATAGAAAACAGATTTGAGATAACTTTTATGTCGTTGAATATAACGGGGCTTCTTAAATTCCATTCAAAAGGATACACGCTTCATATTTCAGACATGGATTGAAACTCTAGATGCTCCTATAGATTTTCTAGAATGAAAGAACTGTAATTTCCTAACTCCTTTTTCATCATATACTGCATTTACAAACAGAAACTGCTATATGCTCCTATGGGGGAGCTTCTGATCCTTCAACCAGACGAGAATTTCTCTCCACAACACCACCTCCTCCCCTCCGGCAGCGGTCTCTATCTTTTGGGTCATCCTGTATCGAATTCTGCTGACTTGGCAAGGCAGCTGCGGGCTGCAAAGGCTGTGTTCCTCAACTCACCCCACCCACTCGAGATTCTCAGTGACCCATCTGCATATGGATCGGATGGAGCCATTTACCGGGACCACGACATGAACTCCTACTTGCGCTCTGTGCGTGGCGTGATCCGTCAGGAGCTCAAGCACATCAGGAAGGCCAAGAGGGAGCAGCGCAGAAAAGCGTGGTGGCCACTCGTGGCCTCACAAGGGCTCCATGTCAGTACCATGGTGGGCCAGCGAGCAGGTTCAGCCAATGTGGGTCAGCACCAGCTCAACTTTTCTGGTGTCTTTCGAAGCGGAAGGGAGTCATTGAAGCGGTTCAGTAGGCTTGTGGCATCACAGCATGTGCACATGCTTGTTGTGCTCTTGTTCCCCGCACGATCATTGCTCGTAGAGACTTTTTCCATCACTAGCTTCAATTGATTATGGCTGGTGGGATAGTTTTCTCATCGACAATGTCAAGGCAGGGGGGGATGATGCATACACGGATGAAGTCTTTGTTATTCTTTATTCCTTGATTTTAAGATGGAATTGCAAATTTAGAATGCAAGGATATAACTGATTGCAAATGTAATTAGTTCAGATTATGTTAGAAGTCTGAAAGTTGATGGGAAAAAAAAAAAAAAAAAACGTTGTCTATTTTAATGAAATTATTTGGAACTTCATTCTAGATCTGAAAGCAGAACCATTGTCACCGCAGTCAGAAGCAAAAGGAAAAGCATGAGATGTACACAATGCTTGGGACTAGAGATTCTATGGTGTGGGTTTTCAGTTTATACTTTGTACAAGTGGGGTCCGTTTCTCAGTGATCCAAACCATTGATATAATAAGCCCCACTGGTGGTCCAGGCACCAAAAATTCCTAGATTTCAAAAATCATAATCCTTCTACCCAAAAAGAAAGTTTGAGAAAGAAAATACAGCAACCATTTCCATTTAAACAATAAAAGGCTGAGTGTTTTAAAGGTTCTTTCAATCTGGCAGCTATTTGGTGCATGAGCCATCCACCATGAGTCCCACCATAAGGACGTTTTCGAGCACTGAACTGTGGACCATTCATATGGCTGCATTTGGTTGGGTTGCAAGAAAATATAGAATCTCAAAATCATGAAAAAATGCTGGTGTGGGCAATTATAATGCAACACAAAAGAACTACATTTTCTGAGCTGATTGGTAGGTATGCAAACAGAGTGCAGGGCTTGAAATTGAAAAACGTGGAGAGTGAAGGACCCAATTCAGCTCGACTCTACAGCCGTTGGATTCATTGGCCCACTTTGACCCAACTGAATTTTGTTTCCACTAATGGTTGTTTTGCAAGTTTGGGATGTCATAAAATTCGAGCTATCAATTTGCAAGTTTGGGATGTCATAAAATTCAAGCTATCAATTTTCTCATCCCTGCCAAACCTTTAGCCTTTTCTCAGACGCCACCAATCATGCCGTTTGTGTAGCTTGCTGACCTGTCATCTACAACTAAGCCGCTTTCACCGGCGAATCTTACTCATTATCACACAAATCTCTCAATTAATCAAACGTCTATAATTCATTGGTCATAATCTTCTTTAATCTAATCACGGTTGAAACAAATGGGAAAAAAGAGGAGGTGACTCTTGCAGAGATTGAGGAGGCCATTCATGGCACTGAGTGTTGCATTGAGGCTACTCAGCTGTGTGGGTCACTGAGAATGCCTATCACAAAAACCAATCATCAGGTGGGCCACCATATAAGCTGAAAACATTGACAAACTGTCTATATTCAGCATATATGCCCGGCCCACCTGATCAGTGGACCTTCATTTTCTTACAAACAACATGACTTGTTCACATTATGTTTGTGTAGGAATTCCAGAAATCCAATCTGAAGTTTAAACAGAACAGAACACATACTTACAACGTTCGTTTGGGTGTATCATCAAATTAAATTGTGAAAATTTAGTAATGCACTTGAAATAAACTAAATTCTAGTTTAGCTCCTTGTAATTGCAATTGCCTTACTTTAAAGAGAGTCATTAAAGAAGCATAATTATAAATTGAGGACAACTTCCTCATAATGGAATACTAAGAAACATTACACAATTTAATTGACAGGTGCATCCAAACATGGCCAAAATCAACTTCATTGAAAGAAGCTGGAAAAACAAATAAAGCTGAATTATGGGTTTTAAATTTAAAAAAAAATTACAGGAAAATATCAAAGTTCATCAGAGAAAATCACATGTTTAAACATGTGAATACTTCTCGAATCTTCATACAAGAGTTGCGTGCGATTCACGCATGGACATGAAATGCTAGCACGCCGCGTGCATTCTCCCCGTCATTCCTCGCAATGAACGTGCTCATATCATTCACACCTCGACTACTAGAAATTGACATCTCAAGATTGCATCTTTGTCTTCTTCAACCCATCCAATGCAATTAGAATAGAATTGATTAAAAATGGTCCCATTCGACATGTGTGAACTTTTGATGTCTATCCGTCCAATGTGGCGGACGGGTGAGTGGCGTGCTTGAATTGCAAAATGCAGACTCTTTAGACATTTGGTACACGCAAGATGTCGGTCGATATCGCTATCATCACTTCAAGCTTTCTAATGGATTTTTTTTTTTTTTTTTTTAATTGGACAAGTATCAAGAGTGCGGCCGGTCGGGCCAATTACCATGGCCAGTATGAAGTTAAATTAAAACTGGTTTTATTTGTAATAAATATATTTTAAATTTTTTATTATTATTATTATTTTACTATTTGAATTTTCTGTTTTGGCAACTGAGGAGAAGAAATGAGGCTAACTTGCATGAAGCTTCCTCTTGTGGAAGTTAGTGTCAGTTTTTTTTCTGGCTATCCTTTCATGAGAAATCCTATCCAACCTGGAAAGTGAACTGCTGAGGTGGTTCGTGAGTGTGGATAGGTTGGAACACGTGTACCATGCACGGACAATCAACAGGTGGGACCCACCATGAATTTGTCTGGGCCAAAATGTCAGAATAGTCTATTCATTAGGTGGGCCACATGAATATATGAGAAATTCAATGGGCAAAATCAGATGGCCGAGATTGTCTGACTATGCTGCATCCAAGGTGGGTCCATTAGTTGGACTATCCGGATTGCCGCACGTTTATGGTATTGTCTATGGCGGATGAGTTACCACCATTTTGAAAATGGTGGGCCCAGTGGTTTTGGGCAAATAAAACGAAGAGTCACTTCTGCTAGACCCAGCAATGGTTCAGTGGTACAGACCTTGAGGGTATTTTAAACCGTTTATCCTGTGGGCCCACATGCACCCATGGTTGGACGGACTCGAGTTTCCTGCAGCATTGTAGGGGGTTTTCCTGCAACACAAAGCCCATTGGGACATACTGGTGGGATGTGCGTGTGAAATCCACTCCGTCCATCAGTTTTGCCAGCTCATGTTAGGAAGAGAGCCCAAAGAGACGGCAGAAAAGGGTTGTCAACGGGCCAAGCAGTGTTTAAGCTTGACCCGCATTGTTCAACATAGGCCTAAGTCCGGCCTGTGACAGGTTAGAATAGTCCAGCCCAAAAATTTTATGCTGGGCCTGAGCCTGAGCGTTTCTCTGATGTGTGAGAGAGGGGGAGAGAGGGACCCGTTCAAGGCCAATGGCTCAGATTCGGGGTGGATCCTAGTGAAAATCCAGTGGTTTAGCGGGAGGCGATGATAAGTAAAAGTTAAGAAGACATAAGAGCTGTGTCTCGCTTGCTAGCTCAGTTGGAAGATGCCAACGCATATAATTAATGTTAATACATGGAAGGACAGGAGGAGTTGCCAGCTAAGGTGGGTCCCACCATGGTGTTTATATGAAATCCACCTCGACTACTAATTATGTCACCCTAATATGACTGCGCGCGATTGGAAAAAGTGCACAAGGCAATTCTCACCCTCCAAACTCTTTCCCTTCGTGTGGCCCATGTGAATAACAGATGGAGCTGTTGTTTGGCCTCAGGCCTAATTTTTGATGTGGTATCTAATGGTTAGAGTGTATTTTATATAATAATCACAGTAGCCCCGTAAATATGAAGGATGGACATCTTTGTCCCAACTGTTTCCCTTGGTGTGGCCCACCTGAATCACAGGTCAGCCCCCCTTTTTTCAGTCATGGGTCTAACCTAGGATTACACATCTAATGGTTGGAGTCAAACTTACATACATATTAAGGTGGGCCTCCTAAAAAATAAAAGGTGGGTGACCAGGAGGGCTATTTTGGTGGCTTAGGTGGGCTCCAACTTGGTGTCGATGTAAATTCCACTGCATCTGTCAGGTTTGTCACACCATGTTAGGTCCATGGACCAAAAAATCAGCCTCATTCCTAATTCAAGTGGGCCACACAATTGGAAACAGTATATGGGGCAAGGCTCCCCTCCGAACTGTTTCCCTTGGTGTGGCCCACCTAAATCACGGATGGGCCCATTTTGGGCCACATGCCGGAATATTAGTGTGGCATCTAATGATTGGAATGGATTTTATATATTCATCAAGGTGGGCCCTATAATAATCAAGGGTGGGCATCTCTCTTGCAAATATTTTCTTTGGTGTGGAGAACCTGAATCACAGCTAAGCCTGAATTTTATTTTATTTTATTTTTATTTTTTTGCCCTTGGCCTAACAGATGATTACACATCTAATGGTCGGAGTAGATCTTACGTACACATCACAGCGGGCCCTTTAAAAATCAAGGGTGTGCCTCCCTTATTTTTCAAATTTTCTTTCGCTTTGGGCTTGAGCCGGGTCAGGCTGGGCGCAGGCTAGACTTTTTTGGCCCGTCAAGGGCTTGGACCAGCTTTGGAATTACATTAAAAGATGTGGGTCAGGCCTGAACAGAGCTTGGCCCAGCTCGGTTGGCGCTCCATTGTAATGTTTACACGAAATTCATCCTGACCACCACGTGTGTCACCCATTTTAAGCCCATGGCCCAAATATCAGCCACATCCATGATTCTGGCAGACCACACAATTGGAAAGAGTATAGGGCAACACTCGCTCTGAAAATATTGGAAAGTATATAGGGCAACACTCACCCTCCAAACTGCTTCCCTTGTTATGGGCCACCTGAATCATCACATATGAGCCTGACTTTTGGGCCCATGCCTAAATTTTGGTGTGTCACCTAATGTTGGAGTAGATTTCATATAATCATCATGGTGGACCTGTAAAATTCATGAGTGGATGTCTCTCCTCAAACAGTTTCCTTTTATGTGGCCTGTACTAATCAAAAGTCAGCCTGATTTTTTTGTTCCCAAGCCTAACAGGGGATTACACATCTAATGATCAAAGCGGATTTCACATACACATCACGGTGGACCCATAAAAAATCAAGCCACAGCTCATGGTCAGCATGAATCACATAGTTGGGCCCACATGTACAGTCTGTGAAATGATTGGGACCATCCATCTTCAGGTCTTTAACGTCAATTGATTCACGTGCCTACACAAATGCGCCACAATCGCGTTACCAATGTGAATGAATGATTCCAACCATCCCATAGATCTGGGATTTTCAAGACCTTCATCTATGATTAACAAGACCATCCACAAAGCATGGCTATTTGATTAGATGGCAAGAAGCATCTGATCAGTTTCCAATGCAAATTTGCAATCAACAAGCACCAGCGATCCCATGGTTCAGTGATCTGCATACAGACCGGACATCACGACACTATCACATCCTGAACGCACAAGGATCCCACAATTCCCCATCTGCTCTAAATAGATAACACACCATCACATAATGAGTAAATGCTATTTTGAAGTTACATCTAAACAGGACCTTATTTTCAGATCGAGTCCGGCCACAAAGCTATATAAATATATCCATGGAAGAGAGAAAATCAGATTCTCGTCTACCCGGTGTAAGCTACAGCTAAGAAAACATACATACTTAAAGTTGAATTTTACCTGCTAAATACCATGAATGCATGGCAAGGCTGCCGAACGACATGATATTGGCAAGCGACGACAGCCCATGAATCATTCCGAATTTCTTGTTCATGGCCGCAAGCTTCGGGTTAACCTTAGCTACTTCCACGTTCTTCGTCCATCCGACCTCCTCCCCAATCTTTTCTTCCCTCTCCACCTTGTGCCTCTGCTTCATCATCTGCTTGCATGCAAAATGTAGATATCAACTTACTAATGATGTAGATTTTTTGAACAGAGGATCGAAGGTTTCTGCTCATAAGCAAACAAATAGTTCAATGATTCCACATATGCACTGAATGGTTCAGTAAATCTGATCTGTTGATCTGATGGGACCCACTTGGCTATAAGATTGCCCAGGAAAGATCACACGACTCTTTGATATGGTTGTCTACACATAGATGATTAAAAGAGAAGACAAATCATGCCAGATATGGAAGGATTAGGATCTTACAACCCAGGAGTGTCCTAAAGAAACGCCCATCCATGGTGGTCACCATTAGGTGAATAGTTTGATCATTGAATCATGGTCCGACATGCACAGAATCATGTCAGCTGGTAAGCTAGAGCTTCACTAAGCTCACATGCATGTACAAGTCAGCTAAAGTACACGCTGCCGCATATGCCAGCTGTCGCACATAGGTGAAATATCCAAGCAATCCATCATGGGGACACCACCATGTAAATTCTACTGCTGAAAGATAAAGGTGATTCAATCAGAAGGTGTGCCATGATACTAGAAATAAGTGGATGTGTAAGGTAACTTCGCCTGATTTTTTGTCGCAACTGTGCTTTTTCTCAGTTAATCGCGGGCCACCTGATCAGTGGATGGACCTGATTCTTGTGGCATGCAATCTGCATGTTGGTAACCTTCTGATGGATGGATTGGATATTGCACCTGTTTACCACGTTGGCATGTGGTGGCATGTGCATTGACTGACTTGTACATGTGTGGGCTTAGCAAAGATCCAGTAAAGTGGACCGGAATCCTCTACAACACGTGTTTTATGCAGAGTGTAAAACATCACATGCTCTGGGGCCCACCATGCTGTATATGTAAAATTGGCTGCGTCCATCGGGTTCCTTGACTCAGGCCTTGGAAACAAATTCAGCCAGATCTATTAACTCAGGTGGGGCCACAGCACAGGGACTAATGTGTATGGGATACCAACCACAGGTTTTGTGTGGAGCCACCTTGGTGTGTGCCTTTTATCAAACCCGTTAATCAGGTGTAACTCACTGCAGCCTGATCCGAAGTCAATAGGCAACACCATCTGAATTTAGAGGTTTTTAAAGAAATCTTATATTGTTCCCAATCAAGGTGTCCCAAATCAGTTACGTTAATGGCCATCAATAGGCAACACCAGCCTGTTATGTAATGGCCATCATGACCGTTATGTTACGTAATGGTAACAGTCATAACCGTTACACATTACGGGGCCGAAACGGCCGTTACAGGAAAAACAGGCCGCAATGACCCCATAACAGTCTTGTAACAGTTTTTTTTTAAAAACAAAAAGGACCATAATGGCCGTTACAGCCCATATCATAACGGTAACGGTGGTGGCCGTTAAAGCCAACGTTACTGTCATGGGACACCTTGCTCCCAATGGTGTGGTCCATACAAGTTTTTTTACATGGCTGATATTTTTTTACGTATGGTTCAGGTAAGCGTTCCCAGGTGATGAATATAGTAGATTTTACAGATACAATATGGCAGGACCCACAAAGCTCAGGTGTTTTACACACCACCTAAAACAGGTCTTGCCGATGATTTGGGTCCCCAATAAACTATATGCTTGATAATGAGCAGGATCCCATAATTCCTCCAACATAATGGTATTAGATCGTGATCAAATTCTCATCAGTTACTGCTTCTGTTGGATCAATGCATTGCATGGTTAACCAAAATTGATGAGATATGGACTATGCTTTGCATAGTTAGCCAAAATCAGTCCCAGAAATGCATTTGGGGTCATCTGGGGGAGTTTCTTCAACTTGTTCCTTGCTTTCAAGTGATGCCTAACTCAATCAGGTCTGTCTTCTTGGTGTGGCATGGGGAAGGAAGTGGTTCTTAAAGAATAATTTTGGGTGGTCAATTTGGGCAGAGCATGATAATTGATGCTTTCGCAATTGGTTGAGTAGGACTGCGGAGGTGTTCAGGAAGGCCAAGTTGGATGTGGTTTCACGGGCATCGACTCTTAGGCCGTTTGTTGGTGTTTCTTACAAAATGTTGATTCCTTTTGGTCCAAGTCATGGTAATCTATAGAGCATCACTTTCTTTCTTCACTCTTTTCTAATAAAATGTGCTCTCACAACAACAACAACAACAACAAAAAAAAAAAAAGCATTACTTTTGTCATCTCCTGTTGATTAAACTGGATTTTCACATTTAGTTCACTGAATGTTCAGTCTTATAACCTTTTAATGGGCAAGATTGTAGCCTGGTTTTGAATAACAGTATCAGTCGGCATATTGGCCAGGCCCAAAAAGATAATGATACAGAGCGTACGAGACCCATATTGGCTGAAATTTTTTCGGCCAAAAAAGTTTGAAAAATCATCTATAAAATAGGAAAACATGTAAAACACAGGAGTCTATCAATTTTTTAATGTGTTCAACATATATGAAATGGTGTACCAGATCATTCTTTGATATGAATATTGTGTCTGCTTGATCCGCTAAAAGTCAACCAAATAGGCTCTAATCAAACACAATCAATTGATTTGATAGATTAGGACCCAGTATGTTGAAATACAACAACCAAAAAAAGAAAAAGAACAAAAAGATGGAAAAACAGAAAAAGAAAATGAAAGTTTTATTTTTCTCCTAATTTTTCCCCAGATAGTTCATTTTGCTTCTATTTGACGAAGCTCACTCAAATCTTGTGTTTCAATCCCAAAATAGGCCTATAGATCTAGTATAAAATGAATTTTTAAGCTTCCTACATGATCAAAATGAAGAAACAAGTGAAAAACTAGAGTTGGAAAAAAAAAATTGAAATGAGGCCTCTACAGCCATATCAGCCTGTACTAACCGTATTGGGCCCCCTATGTGCTGATATGAGGCATATCGGCCTGTTTCAGCTGATACAGAACAATACAGCCCCTTCTTTTCTAAACAGACTGCTTCACTCGCATATCGCATGTCCGAGGAGAATGATACAGATACAATACAGCCAACAGAGCCATATCCGAACTACTAATTAAAATCATGATTGTTGCAATTGCAGCAAAAAAACAATAACAAATTTCAATTATTCTTTTTTATTCAGAAAACATTTTCACCTTCTTGAAGCAAAAAACACAAGGAAGAACTTTCATGCCATCCATGAAATAGATATTGACTCAAATTTTCATAAATTGCAGCTCATCATTACATTTTCACCTTCAACAATACTAGATTTTGAATTAGGGTCCTTAAATAAAAAAACAAAGGCAGCAGACATAATCCAAGTACTCTCTTCGCATCCATGAAACAACTCTCGTAAATCTTTTAACCATTTGGAAGATCCATGAGTGAGACAATCAACCCTATCAATATTCATCATCATCATCATCATCATTTAAGTATTATCCCAACTAATTGGGGTTGGCTACACGAATGTTGTTTCACTATTCCGCTCTATCAAGGACCATGCCCTCAGTTAATCGATAGGTCATTAATATCTTTTCCTACTACCTCCACCCACGTCATTTTATCCCTCTCACTTGCCCTTTTGGAGCCTTCAACTTGAATCAACTTACTCCTATCAGTGTAGTTATTGGTTTCCATCGCACATGGCCAAACCATGATCTAAGTCCTACTTTCCCTCTTATTGGCCATTGATACTACTCCTAAGTTCACTCAAAATCATTCATTTCTAATTCTATCCTTCCTTATCTTGCCATTCATCCAACTTGACATCCTCATTCAGCTACACTCATCCTATGAAGATGGTGTTCCTTGATTGCCCAACATTCTATTCCATAAAGGCTAAAGCATGGCTGCTCTTATGGATATCCTATAAGATCTCCCCGTCAATTCGAATGGTATGTGCCATGTGGAGATCACATAAAACTCCAGAGGCACATTTCCACTTCATCCACCCTGCTCTAATTCTATGAGCAAAACATAGCGATATTGAAAGACCAAAATTAAAGAGAGATGAAGACCATGAAATGCTTAGGACATGAGTACTACGCATGCAATTTGACTTGGTTTGCATTTTGGTTCATGTTATTCACAAGAGACTACATGATGAAAACTTGCGTTATATTTATTCCATTAACAATGAGGAGAATATATAGAAAAGATGGGAGATTTGTAGAAGATCTTAATAGATATACATGAATCCATTAACATAACTATCTACAAAATGTATAGCTGTATATATACAGCCGTACATAGGTATTGTATACTCTAACAGTTCACAAGAACTATCCATTTAAATTGCAATAACTAGTCCATAATAACATGGACATAACTAAATTGCAATTTCCTTAGCATTCACATTTCTGGTTTGGGCTCCAAATCGCAATTGCATTTTTTTCTTTTTTGGAAAGACAATGAAATTTATTCAGAATGTACAAAGGCCCAAAACAAAAGAGAAAAATAAAATACAACAGCCAGAGCAACCAGTGGCAAAGCTCAAGGCTCCCGCTCGCTTAGAAGCAACAAAAAAAAAAAAAAAAACCCTTCCTAGTTATCACCCCAGAAGGGAAATTGCAATTATATTGCTTTCAAGTAAAACCCAAAAACAAACTAACTACAATTTGAGAGCAATATAATTGCAACATTTGTGTTTTGTCATTTCGTAAGGGGTCATTTAGATAGCCTGTAAATGGTTTATTAGTAAATCATCACTATTTGTGTTTCGATGCCCTCATTTGCTACCAAAAAGGTAAGATTTCATTTACTAGTAAATGGTTTACTAGCTAGTAACAGCTCTTTTTTTGAATTTTACACTGCAAATGATTTACTAGTAACCATTTACAGGCTATCCAAACAAGGTAAATGATTTACTAATAAATCGTTTATAACTTAAAGCCAAACAGACAGTTGTAAATCATTTACTAGCATTTAAGTGATTTACTAGTAAACCATTTACCACCATCCAAACGACCCCTAATTCAATTCACTTGTACATCCAAAAGATCTTTTCTTTTTTGTGGGAGCTTTGAGCTTTGAGCTTTGAGATTCTGGTGATTGTAGGAGAGGAGAATTCAATAAGAAGAAAAAAAAAAAGTGCTTGACCGTCATCGACTACTCTTTGACTTCCAGTGGTAATTAGAAATAAAAATATACTAAAGGGAAGAAAAATATGGTGCAAGATGGTAAAGTAATTACCTCGATCGTCATGGGCGTAAACACAAACAGGTTTGTGAGATTGAACGCAAACGATGACAGAAGAAAACCCAACTGATACCTCTCCGACGATGAAGCTGTCTTCCAAGGATGGAGGTAGCCGAACGCCGCCACTGAGATAGCGCCGCAGGCGCCCACAGTCAAGAAATACGCCGGGAACATCTTGCTCTGTAAATTCCCAAACTGATGCCTCGGAAGGTTCCTAATTTCCCAAAAAAAATTGATGACGATGATATTCAATCATGGAAGCTTGCGAATTGTTCAATCTGAGACGTCCATCGGTGGGTCATGTGTACAAAATGGGCGGCTGAGGAAATTGTGGGCCACCTGAATGATGGATCAGACTGATTCATGTACCGGGAATCTACATGGTGAGTCCCACCTGATAGACGGCTCGGATCATCACACGAGTGGTGGACGTGTGTAAGATGATTCTCTTGATGGAGAGCGTGGAAGAAAGGAATTGATGGACTTACTTGAACATTATGATTCCACCGATGAATGTTACCCAGAGAGCAGCGCCCCATGCCGTGGCAAAGCTCAGTAGGTGGGCCAGCTTGAGAGAGATGGTGAGCGTGGACGAATGTCCGCCGTCGGATTTTGATCCAAAGGTCTCGGGCGAAAAGAGGATGCCGATGGCCAGGAAGGCCAGTGCGCTCAGAAATCGGGTTAGCCAAGCCATTTCTGTGAATGTTTTGGAGAGAGAGAGATAGTCAGATGGAAGTTTAGGGCTGTCTGATAAATGGAGATGCACGCGACACGACGGGGTAGGGAATTTTTAGTGTAATAGCCCCAGTTCTGCCTGATCAAATAAAAAGTCTAATTTCTCGTGAGGCTCACCTTTTTAGCCTCCATATAAGAAATTGTAAACTTTTCAGTCCCAAAAAATGCCACTCTAACCTCCTGTTGCATTGTAGATTGCACTTGGGACCTTGCAGTATTCACGGGGAATACACAATGCTTAGAGGAGATCCAACTCCTCAAGGGAGATCTATAGTGCTCAGGGGTTTCCAACCACCTAGGTGAGATTTATATTGCTCAAGGGGGATCCAACCCCCAAGTGAGATCACAATGTTTAGGAGAGACCCACAGTGCTATGGAGGGATCCACAGTGTAGCAAATGGTTAGAGGGGCATTGCAACCGAAAAAGTTTGCAATGATCCATAGTGTTTAGGAGAGACCCACAATGCTCCAAGGGATCCCCAATGCAGTTAGAGAGGCATTTTCAACTAAGAAGTTTGCAATTTTTTACGTGGTGATTAAAAAAGATAAGCCTAATAAGAAATTGGACTTTTGTTAGATTGGGTAGGCTTAAAGACTATTATGCTAAAAATCCCAAGGGAGTGGATTAGGTGCGGCCCCAACCACACTCAACAGGGTGCAGTCCGGATCGTGCATCTGTTTTTACTGCTCTTTTGTTTTAAAGAACTAGCCCAAAAATGAAAATATTAGGTGGACAACGCTAGAGGAGACAGTTGTGATTGATCATTAAAAACTTCTTTTTAGCTAAATAAAGCTGATATTTGCTTTTTCCCTTCATCCAAGTCTTTTGACCTTATCAAGGGGGTAGATGGAAATTATACATTAGGGTGGGACCTAAAACTGTTTTTAACCGTGGGAGTTCAATCACCAATGTTTCCTATATTGTGGTCCACTTAAGATTTTTATATGCTTCATTTTTTGGTTCGAGCCCTAAAATGATATGGAAAAACATCTATACTACATATACATAAGGTGGGCCTATGGTAGGTAGTACCAGAATATGGTAGCGTAACTTATCAATCGTGACCATCTATCTAGCATCCTTCCCTTGGATGCCCAAAGGCAATCATATCCATTAGTTGTCTTCCCCTTCTCACGTAATAAAGTCGGATGTTAGCACTTCGGTTTTCAACCATCGTGTTAAGGTGATGATCAGACTGATTGGATCTTCCGATCGATGTGTTTTTCGAAGCATCTTCATCTATGGTAAACAAGATGGACGGTCTGAAGTGATTGTTGTCTCCTCCATATACGATTTTGGAGAAATCGCTCTACCGTATTCCGGTTCTACCGGCTTTACCATATCGTATCCCCTTTACTTTTACCGCTGACGCCAGTTGCGGTAAAAGGTGATTTCCATCCAACCCGTTAAAAAGGTGATTTCCATCGGGATGAAGGGAAAACACATATATAAGCCTGATAGAAATATATTCTGCGGGCCCCAAAAGTTCAATCCCCACTTTTCATGTGGTGAGGCCCGCATGAGTTTTTGATCTGCCTCATTTTTTGTAAGACCAATCATAACATGAGCTGAAAAGTGATGGACGGAGTAGATTTTACATGGACATTGGGTAGGCCCCACAGTGTTTTGTGTTATTCGGGCCTCGTGTACCAGGGTGGTTCACACTGTAACCCGCTTGCGCCTACCTCTCTGGGATATTTACTGCAATAGCTCTCCGTTGTGGCTATTCTTAATAAAAGTTCAATTTCTCGTGGGCTCATTTTTTTTAGCCTTTTAACGAGAAATTGCAGAACTTTTGGTTCTAAATACCCCTCTTACCACCAAAGTGTGGAAACCCTCTTGAGCGTGAGAGTGGGATCCCCACTCGTGGGACCCACCTTAATATCTGTATTTAATCCACGTTGTCCACCTAATTCCACAACATATATAGTGCGAGGGTCCCGAGAATGAAGAAGATTTGAATCTTAAGTGGGCCATGTCAAAGAGAATAATTCATACTGTTGAAACTTCTTTAAGCTCATTGTGATGTCTATATGCCATCTAAATCAGCCCAAACCGTATCTCTTTAGGTCCTTTATGATGAGGCCAACCTAATGGACGGAGTAGATCTTACATATGGAGTCAACTTATTTTTTTAAAAATAAAGATTAAAAAAAAAAGTACTTGAGCACTGCCGTCTAGCCGTGTGAGGGCGGAAAACCCTTTGGGTGTTAACCCCACGGCCCACTCATGCGACACACCATAATGTATATATATTATCCATGCTATCCATCCTGTTTACTAAATCATTTTAGGCTATGGGCCAAAATCCGAACCAGATACAAACCAGATACAAATACCATATGGACCACACCACGGCAAAGGGGGAATCCACTATGTTCAAGGGGAATCCACAATGCCTAGGGAGATTCCATGGTGCTAAGAGGAATCCATGATGCTCAGGGGATTGCATAATGCCAGGGGGATCCAAAGTGCTCAAGGGGATTCCACATTGTCAGGGGAATCCACAGTGCTCAAGGGGATTTTACAATGCCTAGGAGGATTCCACATTGCTAGGGGGAATCCACAGTGCTTAGGGGGATTCTATATTGCCAAAGGGAATCTATAGTGTCAAGGGGAATCCACAATGCTCAAGGGAATCCACATAGCTCAAGGGGGATTCCACATTGCTAGGGGAAATCCTCAATGGTCAAGGGAAATTCACTAGTGCTCAGGGGGATTCCACATTGCTAGAGGGAATCCACAGTGCTCAGGAGGAATCCACAATGCCCAGTATAGCATATAAACATCACTGTGGACCCCAGGGAGGTTTCAATGGTAGGAATTTCCTTAACCTACCTTTTCTTTTAGTGCGGCCCACTTAAGTCTTGGATTCAGTTCATTTTTGTGACACATCGTAAAATGAGGTCAAAAAATGGATGGATGGCATAGATTTCTTATAAACATTATAGTGGGCCCCACCTAGAGTCCCAGAGCAGGAACTTCCTGCAGAAGGCTTTCCCAGGAAATGCGTATGTGAAAGGGCTTCTGCCTCTACTGAAGTGAAGTCACCAACTTCTGTGGGCCCCACTGTGATGTATGTGTTGTATCCACACCGTCCATTCATTTGGAGAGATCATTTTAAGGTATGATCTAAAGAATGAGACAAATCCAATTCTCAAATGGACCCCACCAAAAAATATAGTGGGGACAATGACTGTAACTGTTGAAACCTTCCTAGGGCACAGTGTGGGGCCCTATCTTAATGTATGCTTTATATATCTATGCTGTCCATCAGTTTTTAAATATCATCTCAGGGAAGTGATTCCGACCCTCGAGAAAATCCAAATCTCTAGGTGGACCATATCACTAGAAATAGTGATGAATGACCGTTGATATAGCTGATATTTATATTTTCTCTTCATCCAGACCTTCTTGACATTATCAACAACTTGTATTATAAATAAACATTACCAAAACCTTACAATAGGCTCTTTCGAATTTTTAATGGTGGGGCACTCAATCGCTACTGTTTCTAGTGGTATGGCCACTTGAGATTTGGATTTGCATAATTCTTAGAATACCATCTTAAAATGGTATGGAGAAACGGATGGACAGCACGGATATACAAAATATCATCCATGTGCGCCACATGGTAGGGGCAACACCCACTAAGTTGTTCCCTTGTTAATACCAAATTACCTCCCTTCCTAGGCGAAAGTAGGTCAGAGGGCCCACCTAATGAAGTTACATAACCGACTTCTATGGGCCCCACCGTGATGTATCCACATCGTCCATCCATTTGGAGAGATCATTTTAGGGTATAATTTGAAGAATGAGATAGATCCGATTCTCAAGTGGACCCCACCAAAGAAAACAGTGGGGACAGTGGCGTGACCATTGAAACCTTTATAGGGCCCACCATGATGTTTATTTGAAATCTAACCAGTTCATAAGTTCACACAGACATGGAATAGGCGAAAACACAAATATCAGCTTGATCAAAAACTTCTATTACCCCAAGAAGTTTTTAATGGTAGGACATCAATCCCCACTGTTTTCTTTGGTGAGGTCCACTTTAGCTTTGGATCTACTTCATTCTTTGTCTCATCCCCTAGAATGATCTCTTCAAATGGATGGACGGCGTGGATGTAACATATGTATTAGGGTGGGTCCTATGAGTGGACTACCCGTCCACACCCAAAGAGGCCTTCCGCCTCTTCATGGACTACATAGGTGGTCAGAGGGGTAATTACTACCAAAAGTTTTGTAATTTCTTGTGAGAAGGCTAAAAAGGATAAGCCTCACAAGAAATTGAACTTTTAGTAAAAATAGCCACAACCCGGGGCTATTGCAGTAAAAATGGTTGGTAAGACTGAAACAAAATATCTAAACAATATTCATTCGAGTATGATTTGAATCCTACTCGCCAGTAATAGTACTATGTGGCCAACATGTAGAAGTTCTGAGCCGATCATCAAAAGGAAACCAACATCTATTATTTAGAGTTCTGCCTTTGAACTGGGCGATCAATGACTTAGATTGTTAGCCATCATTTTAATTGTACGTTTCTTGAACGCGAGTACAATCTACCCTCTCCGACAGCAAAATGTCGGGTCAATCAATGTACTGGTCAGATCTTTTACACGTGTTTGAAGCTGTTCGTGCAAGCACCAATAGGATCTCATGCTACTTGCAGGGATCGTATCGAAGTACTGAGACTGTGGGGAAATCCGTACAAAATGGCGGGCTGCACGTGGTTTTGGCCTGTTCTTATACGGAAACGCTCCACTGTGAAACACGAGCGGACGTGCATCACGTGATGGAAACATGGGTCAATCGATAATCATCCGTTGGCCCAGAAATGAGGCCAATCCCACGAGCCAGGTGTTAGTCCTTATACAGCTTTTCCCATGCAAGTGGGACCCGCCCGATGAATGATGAACGGCTGAATTGGTCGGCCTGTCGCTCGTGTGCCAGGTTAACACGTGTGTGGCGAAGATAATTCTTGCACTCACTCGCGCGCTTCAATTAGCAGGGTTCCTGAGGCCTGAATCTTCTTCCGGCTGTTCCGAGCGGTTGAAGTCAAGTTACCCATTCGTCACGGAGAGAATCCGGATCGTCTGCTTTAACCGAGCAGAGAACTTCTGTGAGCTTGACCAATCATAAAGGTGGGAAGTGGAGACAGAAAGCAGATTTTGTGCGACTCCGGATCCAGCCAGCTGGGTGTGGCCCTGAGTCCTGACTGCAGGATCCACCTCCATGTATATGTGTTATATCTGCACTCTCCATCCGTTTTGCCACATCATTTCAGGGAAGGGTCCCAAAAATGAAGCTGATATAAATATCAAGTGGACCACATCACAGGAAACAGTGCTCATTGAACGTCCACAATTAAAGATTTCCTGGGGTCAGCCACAATTAAAGATTTCCTAGGGTCAATCGCAATGGATATTTACCATCCAACCTGTTGATAAGGTCACACGGACCTTGATGAAGCTACAACACAAATAGCAGGTTGATCCAAAACTTTTGTGGCCTCTAAAGAAGTTTTTAATGGCGGGAATTCAGTTCCTACTGTGTGGTCTGTGATCTATATCTAAATTTGTTTTACCTTGCCTAAAATGAGCTAGAAAAACTGACGGAAGATGTGGACGTATGACACGTGCATAGAGGTGGTACCCACAGTCACGGCTGTATCCACTTGTCTGTACGCGGGTTTCACACCTAATCGGCGAAGCAAGGGAATTTTTATAGCGATAGCCCTAGGTGTAGCTATTTTTACAAAAAGTTCAATTTCTCATTAGGCTTATTTTTTTTTATGCTCATTTGTTTGGGCCGAAATTGCAAACCTTTCGGTTGATGATGCCTCTTTGACCACCTGCTGCTGCTGCTCTGTACAACCATGAAGAGGCATAAGTCCTCTTGGGCATGGACAAGTGGTCCATGTTGTATATGTTTCACCCATGCCGTCCATCCTTTTTTTTGGATCATTTTAAGCTTTGGGCCCCATTTTAGGCCAAATATAGATCTCGGGTGGGCCATACCATAGCAAACAGCTGGGACAGAGATATCCACTGCTAAAACTTTTCCAGGCCCACTTTGATGTTTATTTGTCATCCAATCCTGTTGATATGGTCACATAGACCTGGATAAAGAGACCACACAAATATCAGCTTAATTCAAAGGCCCCGTGGGCCTCACTATCAGAAATTTATGAAGGCAGTGATGCTTATCATTAAAGCCTTCTTTGGGCTCACCCTATGTGCCCCATTTGGGTGCCACACTGCCCAGCAAGTGGCCCACCCTGTGGGTCCCACCACGATGTATCTGTGTTTATCCATGCTGCCCATCTTTTTTCATATCATTTTAGGCTATGGGCCCCCCAAATATGAGACAAATCAAGACTCAAGTGGACCACACAGCAGTAAACAGTTGGATCGGGGCCAATCGGGGGGTTGCCCTGTGAGGCCCACCATGATATTTGCGTTATATTTACATTGTTCATCTGTCTTTCCAGCCATTATAAAGTTGTGGGCGCTATTGTGAGGCAGACCAAAGTCTCAAGTGGACCGCACCATGGAGACAGTGATTGAGGCCACGTCGACCATCCTTTTTACCATATCATTTTAGGCAATGGGCCTAACTCTAAGATAGATCCAAATCACCATAGGGAACAGTTGGGACAATGGCATCCACCGTTGAAACCTTGTTAGGCCACCGTTGAAATCCATATGTCCGAACATGTTCGAAATCCACCATATCCCATAGCCCATACGGCGTGCTTAGCATTATAAAATCTTACTGAGCACTATGGAATCCACATAGCACTCTGAAACCCCACTAAGCACTATGAAATTCCACTGAGCACTCTGGAATCTTTTTTAGCACTATGGAATCCTCCTAAGCACTCTAAAATTCACTTCTCATCAAATCTATGGTGCCAAACGTAATAAAGCAAGTGGTTTCTCCCATAGTTAGGGACACATTGTGTTGCAGTTGAGAACACACGATTTTGAATCCACTAATCACTATGGAATTCACTCAGCATTATGGAATCCACTGATCATTATGGAACCCCCTGAGTAGTATGGAACCCCACTAAGCACTCTGGAGAGCATACGGTCTTGAAGTGGGCTAGCAAGATATTGAATAACATACACGAGTTAATATCAAACGAAAATCGTAAACACATATGATAGCAATATATCGAATAACAAACTCGACTTAATAGAGCTATTTGTAGGAAAACAATGACTATGTGAGAAGACAAATCAAATCCATTCATATAAAAAGGGTTTTAATTACGAGTAATTGGAGAAAATTTTAAGGGAATGGTCAATACCGGTGGACCACACCGGTGCAAAGAATTTGTAGTAATGAGAATCGTTGACGTTGTTCTGGGCCACACACAACCTTTGTTAGATTTATAAAAATCCCTCACGTGGGTTTGAAAATGCTCCATTTATTGTGAACGGCTCAAATTGGCTATCCGATGGGCAGAAACGTTAATTTCATGGGCCACACTTTCTTCATTTTAGAAGGCTTCGAAAGTCTTCTACGGAAAGCAACTCCGTACGTTGAGCAGCTGGTCAGAGGGACAAAACCGACCATAAAACTTTCAATTTCTTGTGAAAATGCTAATTTGAAAACCTTATATAAGAAATTGAAGTTTTAGTTAAAATAGCCACACCTTTGGGCTAATGCAGTAAAAATCCCGAAGCAAGGAGTGAATTAGTTGTTATCGGGGTAACATCTTAGTGGGTGTTACCCTAATCGTGTGGGCCCAACTTGATTTATATTTTGTATATCTATGCTGTCCATCTGTTTTCCTTTATCATTTTAGAACGTGATTCCAAACCTGAAGAAGATCCAACTCTCAGGTAAACTATACCACTGAAAATAGTGATGAATAACTATTAAAAACATTTTATGCGTTACAAATATTTTGGATCAAGTTGATATTTGTCTTTTCCCTTTATCCAAATTTTTTGACATTATCAACCGGTTGGATGGAAAATAAACAGTATGAAACCTTACTATGGGCCCTTTGGAATTTTTAATAGTGAGGCACTCAATCACCACTATTTAGTGTGTTAAGGTCCCCTAATATTTGGATATGCTTAATTTTTAGAACCCCATTATAAAATAGTCAGTAGAAACGAATGGACGGCGTGGATATACAATACATCATCAAGGTGGGCCCCACAGTAATGCTGACACCCACTATGTTGTTACCTAGGGTAACAGCCAAGTCGCGACGCTAAAGAAGATAGCGTCCTCTGACGTTGCTGCCCAGCAACGTGAGAGGTGGGGACGTGAACAAGGTCCCACCCACAATGATGTATATGTTACTTCCACGCTGTCCAATCTTTTCACTCGATCATTTTAGGCCATGGCCTCAATTCTGAGACATATTCAGATCACAGGTGAGCTATATCATAGGAACAGTTGGAAGAATGACACTCATTGGTGAAACCTTGTTAGGCCCTGCTATAATGTTTCTTTGCCATTAAACCATGGGCAGAGGCTACGTGGCCTGATTTTAAGGAAAATACAAATATCAGCCCGATTTAGATATCCGGTAGACCACACTATAAGAAACGGTGGAAATTGAACTGCCACCATTAGATTCTCCCTGAGCACGGTGGATTCCCCCTAGTACTATAGGTTCCCCCTCTGATCCCCTAGCACTATAGGTTCCCCCTGAGCACTTTGGACTCCCCCTATGCACTATGGATTCTCACGAGCATTTTGGGTTCCGCACTATGGATTCTCATGAGCATTTTGGGTTCCCCTTTGGCATTATGGATTCCAATACTCTGGATAGTGATGGGTTCCCTGGCATTGTGGATTCCCCTAAGCACAGTAGATTCCCACTGGCAATGTGAAATTGAAGCTCCCAGGCGTGAGAAATCCAAGTCTTAATGATTTTGGTTGGTGGTTTCGATCGGATGGTGATGGCGGATGTTGCACCAGAAAACTCGAAAAATGGCCTGACGGTCTTCTTTTCTAATTGGTTCTCGCCTCAAGGATGCGCTGGAGGAAGGAACGGCTGGGATGAGATGAGGATGTGTGTTGATCGCCAACGAAGAGAGGCGTGCGCAGCTTTGCCGCTACGAGTTGCGGAACAAAAGTTCTCGCGGCACTAAGATTGCAGATGGTGGTTGGGATGCATTGAGAATTTGAGATGGGAGAGATGATTCCATGCAATTCATCAGTTTCGCAAGGTCGTGATGGGCCAGCAACTAAAAAATGAGGAAGATCTGAATCTTTGGTGGGCCGTATGAAAGGAGACAATGGATCAGATTTGGATGGTTAGAGTTTTCCCTGGAATCCGAACATGATAAACAGTTTGGATCAACAAGGTAGACCCTAACATGATGGATGGTTAGCACAGGTGGGTAGGTGTAACCCTACACGAAGAAGAAGGGAAAAGGGAGAAAAACGGGGAGGGGTGGTTGCTGGAGAGGGGTGATGTGCGTCATCACTCACTTGAATCTTTTTTTAATTGGTGGTTATATGGGGTCCATGAAACGGTTTTCAGAAAATCCATTCCGTTCATCTGTCACGGTGGTCGAGATTAGGGCATCTACAAAACCATGTGGTAGATCCAAGTCGTAGGTGGGCCACACCATAGGAAACAGTGGAACTTGAAATGCCTACCATTTTAAAAAAATTGGGTTGTTACAATGATGTTTATTTTAGATCCAACCTATTCATAAGTTCACACAGACATGGAAGAAGGGAAAACACAAATATCAGCTTGATCGAAAACTTCTATGATCCCATGAAGTTTTCAATGGTAGGACGTCAATCCCCACTATTTTCTTTGGCGAGGTCCACTTGAGCTTTGGATCTACTTCATTCTTTGGCTCATATCCTAGAATGATCTCTACAAATGGATGGACGGCATGGATGTAACATATGCATCATGCTGGGCCCACGTGTGGAGTCCCTTTTAACGCCCAAGAGGCTTCCCTCGCAAGGTGGTACAATTTTCAATTTCTCGTCAAAAGGCTAAAAAAATGAGCCAGACGAGGAATTGGACTTTTAGTAAAAATAGCTACAACTCAGGGCTATTGCAGTAGAAAAAACCCTCCCATACGTGAGACAGGCGAGAGCGGATTGCCTGTGACCCGGGCACAGAGATATCTCCGTGCCCGGGGCTGTGTGAGGCCCACAGTGATGTCCATGACAAATCCACTCCGTCCATCTATTTTTAAAGGCCACAGTAGGACAGGATTATAAAAATGCAGAACATCCAAAACTCATGCGGGCCATACCAAGTGAAACAGTGGGGATTGAACACTTAAAAGGTGACAGAAGTTTTTTATCAGGATTATATTTGTTAGTACAGTTTATCTGAGTGGAAATAATCCTATTAACGGATTGGATGGCACATAAACATAATGGTCAGCTCCATGAAGGTTTCAACGGTGGACGTTTACGTTCCCACTTTTTCGTTTGGGATGGCCTGCATGAGTCTTGTATCTGCATAATTTTTATAATCCTGCCCCATTGCGGTATTTAAAAACAGATGGACCGAATGGATTTGTCACAGACATCTCTGTGGGCCCCACGCAGCCCCGGGCACAGGTATTTCTATGTGCCCGGGGGTCACAGGCAATCCACTCAACTTTGAAACTCCGGTCAAGTGACGGATGATACGCAAGCAGTTGAAAATTGCATACGTGTGCGGTACACTGCATTCACATAAAACTCTAAAATCACTGTCAATTAAATATCCGACAATAGGATTCGTGGAGCATTTATTGGACGGTTAAAACAGAAATACATGGTTGTCCTATTTCATCAAAAAGAGTGTCCACGAATCATAGGTTGGCATGGTTCAACCAACATTGAGCATGTGACTCATAGACAATGGGGTTAACAATTTCAGCTGGTTTGAGTTAAAGTCTGCCACGTATACGCATGAGAAAGGCTGTTTCCGTAGCCGGAAGCTTTGTGGGCCTATAGAGATGCTCGTGACAAATCCACTCCGTCCCTCAATTTTGCAAGACAACAATAAGATGAAGGGATTTTAAAAATCAGGCAGATCCAAAAGTACTCATCTGGGCCATACCACACGAACAGTGAGGATTGAACGCTCACCATTGGAGAGCCAAAAAGGTTTTAATGGTGGACGTATCTGTTCTTACTGTTTCATTTGGCATGGCCCACATTAGTTTTGGATCTGCCTGGTTTTTAGTTTCCTGACCTATTGTGGTCATGCAAAACTGATGGACGGAGTGGATTTGTAATGGGCATCTCTGTAGACCCCACACAGCTTCCAAAGGGTTCAGGCAATCCGCGTTCAAGAGAAGGGAAGCTGATTGCTCGTGGCACAGCGTGGATCAATCTCTACAAGGGCCACGTTGGAGTTTGTATTTTATCGGTACTGTTTGGCAAGCTCATTTTCAGGCATGAGCCTCAAAATGATGCAGATAAAGCTAGATGTGGACCATATCAGAGGAACCAAGGTGGATTAAATGCCCACCGTTGAAAACATGACAAGGCCACATAAATTTTGGATCAAAGGTTATATTTATGTTTTCCCTTCATCCAAGCTTGCGTTACCTCATTAACAGATTGAAAGGCAAATTAAACATCGCACTGCTGCATAGGAAGTTTACCATTGAAACTCAAAAATAAGATGCGGATGCCTTGCTTCGGGGCCCACCCTTATGTGTGTGTATTATGTACCCACACGATCCATTCAATTTGCATGGTCATTTTAGGATATGAGGAAAAAAATACAGCAAATCTAAATCTTAAGATTAACACACCAGAGCAAAGAGTGCGATTGATGACTCACTATTATAAATTTTTTATGGGCCATCTAAATGTTTCATTGCCATCTAACTTGTTATTAATGCTGGATCGAGGGAGGATCGTTTTTTTTTCATGGGTTGCCTTTTTAGAGGGCTTAATTAACGCTGTGTTAAATTATTAACTGGAGTCACCACTAGCCAGTTACTCCATCTCTATAGTCAACTAGACTTCATCAAAACTGCTAGGAGAGATGAGTCCAGAGATTCTTAGTTTTAAAATAACTCATTTTATTTATGACTGAAAATTCAGGGGTAAGGGATTATGATTATAGAGAAAGAATGTGTTTTAGGCACTTACTTTACCCATACAAACGTACGATCTCCACATTCACAGGATTTGACTAACTTATGAGGGTTGGAATTGGTTCTTGCACACTAATGATGCAATAGTGTAACGCCCCGGATTTTCACTAACTTGGA
Source organism: Liriodendron chinense (assembly GCA_003013855.2). Lineage (NCBI taxonomy): Eukaryota > Viridiplantae > Streptophyta > Magnoliopsida > Magnoliales > Magnoliaceae > Liriodendron > Liriodendron chinense. Next base: position 1,580,629 of record PVNU02002913.1, read on the forward strand.
AATTGGAAGTCTTTGGGCATTACCTTCGGTGTGTCGGTTATAGGCGTACCCGCACATGTGTTCACATGTATTGGGGACTAAAATGAATGTTTTTACCAAAGAAATGATGGAATTAGTTTAGGAGTTGGAAGATCACATGGTTCGAAAGAGTTTTCCAACGATTGGGTTGACTCGGGTATATCGCCGTCTGTAGAGACTAAGTAAAGAACCCTGAATTATTGATCCACACGTAGATCGATGAGACCATCATGGATATTTTACCCGACCTTGGTGTTTTAGCCTATTTGAGGTATTTCAGATTTTTTGAACGGTTTAGATTTGGCAAAAACCCTCTCATTTAAAAGGCGCTATGTTTTGAAAATGCCAAAAAGTTGCGATTTGTACTTGGAGGGGAAAATCAAAATCTTTATTATTGAGATTTCGATTTTTTAGTATTTTTTATTGAATCCAAATAGGCCGGTACTTCCTTATTTACATAAATAACTTAAAGTAAATGGAAACATAAATTAAACATGACATTTACTTAAATGTTATTTTGTAAATAAGGCTGACAAGTAGCCTGGACTGTGTGGGAACTCACTGTGCAGGGAAGAAATCTGAAATTTTCAGAGAAAATGGACAATGGACGACTGGCCGACCGGTTGCTGCTGCCCTTTTGGGAAGAAAAACGGATGGACAGTGGGATCCGGCCTACCGGATCTGGAACCGGCCGACCGGTCGTGGCTGGTCGGATTTAAAAGGGGGGTTTCACACCCCATTCTCTCTCTCTCTCTTTCTCATTTCTTTCTCTCTTTCTCTCATTTCTCTCCTTCATCTTCTTCTCCCCTTTGCTCCTAAGCCCTCCTAGCTCTCTTCCTCCCTTCTCAAACCTCCTTTCTTCCTCAAATCCTCCTCCAACCGTAGAAATCTCGAATTTCCGAGCTCTCTCATGTCTCCACCTCCATTCTCGCGTTTCTCCAGCCAAAATCCGGTGGCTTTGGGTCAGATTCTCCTCCTCATGCTAGGTAAGGTGTTCAGCTACCTCTTTTTTTCCTCTTCCTTCCATTTTTTTCATTTTTTGGACCATTAGGGTTAAAAACCCCTATTTGTTTCCGACGGAACCCTAACCCTAGGGTTCCTCTTGCTAGGATTTGGGATCCCAGTCATCAACTGGGTGTGGCCCACGCTTTGTAGAAGCCGTAACCAAGCTCAACTCCGTTGGGATTCCGACTGTGCACCGAATTTGGGCCCCGATTCGTTGAATCGATTTGGAATTTTTTCAAATCTGAGATACCAAAACCCTAAACCCTAATTAAACACTTAATTAGATTAAACCCTAATTGATTAACACTATATTTGCGATTCATTGTAGGTAATTGAAGTATTCTCCAATTTTCGGCGTTCGGACCGTATTTGGATCGCTCCGGCCTCATTCGAATCGAGTAATTTCGATTCCAAGGTGAAGATCTACCCTCAAGCTTATTCTCGTCAAATCTTAATTAATGATTGGTTGAATTTATACGTTAATTGTTGATGTGTGCATAACATGTTCGATGAATGCCTCTATGGTTGTTTGATTGATAACATGCTCGATGAAATGCCTGAATGATGTAAATTTACAATATTGTAATATATTTATGATTTTGGATGTATGTGGCGCCCTGTGTCATCCGGGCTATGTCATCCGGGTCCTTTGGATCGGTCGGGCTAGTCGGTCGGGCCAGGTGCTTAGATATGTTTATGATTATGTATTTAATAACCTAAATTACTATTATAATAAAGTATCCGTTGCTTTGGATTAAGCTCTGAAAATCGTGGATATAGTGTACTGCCTGCCACTAGGTTGGCAGTTATGGACTTATTCGATCGACTAGGTGGGACACGGTCGACCGATAGTGGCCATTGTTGGTTTATCGTCGTCCTCTTGGGTCCACTGAATAAGCCCCGTTTAGAGTTAATCATTATTATGTTTGACTGTTGAATCATATCCTATGGAATCTAGAATACCATCATTCCCACTGTGAACAGTCCACTTAAAACCATATTGCGACTCGATCCACCAAGTCTCATGAGCCAGGCACGGTGGTATGGGACACCGTGTTTGAGCTGTCGGCCTACGCTGGGGTGGTGCCTCCCCGTAGTGACCAGTGAGCATTGACAGGGGTGACCGATTGTTGTTCGAATAGCCCTTGTGACAAATGTGATCTTGGCCGATGTTTGCGTGCCTGTGCACCATTCGAACAACTCGGGCGTGCATTGGGATAATTCTGAGTGAAACGCCCGCACCTCTGAATAAATTAATCGTATTTGATATTTGGGATATGAGACCTTCCGCTTTGATTTGGTCGTGGCTGACGAGTCACGGTCGAACCAGGCTTTCATGGTAGGATAACTCAACTTTGGATCGAGGGGTTACTGGCGATGGTTGGTTACGCATCACAGGGAGCCAGATAGTCCCGGTTAGACTTTACGATACGATGTGGTATTCTGGCTTCACCAATTTGCTGGATGAATTGGACTAATAAATTCTTTAATTAATCATGCATACATGACATTGCATTTGAGGGCGACTCGTATAGCCTGGTTGCTTGATGTGGCGTCAGCGCTATCTTGAGCACCTCATGTCATTTCTCTGAGTCATCCGGGTTGTGTACTCAGTCACGACTTACGACCTGCTAGACAGGTGGACTGTGGATTCTGATACCAGTTGGTCGGGCCAGGGCTTGCCCGGGACATGCATTGTGTGCGGAATCATGACATCCATGCATTTAATTAACTAGCTTAGGATGATGTATGATTTGTATGTGGACATTACTTAAATTTGATTGATTTGACAACATGCTTAAGAATAATATACTTATATAAACCTGTTTATAATTTAAATATCCCGAGTTTAACCTTGGGGTAATTTCTTCACTATGTTGGCGTTTTGACGCCTTCTATTTGACATATGCAGATGTCTCAAGAATAGGACCAGTTGGTGGCGCGCATGGGCGCCTTAGTAGTCTTCTAGCTTCGTCCCTCTTGGTAGTTGTATTTTTCCTTTCTATTACATCTATTGTGATTCGTATAATTCTCATATGGGCTTACATTGCGATTGAATTGTTCATCTAGGGTGTTAGCCCTATATTTTTAGATTTAGTTACCTCCGCTTTGCTTGTGATCTGCTAATTGAAATGCGTTACTCTGATCAATTGTGAGTGGAATGAATATAAATCTGATTGAGGACACACGTGGGTGCATTTTCCACGTGTGACATTCCTAAAATAGCATTTTATTTAGTTAACACTCGGGAACTAGGGATCAGAGTCTCCATACTCGGTGCCGAAATTTCGAGTTGTTACAAATAGTGTGTATAATGTTGTACTAAATGCAACGCCGTCGACAGGCCGTAGTTTTGGCTAGACGGATCGGCCTTGGTTGCCCACTTATCGTGTGTGAAACCAATTAGTCCAGGTTTTTTTATCAGCGGGATCCGACTATGTCGGCAAGAGCATACGTTTGAAATTGATCGAATGCCAAGTGTTATGCAATGTAGTGCTAATGAATGAGATAATTAGGGGGTTGAGAAAGTAATGAATGTTGCACAATGTTAAGGTATGGCTTGATGGAACTAATTCAGAAATTGGATGGTCGGATGAAAGGTAGTGTTACAATTGTGGACGATGAAAATGGTCAACTGATGAAGTGGTTTGATTCCCTCCGTTGGCGATGATTTCCTTTACATGTGCGGGTTGGATCTTTACTTGGCAAATTTTCTATGCCCTGCAACACACAATTAGAGACAAAGAAAAAGGTGGCCGGGGGTTCGGTCGCTAACCCTCTGACACCTAAGTTAGTGAGACATGGTAGATTAAAATAAAGTTTTTCTGGTGGAGGAGTTTTTTTCATATCTTGAATGGTAAAATGATCACTTTATTTATAGGATCATCGAAGAACTGTAGGTGGATCCGAAGATCTCTTATCTGGATTTCTTGGGATCATCTTTATTATGCGTAGATTCAGATGATTCTTTGGGATAGTCTTTATCATGTCAAGATTTGTCAGTCTTTTATCTCCGTATGGCCTAAAGGATGTGCGAGAGATATTTGGACTGTGGATAGTACTCGCTTAAGGACACTCAGCTCTGAGGAGAAGACTCGGCGAAGAGCGTTTGGTAGTGAGTGCTCATCTAAGGGCACTCGATAATGAGCTTGGCCCTTACTCTGTGGGACTACTCGACATCTGCTCCGTTGGTAGAACCTACTCGGCGAGAAGTCGGTTTGTTTGACGCGTCTTGCCCTTTAGCCGTCCTCTCACTAATCGATGTTTGGTGACATCCGAGTCTTCCATCTTTCGACTAAAAGAGCTTTATTTAAGGTTGAGGATTTTGTTTTGGGTGTTTTGGGCCACTGGCCTTTGTAGTTAGGTATCTCAAGCTTGTAGATTGGCAGTTAAGCCCATAGGCCTATGTGCTTTCTTGTAGTTTGGAGTTAACTCGGTATTGCCTATAACAACAATGATTGGTTGAGTAGCTTAAATCAAGACCTGGATTACTTGGGAGGGGATCTAACTAGATTGGGTTATACTCTCTTCTACCGCTATTTTCTCTCCTTAGTAAAGGGATGGAATGGGTAGACTATTGGGTGGAAAGGAGAGGGATTTGTTGGTGTTGGAATAAGAAAAGATGGAGTTATTTATAGCCTCACAGCTCGATTTTTTAGTATTCTTGCAAAGTCTGGGGGTGCAAAGGGATGGATGGGTAGAATTTAAGATTGCCACATGATAAGACCTTGATGGCTATATGAGTTGGTAATATGGTAGATATGGACCAAGGAGAGGGGTTCCAGGGACATTTCGCGATGCCACATGCTTAGACCCCGAACCTAGAGCATCCCGACATGTGTGGAGTCCTCCCTGCCAAGACAAGGATGCTACCACGTGGTTGGTGGCCCCTCAAGGGCCTTCAGCTCCACACGGTGCTCCCTGTTTTACCAAGCGAGCTCCACTGCATGTGTGCAGGCTCTGCTCTGAACGGTGTCGAGTTGTTGTTTGCTTTGGATCCTAAATGGGCTTTTGGATCTGCGCTTGGTTTGGACTCAATTTAGGTCTTGGCTTTGACTAGGATAGTTGACTGGGTGGATTGGCTAGGTAGGTTGATCGGGTGCGCCAACTCAAATGAGTCGACTTGACAAGTTAATTGAGTTTTGACTAGGCCTCCCCTAAGGTTAGCCTCTCGATTTCTAATTTTAGGGTTAGGTTTTAACCAAGTCTAATTAATTGGGTTGGCTGGGTTCTGGCTTCGGGTTAGGATTAGGTTTCCTAGGGTATACTTTATATAGGGTTAAGGTTTAGGGGTTATGTCCAGGGTTTGTGTTAGGGTTGGGTTTGAGGTTTGGATTTCGTCCAACCTTAATAAGTTTGTTGGCCTGGGACGAGGCGTTTACAGATGTCCCTCTTTGGTAGAGGTTGTGTACAATTGAATGCCAAAGTGAATGGATACCCTACATTTGTTACTCGGTTGCAAATTGTGGTCTAAATTCACTGCATGCATTTGTGTTTGTGTCTGTTAATTGTCTGAAAATAAATAATTCGTACATATGACGAGGGTTTGGGGAAAACATACTCTCTATATAATTATGGGTAACCAATCACAACCTTTTTACTTCCAATCAGTACTAACATCAGAAGAACACCGTACGCTAGAGCTCCTTGCACCTTTTGCGACCTTATGAGATTATTGACTGGAGATAGAATCTTCGTTGCTTCCTATATCACCTCAAGAATATTTCTTTTGCTTGACCGTCAAAGTAGTTAGTTACCCTACGCTTTTTGCATCCTTCTAGGGGACTAGGTATGTGTGGGTGTCATTTTTTCATGTAATCACCTAGTGTTGACACTTAGGTTATAGTTCATCATTTTCACCGTTTTAACTGTTTCTTCTAAGTAGCTTTGGCCGGTCACTTTTCCTTATCTTAGCATTTGGTATAACCATTCTGCCACTAGAGTTTATAACATTCATACCTTGTATGCATTTGAATTTGATAGTCTTTGGGGAACTGCAAGATATGATATCTTATTTAATTTTGTGCTACCTTCATTTAGAGATGCGAAAGATCTTTATTCAATTTTTATTGTTTTGATGTTTGGATTTCCTCAGAGATTCTAGTTTATTGCTTTTGGATTTACTTAATTTTTAAGACACGAGTTAGAAAAACTTACAAGCAGCGGATATACAACACAGAGTCAAAGGTGCCCCCATCGCAAGGGTAACACCCACCACAGCGTACTTGAGTAACAACTAATCCGCTCCCATTCAATTCAATGGTGAGAACCAGGATCCACTGAGGTTGGTGGGACCGCAGACTGTGAGGCTTACAGTGATGTGTATATATGCCTTAGATCCACACCGTCTAACCATTTTGATCCAAACAAATGAAGCTGACTCAAATCTTAGGTGGACCACACTAGAGGAAATAGTCGTGATTGAATCCCCACCACTAAAACTTCATGGATTCCACTTTAATATTTATTTGCCATCCACCCTGTTCATAAGGTCACAAACACCTAGATGAAGAGACCACGCGAATATCATTTCGATCCAAAGCTTTTGTGACCTACAAGAAGTTTTTAATGGTCAATCACCCCTGTTTCCTGTACTATGGTCCACCTGTAATTTGGAACTGCTTCGTTTTTTGGATCATGCCCAAAAATGAGCTTTCAATACGGATGAACGGCGTGGATTTAGTCACATACATAACAGTGGGCCCAAAATCAGGGGTCCCACCCACCTCGGTGGATCCGGGTCTGACCCAATCCGCCCCCATCCGGGTCCTACACTCGCTTGTACTCTGGCGCAAAGCGGACACGTGGCCCTTTGCAAGAGTAACACGTATCATACACACGTGCCTAGTAAGTGTAACTGTACACGTGCCAACTTTTCGCTGATATCGTCTTCTCCCGCCACAAGACGAAAATCAAAACCCCCTCCCATTTTCCATTCCCCTCTTCTCTATCTACCGCCCATACACCCAACAAATCGTCTCTCTCCCCCTTTCCCCTTTCCTTGCATTCCAACACCTACCCTTTACATTCTCACTCTCTTTAATCTCATACACACCTTCGTTTCAGTGTATAATAGTTGAAAAGAGATGTTTCGCGGCGTTCGTTTCGTTCTCATCGGATTCGATTCTGTCTCCGAAGCCCAGGCAATCTCATTTCCTCTCTCTCTCTCTCTCTCTCTCTCTCAAATTTCAGATCTGCATTTTCAGTATTTATTTTTCGATTTTCCAGTTGGCGGTGTTCGTCTGTCTTTTGCAATCGGATGAAATCCGATTCGAGCCTAATCCGATATTTCGTTCTCTTGCAGTATCGTTCGGAGCTTTTAAATGGCGGTGGTGTCGATGTTGGTCGATACGATTCAAGCTGCACGCATGTGATTGTTCACGATCGCGTTTATGTAACCCCCTTCTCGTTCTCGCTCTCTCTTTTATTTTAAGGTGTGTTTGGTTACTCCAAATCTCATAGAATATCATGAACTTTGCACCAAATCATACTTACTAATCATGGAATTTTACGATATTTGGCGCAACCAAACACACTCTTATGCAGTATTTATTATTAATTTTCTTTAATTTTGCATTTTTTGAGCCTTTAGTGTGTTGGATTTCTTCGCATCTCTACCCGGCCGTAGAGTTTTTGAGGAATTTGATTTGTAGATGTTGTGAAAATCAGTGTCCCTATTGCCTTTTCGGGATGAATTCGCTGGTTTGGGCGGTCAAATTAATCAACCAGTCTAGACCATCCTTTTGATCCATTTCACTCCTTGCGGACCACCATGAAACAGGTCTGACCAATTGGATGATCCTGTCCATCTGATTGATATCCTTATAAATGGATGGTTAAATCAATAAGAAAGAGCCCAATCAGTGATCTGAACCCTCCATTGTGCGGGCCCCACCTTGGATTGTCTACGGGATTCAAAAATTTGTTCTCATCACATGATCCTAAGCCCATCTGTTTCTTGGCCTTCAGAGGATAGGAATAGGATCGTCTGATTGGTGTCTTTCTTCTCTTTGACATTGGAAAGTAGGTTGATCAATTGGATGGTCCAGATCAACTGACCACGTCTCCAAATGCAACTCACTGTGCTCAAAGCTATAGCTCTATCTTATTTATTTATTGCTCAATTGCAGCTGATTTATTGTGTATTACTTTCTGGCTGCTACAGGATGATTCCGTTTGTGTTACTGCTCGACGTGATGGCAAGATTCTTATTACAGATCTATGGGTTGAGGATAGTATAGATCTTCAAAAACTTGCAGATGATAGCCGGGTCAGTTTCATCTATTCCTTCTCTGGTTTTGATTTCATTCTCTTTATTAAAAGTCTTTGTTTGCTTCTTCTTTTGGTTTCTAGACCTGGAACTCATGTTGTTTGTGGGTAGTGATGCAATTCTCCTGTAAATTTCTGGAATTATATTTGCTGTTCATGGGCACAAACCCTTGGGGAGGTTTGCTAATCTGACAATTTCATGCCGCCACATGTTCCAATGTGGGTCTTTTCTTTTTGTAGATGTCCATAGTGGGTCCTTCTAACATGGGCCATGCTGTTAGAAATAATCTGATGGCTTAAGAAAAGTTGGGAGCAATCCGTTTGTTTCACGGTTGGGGGCCCACCTGATGAGTGGATTGGGTTGGTTTGTTGGCCAGGGTATTTACACGTTATGACTCACCCGGTGGGTGGCTTGGATCTCAGACCTGTGTACCATGTTGGCACATCTGATGGCATGAAGTTGAGATGCCTTATACCAATCTATTGCAATTAGCAAACTAGCTTTTGGGAATATATTTACATGGTGTTTTAGGTCCGTCATTAATTTAGTAGTGAAGATGGGATTAATCCATTTATATCTGCCGGCAACCATTTCGAGTTTCGTTACTTCTTGCTCTACCAAGGTATTCTTGGTCGTCACAGCAGTTGAAAGATTTATAACAATAAATCAGCATTACCTGAGGGTGCATTCAGATTCTCAGTTGCAGAGAACGGCAATGGTTTGATATTTAATTCATTAAAGTGGAAATGAGGGACCATTCCACAAACTGAATCTGAGATAATTTCTTTTCCAGTATCAAGCACCCAGAATTGAAATAAGTTATGCTTCCTCTATATGAATTAAGTTCCTCATTGTGAATTAAATTGTTTTTTCCTCTAGATTAAATTTAAAGTAGTTCAGCTCACTTGAGCATCCAAATACACCTTGAACTTATTATCATCATTGTTTCTGAGGTTGGACTAAGTATTTCACTGTTGATTGATGCTTAGAACTATTATAAGGGTGATATGCTAATAATTGCATTCAATTGCATTTCTTGCTCATCGTTCGTGTTACATTGAAACTGTGTGCCTTTGATTCATACAAACACTTTATATGTTCTGTTCTTTAATCTTCCATTTTTGTTGATATTTTACTCTTGATCATCAATCATGGACCAGTTGTATCCTGGCCCAAATCCCAATTGCTTCTTAGCTTCAGCTAGGTGTGGTGATAGGCCAAACTAGGGCCATGCCCTGTTTGCCCTAGCCCTGCCTTGGTCCCCTGAGCCTTGGTGCTCGTCTGGCACTAGCCTTAACCAGGCAGGCTGAAAAGGTGCTAGCCCTGGTCCTAGAGGGCTGGCTCAATTAGCAAAAGAGAGAAGCAAAAGGCAGCTCTCATATGGGTGTCCCATAAGGGATAAATGAAAGGAATAAATGATTCTAGGTGGGATTACTCGTCTTCCTAACCTTCCACCCAAGAAAAGGACTTTTTCGCCCATTTTCTCGTGTCAAAATTATAGTGGTTCTTGATTATGTTCATCAAAACTACTATTCAAATGATTTTCCAGTTCTTCTGGAACATGTCGTTTAGGTAAGAAGTATTGGACAAACTAAAAAGGGTTGGGAGTACCTTATGAGCAAATAGAACTTGCTTATACAAGCTTCATAAATTTAGAGGGTGGCTGCAGTGGACTGAATTTGGGTGGTGTAATTTATGTGAGAAATTATATCTACAATGGATAACCAACCTGATTGATCTGCTTACACCTGCTTTCTGTTTTGGGAATTGAAATAGCACATTTTTATAATGTTTCAATTCCCAAATGGAAAGTGCTCATAAGCAATGTTGTCAAAACTCAAAAATTGTTATCGTATTGCAAATCATAAGATTCATAACAGGGGTTGAATCATATCGAATCACATATTATAAATCGTTTTCCGATTTTCTTAAAAAAATTGAAAAATTATAATAAGCTAAAAAACACATCAATCATCCTGTTCCCATCAATATGCACCAAGAAAAGTAAAAAATATCATGATGTTATCAATTGAGAACTTGTATATGTGTACACAGCGTGACATTATTAAAAGTTTCTTGTCTCTTTCCTTTGTTTCCGTCTTTTAAGAAATTTACCTAAAAAATATAAATAAAGGAAAGAGACCAGAATCCATTGATAATTTGTGTTCTTTTGTACCTCCCTTTAATGAAAAATTTACCTTTTCTCGTTATTGATACGCCAAAATCCACATATGTAACGCTTTAGTCAAACCCTAGTCTTGTTTGACTTTATTGGCCTTGTTTACTACTGGCTACTTATTTATGTACCCTTGTCTTTCCTGACAGATTTTATATAGACCTCTAAGGGATTTGAAAGGAATCCCAGGTTCCGAATCACTGCACATTTGCCTAACAGGATATCAGAGGCAAGCCCGCGATGATATCATGGTATGCTGTTCTCTCCCTGTAATATTGCTTTTAGTATAGCACTTGTGCTGCATCCTTTCCTAAATCATACAACTTGAAGTCTGAAAAATCCACTGGGTCATACCAAAATCATACAGCTTTTAATGCAGAACTTATGGTCACTAGGAAACACTCCTGTAGAAAAGAGGAAGAAAGAAAAATGCTTACATGTAAATCTTATCATAATTCTTCGTAGTTTGATGGTACAATCTATCGCTAAGATGAAGGAACTGAAGCTGTTGCTTATCTGTTTACTGAAGGAGGACTGAGTTTGTCATGTCTTTGAGCTCTTCTTTATTGGAGCTCTCCTAAACTTTTAAGAAATTATTTCTCTCGGTGATGTTAGCACCTTATGAAATTTTGCTGTTATGAAAAACAAGCGCTTATGTTATATACTTCATTAATGATATGGTTTCCAGGAACTACGGTATATCTTTTAAATTCCATTGGCTCCCATACCTCTTGATCATGTTGATAGTACCTCAGCCATATCAGAGTTTCTCATGGAATCAACTTCAAAAAAAAGTTATTTCTGTTGTAGATTGCTTGTGTTGGACTTCTGCAGTGCAGCCATGTTGTTAATGCAGCTGACCTTACCACCCATTATTTGCTCTAGCTCATTAGAACTGTAATGTCACAGCTATATGCTAGAATTATTATTTAGCTTTCAATTGTTTGTAATGAAGCGATCGATTGATTGGTTCAGTTAATGACAAGAACATACTACATAACAATTTGTTTTTCTTGTTTCTCAGAAAATGGTTGAGCTGATGGGTGCACAATTCTCCAAGCCTTTGATAGCATCCAAAGTCACTCATCTTATCTGCTACAAATTCGAAGGTGTTTCTCATTCCTATGAACAATTCATAATTGAGAAGGGTGTCTTAATCTTCTTTCTGCATCTAAATTCCAGTGTTTATTAATTTAATTTCTTAAGCATGACCTCTTTTTGTATCATGAACTATTGTCACTGATCATTTTACTTTAAATTTATAAACCTTCACAAGAGTTTGGTGTCTTTTGCTGATCGTTTTCTTTTTAAAGTTGAAATAAGGCTGCATGGAAACATCCACGCAAATGCCTCTGAATGTCCTAACAAGAATAGGATGCCTTGGGGATTTACGAACTTGGAAACAAGTTAAATATTTCATAGAAGGTTGAATGAAGACATCATGGATGAAGAATGCTTTAATAGGTCAAATGGATGCTATTCAAAAGAACATTGATCAGTGCATAAGGGAGCCTGTTTGCGGCCTTCTGTGATTAAATGATCTCAAATCCATCACTTGCAGCTCCTACATTCAATTATAGCATCAAAGGCACCTAAGAAGCTATTGTGATGGGGAAAACTAGGAACTCGGCATGTAATTCTTTGAGACTCCTTGATCTTGAGAATCAGATTGCAGAAACTGTAGACACAACTTTTTCTTCAGGAAGCAAAACTCGATTTCAGAGTGTGACAGGGACCGAAATTGGTATGAATCTTTCCAATGTGGACCAAAATATGCATTCTTGGGGGATTTACTTGAAATGATGACCACTGAAACGAGTTTTGATTTCCTGATTTTCATTAGATATATGCACCTTTTCCATGTACTTATTTTCATTTGGTATTTAAGCATTACTGGTTGTTCTTTTGCTCAGTCTTTTGAAAAGTAGTTCCTTGGTTACCGTCATAGGGCATATCTGGACTTTTACATTGGTGAATGAAGAATGGTTTTCTGCATGCCTATGTGTATCTCTTGTTTGGTTTATTTTATATTGCATTTTTTGACGGAGGATAATTCTTTTGGCTCACCTATTTCATTTGTGCCTATTATAATGATGAAGCAAGTAAAGGATGCCTTTTATTATTATCATGCAGGTGAAAAATATGAGCTTGCAAGAAAAATTGGAATAAAGCTTGTCAATCATCAGTGGTTAGAAGATTGGTACGGTTAGCTTAACTCTACTACCCCTAAATTTCTTGATTTTAGTACTTAATGCCCATATCAGATCCCCAAAATATCATATGAAGTTGTATGGCTCTTGGGGTTCCTGATTGACGGAATGCTTTCTTTTGCTAATTTATTTTTCGTTGCAGCTTGAGAGCATGGCAAATCCTTCCAGTAGATAAATATAACAAGAGGTGAGGTACTTTATCTGTTTCATTTTGGGCATTATTTTTGCTACAAATTTATCCCATCTACTGTCTTTGCAACAAAATATAATGAATATCAATTATTGCTATCTCAATGTGTTTGCTTGCTAGCAAATAGTTTGATGCTGGTTTGTTCTTGCATTCTTCATGTCATATGTCCTTTTGACTCTTTATTTATACCCCTAAATACCTCTTAGGGACAATCATTTGGCAAAGAGGATATCTTTTAAGTCATATATTCACTACTTTAAATTATGTTTTAGAAGGTATCCCGTTGACCTCATCCCAGTTGGAAATTAGGTTGTAATAAAACAATCTTGGAACTTCATTGCTTTTAGAACTCTAATTCATATCTAAGTGCTTGATATTGTTGTTTTGATTCTTCTTTATTTGCACACATAACTTACTGTGCCTTGTCTTTTTTTTTAGCCTACCATGTTCTTGTTTACAGACCAATTGTCTAATCCATCTTCTTTTCCAACAATAGAAATAATGGTGTTGCCCCTGTTCTTGTGTGATTTCACAACAGTGGTTGGGAGGTAGAGATCATGGAGGCTGAAGCTCGGGATTCTGAAGAAGAAACAGAACCAGGTGCTGGGGTCTTCTCTAGCTTGAACAATGTAACGCTTATTCATAGTTCTGAATTGCCGACACCAGTGAGGGAAGCACCCAAGATCCAGCAGAATACATCCACTGCAGGAACAGGTACTCATGTTTCTGAATTGCGCACACCAGCGAGGGAAGCATCCAAGATCCAGCAGAATGCATCCACTGCGGGAACGAGTACTCATGGTTCTGAATTGCGCACACCAGTGAGGGAAGCACCCAAGATCCAGCAGAATGCATCCACTGTAGGAATGAGTACTCATGGTTCTGTATTGCGCACACTGGTGAGGGAAGCACCCAAGGTCCAGCAGAATGCTTCTGCTCCTAAAGGCCCATTAAATATCTCTGAAGATATTCTCATGAACAAGAGGCTAGTATCTTCCCCAGGAAAAGATACTAGTTCTGATATAGCTCCAGATTATAGTGTGAACAATAGGCTAGTATCTGCTGACTCTACTTCAGGTAAAGAAACTAGTTCCAATAAAGGTGTAGATGGAATTGAGGGATTTGGCTATCATGATGCTGGTCTACATACGTTAGCAGCCAGTGGTCATGGTATGTTGGATGGTGGAATTGGTGAGGGCATTTCCAACCTAGATGACAAAGTTACTAAACCTATGATAGAAGGCAATACATCATTTTCTGACCAAAGAACATCTAAAAGATCTCCAGATTCAAACTTGCCAGTTGAGAAGTTTGGTCTGTGTTTCTCAAGGAAAACCCCAAAAAGATCAGCTGCTTCATTATCTCCAACACCGACAACTCACTCACGAAGCTCTCCTCAAGCACATTTAGAAGAAAATACAGTAGCAGTAGCTTTAACCTTTGAACAGGCTAGGAATGACCCTGCATCTCGTGAAATTCAAATTCCAACTGTACATACAGAGAAACATCACAAGGAAGGAACACATAACTCATTTCCTCAAAAGCGGAAGCTAGCTGTTTCAAGAAGTGGCCTCGGATTGCTGAAGGCAAGAGATCACAATGTCACTGGAAGTCCACAGAACACTGCTGCATCTGCAGAAGCTGAACATGCTGCCATGATGGTTGATGAGCCACACTCCAAAATGAATCCTCATATTACGAATAATAGGAGTCCTTCATGCGTAGAAAACCAACATGCCAACCCATCAAAAACTAAGCTTGCGAAGTCTCTGAAACGTGGACGGACTGTTTTGGCGACTAAGATCTCTGATAATTCTGGTTCTTCTTCGGATGGTATGGTGAAGAGAGATATCAAATCAAGCCACATGTTGGATGAGCAGAAGAGCATAAGTGATACAACAAACTACCTAGGCGCAATGGCCATCAACAATAAGAGTGCAGTTGAAACCAACCAGCTGGAACCAATGGCTGTTGATGGCAGAAGCCTGGTAGAAACCTCCAATGAGGAGAAGGCACCTGAAACTTCTTCTGGGGGTTCGAAAGAGTCCGCATCAGGCACTAAACCTGATGTTGGAATGAGCAAATCATCAAACCTTCCTGTCACTAAAATAGGTGATCCCCAGAAATCTCCCAACAGCATAAAATCCAAGACTGAAAAATTTGAAAGTACTGCTTATGCTAGGACACTTGCAGAAAGGGATGACATACCATCTTCAACCAAACTAAGGACGAAGATGTTAGCCAAGAAGAATGTCGGCTATAAACATAAACCAAGTACGAGTAACACTAGTAAAGGTAGCAGTGTGAGTTACTCAGATAAAACTGACATGCATGGCGAAGTAAAAAATGGCAAGGATGGAGTGGAGCCTAAGAAGATGAATAGTGATATGAATGTCGAGATGGCCAACTCGACTTGTAAAGGATCGGATGTAATCATGGAGGAAAAGTTTGTAGGAGTTCCATGCTCTGAGAATAAACCAAAGAACAAAATTGTAACTTTGGATGCAAAAGAGGCCCTGGTGGATGCAGAAAAGGAGAACAAACCAACTGAAAATGGGGTTAAGAGTGTGAATTCAGGTAAACGTGGAAGACAGAAGAAGGCCGCTGTTAAAAAGTCTAAAGCATTGTCGATGCAGAATACTGAAAAGGCTGTTGGCACAGATGTGGATGCATTACAGGCTGGCAGGAGTTCAAGAACTGGAAGTTCTGAACTTTCATGGTTTATATTGAGCGGTCATCGTCTACAGAGAAAGGAGTTTCAGCAGGTTATTAGGCGTTTGAGGGGAAGGCTTTGCAGGGATTCTCACAACTGGTCTTACCAAGCCACACATTTTATTGTTCCTGATCCAGTGCGAAGGACGGAGAAGTTCTTTGCAGCTGCAGCTGCGGGAAGGTAATTCAACTCTTCATTGTTAGGAAAAAACTTGCCGATATTGTAAAGAACGAAATGGATCATAAGATGCTTGATAAGAAGAAACAGCTTCTCCAAGACAGCAATAGTACATGGGGCTGTCAATGGGCTGGAGCCCAGTCCTCACAAAACAAAATTTTGAACAGGCTTGGCTGGACTAGTCCAAAATCCAGGTCCAAATTGGGCCTGGCTGTTTGGCATTCCATTGGTGCAAGTGAGATCCTTCTTTGAGTAGCCTAAACTGTTTGTTGGGGGTCCTATAAGGTGATGGGCCTTTCCCATCTACTTCCTCTTCCAAATGAATGTAACCATCCTTTGATGGTTTTTAAATGGACGGTTTCATCCAATGGTTCAAATTTACTAAGATCTTAATCAGATAGTTCATATCATTTGGTAGAGGTGATATTTGGGTATTTCCATCTATGATGCACCCAACCTATGAACCATTTGGACCACCAAAACCTTGGCCCCAACAATTTGTTGGGGCGAACAAATCTGCTCAGTTGAATTTTGTCTGTTTCCTCCGGAGTCATTTCCATCACTGTGCTGGAAATCCTTAAATGTGATTTGACTTCTTGGTCCCTCTTGGACAAGGTTTAAGTATTGTCTGATACTGGTATGTCTTGTCTGATATGTACTGGTATCACCATGAAAGATATATCAACCTGAAAAGCCCAATACAAGGGCGATACGGGGCTATATCAGTGGTGAATGATACAATACAGCGTTTTGAAACCTTGCTTGTGGATGCAGGTGGATTCTTAAGACAGATTACTTAACAGCTAGTAGCCAGGCAGGAAGGTTCTTGGCAGAAGAACCTTTTGAATGGTATAAGAGTGGCCTCAGCGAAGATGGTGCAATCAATTTAGAAGCTCCCCAGAAATGGCGCCTTTTAAGGGAGAGGACAGGTCATGGAGCCTTCTACGGGATGCGCATTGTCATATATGGAGAATGCATCACGCCGCCTCTGGTATTTTTATTACATATAGTGGTCTCATTACATAATAAATTTGGAGAGTCTTGAAAATCTTACAACTTCCATGCATACTGTCTGCATGTATGTGCACCTCTTTGTGTTTGGTGCTCGACTTCTGCCAAAAACTGAAGTGAGAGGAGAATGGCACTGGTGGAACTTAGTTGGGTTGATTTCAGGGTTGTGGATCAATCTTAGCTCAGCTGAACCTCAAGAGGAGTCGACCCGAGGCCCAAGTTTTGAATGCTCAACCCCAACAACACTTGCAACCAGTAAAATAACACATACAATGAAAATTTAACCCTTTAAACAACAAAATTGAAGTAGCACTCATAACTACCAAAATAACACTAGCAAAATAACGCTTTGCATGACCATTCATAAACAAATAAAATTAAAAAAATAAATTAAAAAACTCACCATGAGGGCCCCAGGTCAATTCCAACTGTCCTATTTACCATGCAGGCTATGATTTTACATTCATATCGTGCAGTGTTTGTCAAATCGCATATGCGATTAGCATATGCTACATAATTGCGTGTCATCGCTTTCAAAAAAAAAGAAAGGAAAAAGACAAAAAAATTCTAAAAAATTAGGGAAAACTTGCCTAAGAATGAATTAGAAATAATACTATAAAAGAAAAAGGAAGAAGAAATGAAATGATTTGATTCTTGAATCTTGATCTTGGATGGTTGAACACTTCAACTTTGAACTTCAAATTTGGAGTTCGATCTTGAATACTTGAATGATGAATCTTGATCTTGGATGGTATCCTTGAATCTTGAATGATCTTGGAAGAGTTCAAGTTTGTAAATGTGAAATGAAGAGTAACAGAGAGAAAGTTGAAATAGTTGTTGAGAGATTAGAGTAAGAGAGTGAGAGTGAGAGATTTAGAGCTTTAGAGTTATGAATAGTGAAAATGGAGGGGATATGCATGCCAATTTGTAGGCAAAAGTGCCCCTACATTGCAAAACTAAAAAAACAAAAAAATTGCTCCGAACGGTCATATTTCTGATTGTTGGGAAATATGTGATTGCATATTAGTTGCATAAGTATGCCATGGCATACTTGCCAGGATCGCATATGTGATCTGATCCACAGTATGCGCACATGCGATCGCATTTGACAACAATGATATCGTGTCAGTGTTAACTTATTGTATATAAGGCTGAGTTCTAGTTGGGTGGGGTTGCCAGAGGCTCCAACCTAAACCCAACCCAACCTGGGGTCAGGTTGAGGATTTTTAGCCCAATCCAACCAGACCCGGCCAATCCTAAAGTTCGGGTTGAGCTAACCGGGTGTTGGTTGACCCCAGCCCAAGTTGCAACCCCGAGAACATGATGGAGTAGCTGATAACTTAGTTGATTTGGGGTGAAAGTTTAAAGCATTGTTAACCTCTCTCCTTCCTAAACCAGGATACTCTGAAGCGTGTGGTGAAGGCTGGAGACGGCACCATTTTAGCAACATCCCCACCGTACACCCGCTTTCTAAAATCTGGTGTCGACTTTGCGGTCATCAGCCAGGGCATGCCACGTGTCGACTGCTGGGTCCAGGAATTCATGAGGCATGAGATCCCATGTGTCGCCGCCGATTACTTGGTTGAGTATGTGTGCAAGCCTGGGTACTCTCTTGAGAGGCACGTCCTCTACAAGACGCATGCATGGGCGGAGAAGTCGTTTGTGAACCTGTCGAGCCGTTTGGAAGAGATCGTTGAGGCCTCAACACCATTAGAAGATGGCGACGACATAAGTTGTGAAGTTTGTGGGTCCCGTGCTAGAGGAGAGGTGATGCTGATTTGTGGAGATGATAGGGGCACTCTAGGCTGTGGGGTCGGGACCCACATTGACTGTTGCAAACCCCCACTTGAAGCCGTTCCAAAGGAGGACTGGTTTTGCTCAAAATGTCGAAGTAGCAGCACCAATCCTATGAAGGGAACAAACAAAGGCTCTTCTTTGTTGAAATGTAAGTGATTTCTCCCCTCATGTCTTATTGTGTAGTAGGTAATGACCCACCCATGTCTCACCGTTTAATTGTATCCATATCTGATTTCTATAACAACTGTTACTGTGAGAAAAAAGAGCCATGATGGTAACTGTCGAAATCCTACTCAAGTATGGCACATGCGAGATCTGAGCCATCTGTGTGCTTGGCCTTGCATATATGTTCTGCGGTACCAAGGTAGGCAGGTCCATTCTCAGGCAATGCACAAATATACAGAAATGAATGGTCTAAAATATTGAGCTATGGTTCATATTTGGTTTACACATTGCCCACCTGATGATTGGATTGGCCTGATATTTGGGCCATGGAACATTCAGCTGGATTTGCTGATGAATGGCCTCGATCATGCACACATGCCACATCTGCATTTATCAGGATAGAAAGGTCCTGGTAACTAGAGCAGCGATAGCAGTGCTCAGCTACTGCTTACGATCTGAAGCTGGAAACAAATGTCGTATTCTACAAGCTGCACTCTGTATACCAAAATCTAAAGACGAATGACTCGGAGTTGAACATCCCGTTCATGGCTGCGCCCATCAGCTCAACGGCCAGGGTTGCTGTACGATGGGCGTCCGCAAACTACACACTGGTCATGGAAGTAGCCCCAGAATTTCAGGATACATTTCCTCTCAGGTCAATGATGGATAATGTGCAGGAACCTAGAAATTAATTGGAAATTGCATACATGGCATACTAGTAATTAAAATTAAACTGTCCAAATCTTGGGTGTCATTTTACATCTACCATAATGCAATAGATTGTACGTATTTGATTATCCGAGTATCAGATTGGTGGACATTTTGTTTTGGATGATTAAAAATGAAAAATATCACCATCTTATTTCAGCAAACTAAGCGTCTGCAAATCATAGATCAGGATGCAAGGATCTACTGCTGGATGGATACCTTTAACAGCTAATCCTCTTGAAGAGTACCGTAGTAGCATCTAAATGTGCAAATGTCATAACAGGAATGGGCTTGGACAACCTGAATTGGGCCCACTTATGGCAAACCCCATGATCGTTGTGAATCTTGCGACAACCTCATGTTGTGGTTGTAACAGATCCTGGAGCTGCAGTCCAATATTCCAATAGGCTGTAAATGAGTGGGCCCTGGGTATGGAGAAATCCATATACTCAGTGGGCCCAACCCTCAGCAGCCCAAGATCTGCGACTAGGACCCTATTGACAGCATGGACGATGATGATTGTCTGCGTTTTATGAGCTTCGATTTTTGAGGACATCTGTAGTGTACTATACACTTGGTCAGTGATGGTGGGAGCTCTGGTCTGGAATGGTTTAAGTGAAGATAATAGATCTGGGCCATCGATCCAATAATTGGCCCATGTACTGAAGTTCTATATCGCGGTGAAGCGTGAGTCGAGTGCTGTGTATATGCCATCCACTCCACTCATCAGATTCGCCCTAGCAGGATGGAGGGGTACCCTAAAAAAGTTAGGCCATTCAAGACTAAGGTGGACCACTCCGCGTGAATTTAGAGGTTTTGAATTTCGGGATCTACGGTGAGTTGGATGGATGGAGTGTGGATGTCGCATACACACCACGGTGGGGTCCACACCGGAGTTTGACACTATCGACCACTACATGGGATCAACCCCATGTTTAATATCTAGAATTTATGAGTTGATTTGAGCTTCGTCGAGTCAAGTGCACTGAGTCAACCGAGTCTTGAAGGGACAGCTGAACAGCGAGCATGTGATACATCACAGCCGTTGTGGATGTAACATGCCCGAGGGATTTGTGATCATTTGATCGTACAGATCCTACTGGTGGTTGGTTATCGACCGTTGAAAATGAAAATTGCTCAGTGAGTTGAACAATAGGCAAAATCAAATGGTCAGGATTGCCGGATTTCGTTTGGAATTTTTGGCCATGCCCCATACACCACGTGCTTGAGATTTGGCTACTGAAGATCAACCTGCTTGGGCCTTGATCTCAAAAACCAAGCTGAGACAAAAACTCAGGTGGGCTGCACCATAGAATGTAGTGGAAAAACATGTGTAAAACCTCTTAAGTATCAGATGAATGGATTAGATCACATCTAAACACCTGGTGGGCCCAAACACAACTAAGGGTGGACATCCCTGCCCATTTGTTCCCTTTTATTGTGGCCTAATTGATTTTACGGCTGTGTACTGATTTAGTGAGGCACCTGATGGACGGTTTGGATCTCATACACGTCCCCACGCATCACAATGGGCCCACAGATTTCTGCACGTATCTTTGTAGATTATAGTATTCAGGCCCATAGAGCGGGAAACCAACTTTCTTTGAGGTTTGCTGGAATTATGTCAGGACTTTGTTCTTTGAATCTAGATCATCTTCTAATGATCGAAACCGTTCATACGATCAACCTTGACTTTTACGGTGGATATATTAAAATTGGGTTATTTCAGCCAATTGAAATTTGGCTTGCTTTTTTTTGGCTGAAAATGGACCGTCAACTAAACGTTTGTGCAATCAAAGGGTTGAAATTTTTTCTCTGATAAATTTTAATATCATTTGATTGTCTGACTATGGAATTGGTGCAATTACTAGATAATCAAAATGAAAAATAGCAAATTGTCCACTAATCAATGGTTAGGATTGCTCGATGGATCTAATTGTGGGAATCTAGAATAAAACCCCTTCATAACAGTCTCTTGTAGGTTTATCTATTTATTTTATTGAACGAGTCCCTGTAACTTATGTGGGTTCAAGATTCGTTGATTACTCAGGCGTGTCATCTACGAGTCAGACGAATTCCAGTAAAACTCGACCCGGTCACCGAGTTGACTCGCCCGAGTCCTGGGTCAACCCACCGAGTTGGCGAACTGATTTGGGCCTGGATTTTGAAATGGTGGCGTTGGGCCTATGGGCTGGTCCAAATTCAAAATTGTGATTTTGCTTGCAACGGACTTGGCCCATTGCGAGCCCTGTACAGGTCTTTCTTGAGTAATGGCTACCTTCATCTGGCCTTGTTTACTTTGCAGTGGCTTCAACGGCCAGGAACTGTCCGGCAGTTTTTGACATATCCAGAGCAAGTACAAGGCATGGCAGACTTCCATTGATTTTTCTCTCTCTAGGTTAGACTATGGTAGCAGTTCCCCACCATTTTTTTTGAAGTTGTCGTGTCTCATCAACGGTTCACATGGCATATGAGCATGGCCATCGGAGCCATCCAAGTTGCTGGACCGAGTGGGGATTGATTGGAGCCCTAAAGCCACACTGACCGAACGATATTTTCCACTGATAATAGCGATCTAAAACTCTCCTAAGTACTGGCTATTCTATGGCTTGGTGGGGCAGAAGTGGAGGAATCTAAAGCTAAATTAGGATAAATAGCATTGGGTTGTGTATAGGCATTGTGTTTGGCATGTGCCCCAAGCTTTTCATCATGTACTCCTTATATAGCTCGGGATGTGGCAAACCCTTTTGATTTTCTCTGTTGGTCCAGGATCCGGGATCCATAAAGGTGACAATATGAAATCGTTTTCAAATCCCCTTACTAGCATGGCTGCAAATCCTTAGATGCATGAGATTAATCTTGCTGGACTTAGATTTATTACTGTATCATTCAATTTCCTTTTGTTTTGAAGGGAACTTGCTTAGGGTTGTAAATGGTTGAGTTTGGGTGAGTTTAGCCAAAACTAGACCCGTGCATTTACTAAATGAGTTTGGGTCCAATTTTTTTTTTACCTAGACCCTTCTACTAAATGGGTGGGTTTGGGTCAAGTCTGAGTCAACCCCATCAAACCCATTTATAAATGGGTATGGGTCTGGTAGAGCGAGATCCACCCAGACCCATTTATAAATGGGTCGGGTTTGGGTTTGGATTTGGTATGCAAGTATTTTTACTAGGTTTAAAATTGGGTCTTGACAGGTTCGGCTTGGATGGTTCCCTTGGAACATAAACCAAACCCATTCATTTACTTAATGGGTTCAGGTTGGGCCTAATATAAAGGCAACCAGATGCAGATCTATTTAGGAATTGGGTCTGTTGTTGGACCCAGATCTGTACCATTTAATAAATGGGTCGAGTCCGCTTACTCCATTGGGTCATTTAACCCATTTACAACCTTAAATTTGCTTATCGAACCTTCGTAACCATCACAAGAGCACCAATTGTCTATTTAGAGGTATTTTCCACTAGGCAAGATTGGCATACCTAAATTGACCATTCCTATCTTGGGTGGGTATTTATAAACTTGTTGCCTACACGGCTATATGTGTACCTCGGCATATATGTCACTCTGGCAGCTCTTATTTGTAGAGGGGCGTGTACCTTTGAGCATTTTTGCTTTTAATAGGTGACATGATACCAAAGGATATAAGAGGAAAGATATCCCTGCACGCAGGTAGAATTTCGTCCATTATTTATAGGTAGTGCCTACAAGCCGCAGCATTTGATTGGTCCTCATGGACGTGCCAGGACGTGTAGACACGATCAACTTGGGTTTTAGGCATCTATCCCTAGTCCGAAGGAAGCCCCATCAAATAAACGGTTTGGATCATTGAAACAAACCCAACTCAAATAGCCAGAGTTCCAATGTACCTTGATGGACCACGTGCGAGGACTTTGCATAGGTGCCAGTACAGGCTACTTTGGTTAATAGAGAGCCACGTGCGTGGAACTTCAATGAGATCTATACCGTCCATCAAGTAAGCTACCTCAAGTTTACCTTGGAATTCAAAATAAAGGACCATCCAAAACTTAAATAGGGCACAAGTAGGCAACAATTGAAATGACACGCCTGCCATTAGTTTTATGTAGGGCCCACAGTGGTTTTTATATGCCATCCAATCCATTCCCTGAAATTCAAAATAAATGATCATCCAAAACTTAGATAGGGCACAACGTAGGCAAAAATTGGAATGGCACGCCTACCATTAGTTTTAAGGAGGGCCCACAGTGGTTTTTATATCCCATCCAATCCATTCATGTGATGTGTCATCAGATGAAAGAATTAGAAAAATAAAATGCACTGTTCCAAAACTCATGTGGGCCCTACCACATGAAAATTTATACTATTTTCTATAGAATGGCTCACTTGAGTGTTGAGTCCAACCTGACTTTTGGAATCAAGGCTAAACACACGATGATGCATACGATGGATGGAATTGATTTCATTCAGGTAAGGTTATTTCCCCAAAGATAAAAAGTGAACTACGCATGGCAGCTATGCCAAGCATTTTGGTTATTTAATACTCTGGCTGTGCATCACTCTTGATACGTAGGCATTTGGAAATGGAACATGTGTTATATGTCAACTCAAATCAGACCAAAAAACCTGTAGAAATAATATAGGTGTTGCTTGCTGTTCATCGGCCATGCGTGTGAAATGTGTACGGGCGTTTTAGAATTGTGCGGCTCAATTCCAACCAAACTACTGAAAACCCCGAGCGCCAAAACGAGCAGACACGTTGTAATCAGTTATATATAATCATAATTTGTGTAGATCAGTCATCTATTTAGTCACTCGCTCAGTTATTTAAAGAGAATCAGGTGATACTTGGAGGGTATGGTTCACCCTCCAAAAATGAGTTACACTCTTGCTTTCTTAAAAAAGACTTTTCAATATGGAAATAGTGTAAACTAATTAACAAAAGGGAATACTTACAATCGGTCACTTGGAATAGACTGTAATTCACCATTCGGGACTGAATACGTCATTTAAACTAAATCCAGCATATAAACGTAGATTTTGCTCACTAAGTTCTAGCCATGAATTTTTCTGCTATGGAATATAATCTTAACATTCAAACTTAGAGAAAGACTATTCTAAAGGAAAATAAAGATAAATTGTTCTAAGAAATGTAGATAACATGATAAATTGATATATTTGATTTGATTTGGTTAGTATTGGACCTTGAACTTGGCCTTTCTCCTTCTTATTTATAATTATCTATTATGTAATTGGTTAATTCTCTCAACTGATTGATCTTCTGAGCTTTTCTTTTCATTACTACCTTCCGTGATTGCTTTGCTGACCTGTCCACGCGTGATTGTTTACATACTATCAACATTCTAGAGAGTTCTTCCTTTTCCTTTATGAACATCTGTTCTATAACTGCATGTGGGACCTATGCACTCTTTCATGTTTGATGGTTATAGCAACCATTAGTCTTCCGGAGGCTTCCTCTTTCCTTCTCCTGCTGACATTTACTTTAGTAGTTGTTGGCAAACTAAGCTTGGATATAAGATGCAATCGGCCACTATTCCAAGCTACAGACCTCAATCGGTTGCTTTCCCTACTTGAATCGACTACAAAATCAACCGGCCACTACTTCATGATGCAGACCATGACATGTGTTCAATTCTTAATTGCTTCTGATAGGGTTATATTAAAAACATGGTACAATAATAGGTGGGTTACTGTCCAAACATCATTATGAATGCCATCATAATATTTATGTGAAACATATCCAAGCCACCAGGGGAGTCACCCCTAGTTAGATCCTAGGCAAAAAACTCAGCCCATTCATGATTCAAGTGGACCCCAAAACTAGAAGGAAACAATCACCTCCAAAGTATTTTACTTAGTGTGGTCCACCTGAATTATGGCTGGGCCTATTTTTTAGTGTAGCCCACTTGAATCATGGATAAGCATTTTTTTTAGGCTCCAAGCCTAAGTTTTATTTGTGTAGAGTGAATTTATAATCACTATGGTGGGCTTTGTAAAAATCAAGGGTGAATGTTTCTATCCCAACTGTTTCCCTTGATGTGTCACACCTAAATTAGGGCCAGCCTGTTTTTTTGGTTATAAGCCTAATATGAGATTACCCATCTAGTGGTCAAAGTGGATCTTACATACATCATGGTGGGGGCCATAAAAAAGGGAGCAAATTAGGTGTTACCCCAGGAACAACTTAGTGGGTGTTACCCCTAACGTGTGGCCCACATGGATAGTATTTTGTATATCCATGCTGTCCATCCGTTTCTCCATCCCATTCTAGGATGCTCTGCAAAAAATTATGCAAATCCAAATCTCAAGTGGACCATACCACTAGAAACAGTGCCGATTGAGTGCCCACCATTAAAAATTCCAAATAGCCCATCATAAGGTTTTGGTAATGTTTATTTGCAATCCAAGCTCTTCACAATGTCAAGAAGGTCTGGATGAAGGGACCATTTAAAGATCATCTTGCTCTAAACCTTTTGTGGCCTACAAAATGCTTTTAATGATTATTCATCACTCTTTCTATTGGTATGGTCCACCTGAGATTTGGATCTTCTTATAATTTTGGACCGCGTCCTAAAAATAGGTGTAACAACATATGGACAACATGGGTATACAAAAAATACATCAACTAGGCCCCACACGGTAGGGATAACACCCACTAAGGTGTTACCAGGCCAACAGACTAACAGCTAATTCGCACCCCATAAAAAATAAGTGCGGATGCCTCTCCCCAACCGTCTGAAACCATAATGCATTCCCAAAAAGAAAAGGAGTTTTTAAGTCCAACAGGTTGGACCACAACCTAAGTCCACACATATAGTAACTTCTAAAATATTAAATGCATGTCAAATCTAGCCCTTCCAATAAGGTGGTCCCACTGCGAGGATCACCATAAAAAAAAACAACTTTAAGCATTGATAAATAAAGAAACATAGTGTGGTCCACTCAATGAGTGGCTTATGAGGAATTTTTAAAAGGTGATGCTTATGATGGGGCAAACTTATTAGACGGGTTGGATATTGTATTGGCTGTAGGGCCCATTGTGATGTATGTTCCTTCACCGCCCATCCACTTTGAAAGCTCAGGCATGATTCCAGAAATGAAGTAGATCCAAATCTTAGGTGGACCACATAACAGGACACAGTCGTGATTAAAATGCACCATTAAAAACTTCATGAGGCCACTGTAATGTTTATTTGCCATCCAACTTGTTGATAAGGTTACAAAGATTTGGACGAAGAGACCGCACAAATATCAACTTGATCCAAAACTTTTGTAGCCCACGAGAAAGTTTTTAATAGTCTATTTACTGCTATTCCTGTACTATGGTTCACCTGAGATTTGGATCTGCTTCATATTTTTTTTATCATGCCCTTTAATTAGTTTTCAAAATGAATAGATGACATGGATAGATGGCACATTCCATACAGTGGGCCCACGGTCAGGGATCACACCCACCACGGTGGATCCAAGACGCGCCTATTGTGGTAGGGGTTCCCTTTGGATAACTGAATCACTGATGCATGGGCGGAGGCGTGATTTTGTTGGGTTACCACCCTTTTACTATGGTGTTAAAACTATGGGGTCCATTGTGATGTCTGTGTTTTATCCACACCGTTCATCCGTTTTTCAAGTTCATTTTAGGTAAAATATATCCAAAGCTCAAGTGGACCACCCCACAGGAAATAGTTGGGATTGAACTCCTATAGCTGAAAACTTATTTAGGGCCAAAAAGTTTTGGATCAAGCTGATATTAGTGCTTTCCTTTCATCCAGGTCCGTATGATCTTCTGAGCAGGTTGGATGCACATAACCATCACTGTGTTCCTAGGAAGGTTTCAACCGTGGATGTCACTATCTATGCTGTTTTTTTGTGTGGTCCACTTGAGCTTTAGATATACTTCAATTTTGGATTCATGCCCTAAAATACTGGAAAAAAAAAAAAACCAGATGAACAGAGTGGATAAAACACATACATCATAATGGGCCTCACAGAGTCTTGGCACCGCCTCACTACGTGGCCCAGCAAGTGGGTCTCGTTGCATATAGAGGTCATGAAATCGGATTGCGGACTCAATATACATTTATAACTGAGTAAACTTTGTTGGGCCCACTGTGGATGTACATGGTTTATACACGCTGTGGATCCGTTTTTCCAGCTCATTTGAGAGGTTGAGCCCAAAATTGAAGCATATCCAAAACTCATGCGGACCATACCACAAAAAACAGTGGGAACAATGAGTTTCACTGTTGAAACCAAACGCGGATTGCGTACTTCTTCAATAAAGCGTCCATGCTAATATGTGGAGGGGGCCACTGTGATGTATCTGTTTATGCACTCCATCCATCCCTTTTCCAATACCATTTTAAGGCATGCTGCCAATAATGAGGTAGATCCAATGCTCAGGTGGACCATACTAGAGATGACTCTTGCATTTAATGCTTGAGGTAGACCACACCATAGATGACTCCAGATCCAACGCTCTGGTATGGTCCAACTGAGCATTGGATCTGCCTCATTCTCAGTCTAATGCCATAAAATGATCTTAGAAAAGATATTGATGGCGAGGATAAACAGATACATCACAGTGGGCCCCTCCACAGATCGGCATGATGCTTTGTGTCCATACTGAGGAAGGATGCAATCCACTTCCTGTTGAAACCTTCCTTGGCCCATAATGATATTTATCTGTCATTCAAACTATTCATAAGATCACAAAAACACGGGTGTGACCCTAAAGAAATTTTCAACGGGCCACTTTTTTTTGTTAGTCATGCAATGCACTCACCCTGTTAGTGGTGTAACACACCCACACAGTTGGTCACATAATGCACCCACCCACCAGTTGGGGTTAGTGTCTCCTTAACACTCGAACATAAGACCTGCTGTTGAAACACCTAGGCTAGCAGGCGAGGCACCTGTGTGGTCCACTTGAGCTTTGGATATGCTTCAATTTTGGGCTCCCTTAAAACGAGCTAGTAAATTGGATGGACCGCGTAGATAAGAAATATACATCACAGTGGGCCTATAGGGTTTACTCATTGTACTGAGTTGGCAAGCAATCCGCTTCCGACTGTGCTTGGGACACTGTTATAAAATAGTTCAGCCTCTGAGATTTCATGTGGCCCATTATAACTAATTATCTACTGTACGAACTTTCATCAATGCTCCATTAGAAAATAGTTCAGCCACTGAGATTTCATGTGGCCCATTATAACTAATCACCTACCGTACCAACTTTACCAACTTTCATCAATGCTCCATTTGTTTCGTGCCAAACTCACATGTTCCTAGACTCAAGGGATATCGTCCACCACACGATCTTCCTACTTAGCTGCACTTCTCTTCCTTTTATGATCAGTGGCCCACTGCCATTTCCCTTTTATCTACCAAATAAATGAGGAATTTTATACTCTTGAGCAGCATGACGGTCCATACGCAATGCACAATAACTGCATACGTGATGTGCATGTTCCTCAATTAACCGCCCGAATAGTGGGGGCCATTGAGGACATGATAAAGCTCAAGAATCAGGGGCACGGTTTGGGTGGATCCGAGGTTGGTGGATCCCTTACTGTGGGCCACTGTGATGTATGTGACTTACATCCCACCCTCCATCCATTTTGACAGCTCATTTTAGGGCATGATCCAAAAAATGAAGCAGATTGAAATCTTGAGTGGACCATACCACAGGAGAGTCGTAATTGAATCTCCCCACAATTAAGAACTTCATGGGGCCACTGGAGTGTTTATTTTCCATTCAACCTATTGATAAGGTCACAAAGACCTCATAAAGAGATCACACAAATATCAGCTTGATCCAAAAAACATTTGTAGCCCACAAGAAGCTTTTAAGATTACTACTGTTTCCTGTATTGCAGTCCACTTGAGATTTATATCCTTTTCATTTATGGGATCATACCTTAAAATGAGTTTTCAAAACAGGTGGACAGCATGGAAATGAGGCATATACATCACTGTCGGCTCCATAGTCAGGGATCCCATCCACCTTGATAAATCTATGGATCCACCGAAGCCACGTCTAAGAATTAGATGATTGTACTATCAATGGACCACATTTCACAATCGGTGCCAATCAATTGCACTTGCATGCAACTTGAATGTCACATGTAAAGGTGTGGATAAAACACATGCATCAATGTGGAGGCCACAGGTGGATGATATAATACTGAGATTATCGTTGTTTCCAAATACTGAATGGTAGGGGTGCACATGGTGCAGTTCGGTCTGGTTCTAGGATGAAACCGGAACCGAACCGTTCCCAATAATTCCAGGAAAATTAGAATCGAACTGGAGTGTAAAAAATCGGTTCAATTTCGATTAAGTTTTTCTAGGACTGTTAAAAAAACCGACCAAACCGATAAAACCGATTGAACCGAATGGTTTTGATCAGTTTTTCATTCTATTTCAAGCCGGTTCGATTTTTTATATTAAATGTCGAGAATGTCAGTTCGGCTGTCGGTTTGTGAAAATTATAAACCGTTTTTAACCGAGTCAAACCGATTATATATATATATATATATATATATATATATATATATATATATATATATATATATATATATATTTGAATTATATTTATTATATATATATATATTACTTTTATCATATGGCCCACCTTGATAATATCTTATATATCCATGCCGTCCATTCGTTTTCTCAACCCATTTTATGATGTATTCCAAAAAATTAATCAGATCCAAATATCAGGCGGACTACACCATATGAAACAAAGTTGATTCAACACTCACCATTAAAAATGTCCTAGGGCTCACTTGAAGAAGATCTGCAATGTGTATTTGCCATCCAACCTGTTGATAAGGTCAAACAGAACTGGATGAAGGGAAGAGTCAAATTTCATTTTCAGCTTGATCCAAAACTTTTGTAGCCTATAATTGTAAAAAAATTTAATGGTCATTCACCAGTTTTTACATTGGTGTGGTCCACTAGAGATTTGGATCTTCTTAATTTTTTGAACATTGTTACGAAATAGACAAAATCGAACTAATCAAAATTTATCCGGTTCGATTCGGTTAGTGAGGCTTCATTGGTTCAGTTCGATTGTTAAATATTCAAAACCGACCAAGTCGGTTAGATTGGGTATCACCCCTCTAAACTGAACCGACCAAACCGTGCACAGCCCTAAGTTCTTCCATTAAGAGCTTTTTACAATCCATCCTAATTGCATGATTTGTTTTTATAATCTAGCTCAATTGCATGTTTTTTTTTTTTATTTTTTTATATTCTAGCCCATTCATACCTTAGGGCCCACCATGGGCATATCTTGATATGTTTGTTAGATCTACACTGTCCATCCTTATTGTTAGGCAATGTTTAGGTGGGCCATATAAAAAAAACAGATAGATCTAAATTTTAAGTGGACTACTCGACATGAAATGGTGAGGGTTAAAACACCCTGGGTTTGGATCCAAGGTTTGGTTTCACAGTTCGGTTATGTGGTTGGTTCCATGGTTCGATTCGATTTTACAGAACCCCAAATCGAGAACCGAACCGAACTAATTGGTTCTTTGAGTTTCAAAACTGGAACCAGTGCGCTTTAGAACTTAACCAAATTGAACCAAACTAATTGGTTCCGGTCCGATTTACCGGTTCCATTGATTCCATGTGCACCCCCATCGAAGGGAATTTGCATGAGACCAAATACAATTCCATACCAACTAATCTCATGCACCAAACAGGCCCTAATGGACATTTGACTGTTAGCAAATTACCACCTATAATAACAGACTAGTTATGATAATAATGTGTTGCTAGGTTTTTTGATATCATCTATTAAAAAATGAGGTAGATACAAGACCACACCAGAAGTAACGCTTGCATTTAATGCTTTGTGCATTTAGGGGCCGTTTGATTTTCATGGGAAATGGAAATACCTTGGAAATAACTCATTATTATTTCTTTACCCCATTTGAAATTCTTTGTAATTCTTACCTTAAAAACCCGTCCAAAAGTAGTTTAAAATTATGGGCCCCACCGTTATATATATGATATATCTACTCTGTCCATTGGTTTTAATTCAATATTTTGAGACATGAGTCAAAAAAGAGGCAAATCCAACATTCAAGTGGCCCACACAATAAGAAACAGTGGCAATAATAAGTTTTTAATGATAAGTGTTGGATTCCTTTTTTCCTGAGGTGCGGTCCACCAAAGCATTGGATTTGACTCTTTTTTGGTCCATGCCCTATGTTCATTTGGCAAAACAGATGAATGGTGTGGATAAGCCACATACATCACAGTAGGCCCCACCTATATTTCACTATTCTCTCAGATTTTAGCAATAGAAAAGTAGGGAGTCAAATCATACATTAGAAAAGGAGTAGTAAATACCCAAGAAATAATCATTATACATTCACATTGCATTTACTTGAAAAATGAAAAATCATACAGGCCCTTAATGCAACCCAAGATTACTATTTGATGCAGTCTATGATATTAGAAACAGTCCAAATCCTCCATTGGCTTCTAAGCAAGGAATTCTTGCTGGGAGCCTTTCTATTGCTCCACATCACATCAGCATGACGTCATGTGACCAGGTTGCACTGAGGTATGACAAGGTTGCATTGAGGATGTGACAGGATTACTGACCTATGTGATGATGTGGACCAATGAGAAGGCTCCCAGCAGGTTTCCTTGCCAACGGAGGATCTGACTCTCTTAGCAAAGGGATGGACGGCATGCATGAACAAATACATCATCGTGGGGATCTATGTAGGATGCAATCCATATAGGAGTCCAATCTTATTTTGGGACTATGATTGCCGGGTAATAAGTGTTTTACATGTTTAAAGTGGGCGCCAGTTAGGTGTTACCCTGAGATCAGCTTAGTGGGTGTTGCCCTAACCATGTGGGGCGTATTGATTTATTTTTTATACATCTATGCTGTCTGTCTGTTTTTCCATATCATTTTAGGATGTGATCCAAAACCCTAAGAAGATCCAAATCTCGGGTGGACCATACCACTGAAAACAGTGATGAATAAATATTAAAAATGCTTTGTGGGCCACAAAAGTTTTGGATCAATATGAGCTTTATATTTTCCCTTAATTAAGACCTTATTGACATTATCAAGAGCTTGGATTTCAAATAAAAATGACCAAAACCATATGATGGGCTCTTTGGAATTTTTAATGGTGGGGCACTCAATCACACTGTTTCTAGTGGTATGGTCCACTTGAGATTTGGATCTTCATAATATTTGGCATCTCATCCTAGAGTGGGCAGTAGAAACGGATGGACAGAGTGGAATACAAAATATCATCCATGTGGGCCATACGGTAGGGGTAACACCCACTAAGCTGTTCCCTGGGTAACACCTAATTCGCGCCCGTTTAAAGTTAGATTGCCAAATATTGGCTGACCTGGCAAATTTATATGCCCCATCATCCATGTGTCATATTTGGCTATCCATTTTTCCATATCATTTTAGGACATGCGATCTAAACCGTCCAAAAGTCATGTGTCATATTTGACTATACATTCTTGAGGGTTCAGTGTAATGTTTATTAGCCATCCAACCTCTACATAAGGTTTCAATGGACGATCAATCCCTACTGCTTATGTGGTGTAGGTTCATTTGAGTTTTGGATTTCCCTCACTTTTTGTTCTCTCAAAGTGGATGGACGGTGTGGATACAACACCTACATCATGGTGGGGCCCACATGACTTTTACACGTCAACACATGTGGGTGGTGCGTGTCACACCACGCAATCCGGTTCGTAGAAATACTCCATTGTCAGTCGCTGGAACAAACTGATCACCTCATAGACCCACCTCAGTCTTTGATCGGACGGCTGATACAGGATTACTCATTTTGAGACGCCACGTAGCCCTGTAGCGAGCTCGGCGCGACTTGGGTGAGACCCCGGAACCAGCGATGTGGGTGGGACCTTGGACATAGGGCCCACCTATAAGTATGAATTGTATATCGATACCGTTCATCTTTTTTTAAGGATTATTTTATGCCATGAAACCAAAAATAAAGAAGATAAAGACTTTTTGTGTACCACACCATTAGAAACACTGGTTAATGGCCATTAAAAGAATTTTGTGGGCCACAAAAGTTTTCTATCGACCTGATATTTGTTTTTTCCTTTCATCCCTGTCTACGTGACCTTATCAACAGATTGGATGGTCAGTAAACATTACGGTGGACTTCAGGAAGTTTTTAATGGTAGGCGTTCAATTAGCACTGCTTCCAGTGGTGTGGTCTACTTAAAATTTTAATGTTCTTCAATTTTGGGAATGAGTCCTAAAATAATATGAAGAAACAGATGGACGGCATGGATATACAACGAATGCATCCAGGTGGGCCCTACGTTCGGGGTCCCACCCACATAGCTGGTTCCGGGGTCTCACCCAAGTCGCGCCCGAGTTGGAGAGTTACCTGGGATTCGGTTTGCGTCCTTCCTCAGTAGCTGTGGAAGGGCCCACCTTTATTTATCTGTTTATCCACTCCGTTCATCCCTTTTATATGACCATTTTAAGTCATGCGAACGACAACGAGGCAGATCCAACGCTCAGGCCTGCGCATGTTAGCTCGTGATCTTAAAAATGAGGTGATCCAAAACTTAAGCGATATCTCATTTTTGGGCTACTGCCCTAAAGTGAGCTGGAAAAATGGATTGATGGTGTGGATAAAACACATACATCATGGTGGAGTGTAGGATTGAGGGGATGAGGATTGCCTGGTGACCCAACCGGACCATCCAAGTTGTGGGCCCCATTATGTATGGAGCACATCTCTTAGACAATACTGATTAAGCAATCATAACCATCCATTTAGTGGCTATTAAATAGATGGTTGAAATTTAATTCTTCTATTATGCTCCATCCACAGTAAAATTGGCGAATTGGGTGGTTATCATACGTCCATCACCAACAAATTTTAAATGGTGCTAAACTAGATTTCAATATAACCAAAATCACCGACGAGTTTTAAACGGTGCTAAACTAACACTGTCTGGAGTTTAGACAACTGTATAAATGAAGAGAGAGGAGAGAAAACAAATAAAATATCCTTCAGTTTCTAAGATGGATCCGATAACGCAGTTTCTCTTGGTAGTAGCATTCGTAACTATCGGAATCATCTTCTCCCCCGAAACATCCCGTTCAGGAACCGACGGTGGATATTCTTCCACGATATCAACCTTTATCAAACTGGCCCATCTATTGAGCTTTTCTATTGCATGGGGTGCAGCTGTTTGGGGAGTACTCGTTGGAGGTCTTATCATGTTCAGGTAAGAAGAGAACTTTCTGCCATGGTCCATGTATGCAAATGGGTCGGGTCTAGTCGGCTGTGGACCCGACATAATCGGGTCAGAGTGGGGAGCGAATTAGGTGTTTCCCCTACCGTGTGGCCCACATGGATGAGATTTTGTATATCCACGCCGTCCATCCTTTTCTCCATACGATTTTGAGGGTGCGTTTCCAAAAGTTATGCAGATACAAATCTCAAGTGGACCATATCACTGGAAACAGTGGTGATTGAGTGCCCCGCCATTAAAAATTCCAAAGAGCCCATCGTAAGGTTTTGGTAATGTTTGTTTGCAATCCAAGCTATTGATAATGTCAAGAAGATCTGGATGAAGGTAAAATATAAATATCATCTTGATTCAAAACTTTTGTGGCCAACAAAAAGTTTTAATATTCATTCATCACTGTTTCTAGTGGTATGGTCCACCTGAGATTTAGATCTTCTTAGGGTTTTGGATCACATCCTAAAATGCGATGGAACAACAGATGGACGGCTTAGATGTATAAAAAATACATCACGATGGGCCCCACACGGTTAGGGTAACAGCTAGTCCGCTCTGGTCAGAATGGCCCTACAACCAACGCATTAAAATCTCTGGGTCGGGTCCAGTGTTTCAAGCTGTTGAACGATGGCCGCTACCTTGTATGCATGTTCTGTGCACCAAAAGGATTGGATGATCCTGGATATTGAATATAGACCGTTGATGTATTTTGTTTCTTACAACTCTTTATCTTCCGGCCACCACATGAAGAATTTCTGGTGGACGGGTCATCTTGAGCAGGCGCTAGCGTATCAACGTCTTGGATGGCCGAACCCATGGGTCCCACTTGTCAAACTGGAAATTAAATGGTCGAGATGTTTTTGGATCGTCAATACCGTTTGTCTGTCTCATTGAGGAGGATATGCACCGTACACGAGTTTTCATCTTGTGCAAGTGGGCCCACCGTTGTGAATCCTCGTGACATGTCTATGCCTTTAGCTTCTCTCCTTGCATACCTAACCATTGGATTTTCAGGCGGACCCTAATAATGGGGAAATCGGATTGAGTAAACTCAGTTGGACCCACTTTGAATGTATGTGGTTTATCCACTCCGTCCATCCGTTTTTCCGGAACATTTTAAGGGTTGAAAAAAAAACTAAAGCATATCCAAAGCTCAAGTGGACTACACCATAAGAAACAGTGGGAATAATGATTTCCACCATTGAAATTTTATAGGGCCCACATTGATATTCATTTGTCATCCAACCTGTTCACAAGATCGCATAGACATGGATGAAGGTAAAAAAAAACAAATATAATCTTGATCCAAAACTTCTCTCACCAGTAGAAGTTCAATTCACACGGTTTCCTATGGTGTGGTCCACTTGATATTTTGATATACTTCAATTTTGGGCTCCAGCCTAAAATTACCTTATAAAATGGATGGACAGAGTGGATATGATACATAAATTATGGTTGGCCCCACAGAGTTTACTCATTACGCTTAGCGTACTGAGTTAGTCACTACACAATCCGCTTGTAAATTGAAAATGAAACTTAGCTACTTGTGATTGTTTTTTTTCTTCTAAATTGGTTGTTTCTTTTCAATAAAAAAGATAGAAATTTGAAATCTTACAATATTTCTCTGCTAAATTGCAAGGACTCTCCCAAGGCATCAGTTTGGGAATCTGCGGAGCAAAATATTTCCAGTGTATTTCTCAACGGCTACCGCATGCGACGTGATTTTGAACATAACATTTGCTTGTGACCATTCATGGAGAATGATGGAAGGGAAAGAGAAGCTTCAGCTCCTGCTTCTCTTGTCTTCATTCGGTTTCAACATCATGAATCTGTTTGTGTTTGTGCCGATGACACTTAAGGTTAGTCTTGTTAACTAAGGACCTTAACCATTGACCGAATCACATCGACAGAGAGGTTAGGTATACAATGGTGCCTAGAGATGATGGTTCCTATTATCCCACCATCTCTTCATGTGGCCCATTAGCACATGCTGCAAACGCGTGAATTCAGTTGTGGGTGTTAGATTCCCTGCAAACTTGTGAATTCAGTAGCGAAAATGCCACTGGTAGTATATTCTCGGGGCTGTTTATAGTGTGAGTGTCCCTCCGCCCTTGCCTATTATGTTCCTGTGCGGAGTTTCACCACATATGTGTGGGGGAGTGTTAGAGTCTCTTAATATACATTGATATGCCATCCTCTAACAGCTCGAACTTTTAAAAAAAGTGAATGTTTGATAGTGGGTTGCCACATTTATCTTTTGCTTGATGGGCAGGTGATGAAGAGGCGACACAAGGTGGAGAGAGAAGAAGATATTGGAGAGGAAGTGGGATGGTGGAAGAACAAGCTAGTAGCGAAGACCAATCCAAACCTAGCAGCCATGAACAAGACATTTGCAGTTGTGCATGGGTGCGCTGCGATGGCGACCATTACATCATTGAGCAGCCTCGCTGTGTACTCATGGTACTTAGCTAGTAAAATTCATTTCTAATTATGGTGCCCTTGGATTAGTGGAAGATATTTTCTAGCTAATTGTTCTTGTTTGTCCTCTCAGTAATTTATATCATATGGGCTTGTTTGGTTGCTGGGGAATTCATTTTCTCTTTTTTTTTTTAATTGTTTTTAGGAATTTGGAGGTAGCTTAGTATTTCTTGAGGAATTACTTAAATTTTTTGTTTGGTTGATACATTTGTTTTTCAAAAGAAAGTAGAAAAAGTTTAAAATTTTGTTCTTATTTTTCATAAAAAGTTAGGACTTTTTATTTTAAAGGAAAATTTGGGAATTTTTAAAGGAAAGTTTGGGAATGGAGTTATTAGAAAATGTAAAATTTTACCAAAAAGTAAAAAACCATTCTAATTTAAAATAAAAATAGAAATTAGGGATGGCTAAGACAATAATGTAAAAACTAACATCCAAACACACTAGGAAAACCAATCTTTTTTTTTTCTTAATAAAAACTAGGGATTGTTAAGCTAATAATTAAATATAAAAACCAACAACCAAACACTCCCGCATTTCTTGCATTTATGACTCGAATAATTTATGCATTGGGCGGGCCACTTGCTTCATCATATGCGTCTTCACTTCATTTACGTTTATGTGGGGGCACCTATAACGATACCTATACCTTCCTTGGTAAGAAGGAGAAAAAACTCCCCTCTCCTCTCTCTCTCTCCTTATCAAACTCTTTCCATTCTCTTATTCATCTTCTTCTCAAATTCAAACTCTTGTAAACATTAACATTATAAATTGAAACTAGAAGTAAGAGGGTCTACAAGAATTTGGGAGAAGCCTCTCTCTATTTCAAATATTTTTCATGATATCAAAGAAGGAGAGTTTGAGAAGAGGCCGATGAAAAGAGTTTGAGAAGGAAAGTGAGAGAAGAGTTTTTCTCTTCCCTATAATTCTCAACGGGAGCTCTAAATTGTAAGGGTGCTGTTGATGCTGAAAACTGGTCAACAGACGAGATGAGATGACCTCCAACTGGTCAGCAGATTAGATGAGGTGACCTCCAACTGGTCAGCAGATGAGATGAGGTGACCTCCAACTTGGACGGATAGATGCAACTGATCTCCTGCAGGTATGTGGACTGGATCTGGATTGAAGGTTTCCTAGATCCTGTAGAGCACAAAGGAAAGCTAAGGAGGTGGCTGGGGTCCAACCGTTAGCCCTCCGATGCCTAAGTTATTTGGATCTTGAAAGATTAAATATCTCTCTTTAGATCAGTTTTTTGTCTCGTACCTTAATAATGAAGAGGTCGCATCAATTTATAGACTTAGGTTGCAGAGTTGTATTTCCCTTTTGAAGCCGTGATTTCAGGGCAGGGATTCTCGGATTAGTGCGATTCTTAGGCCGTTCCGTAGTTATAAGAGATGTTCCCGTATTCCCTGACGATTCTCCAGATCTTTCGCCTATTTTTCTGGCTGAAGCCTAAGTCTCGGTAGGTCGTCCTGTAGGTCTCAGGTCGTCAGGTCATTGGGTCTCAGGTCATCCTGGAGGTCGCAGGTCGTCTTGGAGGTCTTAGGTCGTCTTAGAGGTCTCAGGTCGTCAGGTCATCGGCTTAGTCTCAGGTTGTCAGGTCATCAAGCTTTAGGTCGTCCTGGAGGTCTTAGGTCGTCAGGTCATCGGCCTAGTCTCAGGTTGTTCTGGAGGTCTCAGGTCATCAGGTCATCGGCCCGATCTCAAGTCAGATTTGAGGACCTGTACCCAGGCCCGTTGGACTATGGGCTTTCCTCGTGACCTGAGGTTAGCTCGGATTTACCCACAACAGGTGCAAATAACTCAAGTGAGGTTTGGTCTCAAGGAGTTCCAAACCTGTGCCATTAGCCATAGATCTAATGTGTTGATATCTAGGTCAAGTCAAGATCAGTCTAATTAAGCCACAATGGACAGACTCATTTACCTTAAAGTGGCTATGATAAGGTAAATAAAGATTTTGATTTGACCCATTTATCTAATGTCTTGATGTGTGAGGTGTCCAACTAAAAAATAATCAAGCTTATTTATTTGATGGGCTGGGGATGGCCTAAGAGGATCCAAACCTACTTATCCAAATGGACTTTTCACATAAATGATACTTCCAACAATGTTGATTGTTCCACTTAAAACAAAATCATCTAGTTTGATTTTATCCACCAACTTAAAATGAACACATATGCAAATGAATTGAGAGCAAATGATATACTCAATTGTGTTGAAATGCATTTGAAATTCAAATATTCTGGTTGGATGAGAGTAAATGGGAGGAATGGGAATGTATTTGAATTTTTCAACATATTCACTGGAACATATGTGATATCCATAACCAGCTAATATCCCAAATCAGTGTACATATATGATATTTGATGGAATGATTATAGTAAGCTCATTGAAATGTATACTTTAATAAAAAAAATGAGGAAATTTTGAGCCTTAGGTTGGCCACAAAAGGATCACAAATAAAAAACCTGCCAACGTTAAACCCGTCTATTTAGATGGCTAGCCTTTGGATAATTTGGATCATTCTATTGGTGTGATTTTAGTGATGTAGCCAGTAAAAGAATTGTCTCAAAGAAAATTACTTGGGCCATGTATGTAAGGCTTATGTAAGGCCTGTGGGCCCAGATAGTAGATCCAAGCCCAACACAAAAGCTCCTTTTATCAAACCACAAAAGCTCAAATCAAGCCCAGTGATTAAATGGGCCAGGCTGACTCCAGCCCATATGGCCTGGACCTCTGCCCTAATTGGGCAACTTTATAACTGCTGAAGGAAAGGGGATCCAGTTCCAAACCTCTTTACTTCTTAATGGGCCTGGCCTGATCAAGCCCAGCAGCTCATTCCCAGGCCCAACATTAGTTAGAAGTTTGATACAATACATCCCTACTTATTGTTATAGGATATACTGGCACAACATTAGTTAGAAGTTTGATACAATACATCCCTACTTTTAATCTTTGAAGATGGACTTTCACCACCCATCGTTTTGTAGGCCAGTGATCTACCGTTTAGGATCTTTCAATCTTTAAGGCCTTTGAGTCAGCTGTGTATCTCTTCAGATCAACGGTTTGGATTAGGAAATATGACTGACTATCCAACGGCTGTAGGCTTGACGGATCCTATAACAGTACCGTTCGGAGGCGTTGTGTTCAGGAAAGGTTCAAAAGTTCTCGGGCCATCTTTTGGTAATGGATTTTGGCCCATGCTGACGTGTAGTAGTAGTGCCAAAAGCAAGCCAGGAGGATCATGATTAATAGACTCGGGGACTCGGATAGACTCATTCAGCCCCGATGTTGTATATCTATACCGTCCATCCGTTTTGCCAGATCGTTTTAAGTCATGGGCCAGAAAATGGAGTAGATCCAAATCTTATGTGGGCCGCACCCTAGAAAGTTTTTAATAATGGCCCTTCAACTAACTATTTTTCCTGTGATGTGATGTGGTCCATTTGAGATTTGTGACTGCTTCATTTTTGGGAACATGTCCTAAAATGAGCTGTAAAAATGGATGAATGGTGTGGATATACAACACATACATCGAGGTGGGCCCCAGGGTCAGGGACTCACCCACTAACCTCTTGCCCCGGACTCACCAAATCCGCGCTCGATGAAAGCAAGGAAGAGCCATCTCCACGGTACACGTGGCAGTATATTAGATGATTATGTCCATCTCAACAATGGCCTTTAATGAGAGAGATCTCAAGAAACGAATGGTCAACATTAATTACCCAAGATGAAAAAAAAAAAAATTGATGGATGTGTTCATCTGATGAGTTTGATATTGGAAACATAGGCCATCTACAACAGGGCCCACTAAATGGACAATCAAGATCTAACAAAACCATGTCAGGCTATTACATGCAGCAGTGTGGCGAAAAGAGATAAAATCCAATACGTCCACCATCCATCAGGTTGTCCAGATGTTATTCCCAACAAAAGAAATCTACACAATTCATTTCATTGGCCACTTTTTCAGCTGCAAGCAGGGTCTGACAGTACGGAATCGGAGTTGATTATGACGTGTCGCATTGGACTTGATCTCTACGCCATAGCCCTAATCTGGACAAAAGGACGTAGGTCCTAACTACGCCAGGGACAGCCATATATACGGAAATGAATGAAATGATCAACGGTTTGAAATTGTCCTATCTAAGATCTTGCTGTACGTATCCCCTCCATCCATGGCCTGTCCTACAATAGAAATGATCTTGACCACAGAACCACGATAAATTCAAGACTAGTTTTAAACTACACATCTACATTGGACTGGATTAACAGGCCGGCTGGGCCATTCATCATAGGCTTAGGCCCACCGAGCCTAAACACTCGGTCTCATATTCAAGCCCAGGCCCTGTACGGCCGGAATGGGCTGCTCAGCACATTCCCACCCTGCATGCAGCTGGGCTAGCGTTCATCATAATGCCACGTGATCACAATCATGGATCGATCTGAGCCGTTCATTTCATATACCATCATTTGATTTGACTATGAAATGTTAGAGTTATGGCTCATCCAATGACAGCTCATCAAGTGGGCCTCGTGTACTTTAATAAGGATCATGGATCATTGTTTTAACCATCCATTCACGGTACATAGAATATGATCCGTCCATCTAGTGGCCCACCAAATCAAGGCTACAGATGCCATGCACATGTGCTACATCGGCACGTGTTGGAGAGTAGGAACGGGTTGGCGGACGTCATGGATACACAATAAAGACATCTAGGTGGGCCCCACACGGTTAGCGGATTAGCTGTTACCATGGTAAGAATTACTGTGGGCCCCACCTAGATAATGTGCTGTATATCCACTCCGTCCATCCGTTTCTACAGCCAATTTTAGGACGGTGTTCCAAAAATTATGCAGATCCAAATCTCAGGTGGACCACACAACAGGAAACTGTGTTGATTGAGTGCCTCAGCATTAAAACTTCCAAAGGACCCATCGTAAGGTTTTATTAATGTTTATTTGCAATCCAACCTGTTGATAATGTTAAGGAGATCTATATGAAGCGAAAATACAAAGATCAGCTCCACCCAAAACTTCTTTGACCCATAAAATGTTTCTAATTGTCATTCATCACTCATTCTAGTGTAATGGTCCACCTGAGATTTGGATGTTTTTAATCTTTAAGATCTCGTCCTAAAATGATATAGAAAAACAGATGGACGGCGTGGATATCCAATAACGACATCAAGGTGGGCCCCACACGGTTAGGGTAACACCCCACTCCAGGGTAACAGCTAATCCAGTCCCCTCACTCTCTCATCAGTCAGGACTCAGGATTAACAGCGATTGGACTTAACGAGAAAAACCATTAAATACTCTGACAGAGAGAGACGGCTCACACGCATTCATTCATAAGGTACACACGTGGCCTACTTGTAACTTATCCAAACTGGGGGAAACCATCGGAATCAATTTACGTGTGTCATACGCCATCGATTCCACTGAACTGATATCTTAGGCTTGGACCGCTGGTCGATATCTAATGGACGGTTAATATGGAAAGTACTCATCCGTGCGAATTCAACAAGATTAAGTCAACTAGTGAGAGTTACAGTCGTCCAACCAATCTAGAACGCGGATTGGGTCCTGAGCCAAGCACAGTCAGGGTCTCTGAGGGGCGACAGAGATGTATGGATTTAATCCACACTGTTCATCCATTTTTCCCTATCATTTTAGGGGTGATGCCGTAAAATTATGGAGACTCAATGCTCGAGTGGACCACACTATGGAAATTAAATTACTACCGTTGAAAACTTATTTGAGGATGATATTTGTGTTTTCCCTTCGTCCATGTCTATGTGACATTATGAACAAGTTGGATGGAAAACAAACATGGGATCTACCTCATTTGAGGGCTCATAAACTAAAATGATATGGAAAAATGAA
Organism: Liriodendron chinense; assembly: GCA_003013855.2. Taxonomy (NCBI): domain Eukaryota; kingdom Viridiplantae; phylum Streptophyta; class Magnoliopsida; order Magnoliales; family Magnoliaceae; genus Liriodendron; species Liriodendron chinense. The sequence goes on from PVNU02002913.1 coordinate 1,623,731, forward strand.
TGGAAGGTGTGGATAAAACACATACATCACGGTGGCCACTCAGAGCCACTGCCTGTGCGGAACTGGAACAGGCGGTGTAGTACCCAATCCACGTCCGTCAATCTAGCCCTATCTGCGTTTAAGACCCCCGCTTTGAACGCTTTGATCAATGTTACATGTATGCCACGTGTACGCTTCTGATTGCATGCGTAGAATCTACCTTTCATGCCCGGACTTTACGTTGGCTTCTTCGCTAAGTCGTGGACATCAGCATCCTATCGACCGCCCCACATCCTCCCGCGCCAACACACACGCAATACGCGTGCCAACGTGGACCCACGAAGGATCTGGATCGTTCATTAGACCTGCTCCACAACCCATGCTTCTAAGACCAAACCTCCATCTCGACCACTCATGAGGTGGACCACTAAATTCAACGGCTATAAAAAGTACAACCAACAGCCCACATCAAACGAGCATGTATAGCACACAAGGTGAGAGAGACAGTCAAATTTCTAACACAGCCTACATCTGGTGGTTATCCCATCTGATGAACGTCCCGGATCTCCCAAATACTTTCCACGTCAGCATTTGGGACAGCTTATGTTGGTGTTGCACAAAATAGAGCTGCAAATAACGATCCGTTTGTGTGTGGATACGATGGCATGTGTGCCAAAGGCAAAGTTGCAAGTTAAGCAATAAAGAGGCATCCCACGTTCGCCCAATTATCATCTCTATATTACTATTCTAACCCTGCTGACATATATAAAAATAATAAAATAAAAATAAAAATTAAAAACAATCTCTGTTCTCTGCTTATTTTATAGCCATTCATCACATGATTTCCTCACATGCCCTCCTGTCATCATCATCACTGGCCACGACTCCCTCTTCGTATATGTTCCCAACATTCAGACACCCTCAAAACTAGCCTAAATTGCCCCTCAACATCATCTTTATTTCAAAACTACCCTTACATTCCTTTAAAGGTACTCAGCTTACTAATTTAGTAATTTATGAGAAAAACTTTGATACTCTGCTAGACTGCGATGGATGATACGCAGGTCTTAGAAATTGCATAGCTACAATTTTTTTATGAAAAATATTTTACCACAAAAAATTCAACCAATCTGATTATTGGACTCACCATGTTTAATTTGAGTTAATATATGCCACATGCATCATTTCGAAGTACCTGCGTATCAAGAATCATACGCGGCCATAGTATCAAATGAGTCTTCCTAATTTACCTCCAATCTTCTTTATTCTTTTCTTCCTACACGTGCTAGATCCGGATCGTTCATCTCGTGGGCCCACTATGGATGAATCACAGACCAAAATTTGTGTCAGAGTTGGTTATCAGATGGGCCACGCATGTGTGGGGAAAGGGCAATCAGAAGGAGTTGACCAAGGGTCGAGTCAATTTGAAGCCCTCTGATGTTGGGGCTTGGCTGATTTCAGGGACATAAGCGGTGGGGCCAACCCGATGAACGGTCAGGATGTATCACGGAAGTGAGAATGGCACGTGTGGGAGAGCAGGATTTGGATGTCGACTCGTACGGCGTTCTCCTAGCACACCACAAATGAGTGGTAAGGGCATTTTGGGAATCGGGAAAGAGAGGGGTATTTTTGGAGTGAAAACGCTCTGACTTTAAGCCCCTACTCCTAGTGAGAAACTGAGCCTAGTTCCTTGTCTTTCGCCACAAGCTGATACAAAAGATAAAGAAAATAAATATTCATAGATATGTGAGCAGTGTCAGATGCAAGAAGTTGGACCGCTAATCTACCGTCCTACTACCGTAAAGTTGCTAACTTGTCAAATTTTTATGAAATCCAATCCGTATAAATCGTTTGGCCCACAACCAAAATGTCCTGATGCAAAAATCAATTAGAATAGCTCATCTAGTGAGCCACATCAGAAAAAAAAGTACAACCGCTGATCTTATCCAAAATATGTTTGTGGCCCATCTGATGATCAGATCAATCTTCAAATGGGTTGAGGTTTGCAATTGACTCCATTGTTTAAATGGTTTGGATGTCATACAGACGGGCACGAATTTGGTGTTACCCGGGAACAGCTTAGTGGGTGTTACTCTACCGTATGGCCCACATGAATGATATTATGTATATCAACTCCGTCCATACGTTTATACAGCCCATTATAGGATAAGGTTCCAAGAGTTATGCAGATTCAAATCTCAAGTGAACCGCACCACTAGAAACAGTGTGATTGAGTGCCCCACCATTAAAAATTCCAAAGAGCCCATGGTAAGGTTTTGTTAATGTTTATTTGCAATCCAAGCTCTTGATAATGTCAATAAGGTCTTGATGAAGGGAAACTATAAATATTAGATTGATCCAAAACTTTGTGGCCCACAAAACGTTTTTAATGGTTATTCATCACTATTTCTAGTGGTATCGACCTAAAATTTGGATCTTCTTAAGGTTTGGGATCATATCTTAAAATGATATGAGAAAACAGATAGACGGCCTAGATATATAAAAAAATACATCACAATGGGCCCCACACGGTAGGGGTAACACCCACTAAGGTGTTACCAGGTAACATCTAATTCGCTCCCCATACAGACATGACAAGTTGCTAATTTTATGTCGTAGTTGGCCAGAGACCCATGGTCCAAGTGCTAAAATATAACGGTCTTAAATACTTTTATTTAATATTTTAGAGAGAAATGGGGTTGCGGAGAGGCATGTTTCTTACCACATCCGCATTCTGTTTCCAGCTCTCTCAAACTCATTTTTCTAATCTATTTTTAATATTATATTAAAAAAATTCAGCGAATAAAAAAAGAAAAAAGGCCAGATACATTGGATGTAACATAAGTTATGATACAACCCTTCTTTCCCCCACTAACTTGTCAGTACGTAGAATATCCTATCCATATAAGAATAATATCAACCGACGGCTGATAGTATGACCTAGTGTACTGGTGTGGCCCATCCGACCATTCGATCAGCCTGATTTTTGTACCAGACAATCAATGTGGCGTGGACAACCTTTTCAACGGATAGGATATCAGCATATATATGTGACGGTGGAGGAAAATGAATGTATGTATGATAACTTGTGATACCACATTTTTATCATATCATTTCTTAAATAAAACACCACCAAGATAGCTTTTGTGATATTTCACACAAAGGGTTGAGAAAGCTCCTCGATTTTGTAAGTATATAAGCTTACTTTACAACTCCCAGTAAACATGCTAATATTGATAATGTGCCCAAAGTATTCCAATGCGTCACATGCATTGTTGTGTGATCAAAGCAATATAAATACATGATAGGAGTCTTGCACAATGCACTCGAGTTTTCAATTCTGACAATAGGAGTCCGTGGGTATGCAATCCAAACCATTGATCTGTTTGAACGGTCTAGATTACTATATATGCAATGGCAATTCGTCGTGGATAGATACACAGTGTAGATATTAAAGAAATTGATAGATTCCTCACCGTTGGATAAGTAACCTTATTTTTGGAGCATAAACAAAGTTATGGTGGCCATTTACGGAAATGGTTCGTTAATGGGTTGTTAGTGATCAATCATGACCACCCATTGATTGTACAAGCTGGGTCGATAGGTTTGTGTGATTGGGATTGGGTGGTGACCCCAACACGGCCTAGCTAGCTGATGGGGAGCTCTATGGACTCTGCTATGATGTATGTGTTTTATCCATGCCGTCCATCTATATTTTTGGATAATTTTAGGGCTTGAGACCCCAAGTGGGGCAGATCCACTGCTCAAGTGGCCTACACCACAGGAAACAATGGGGATTGACCATTGAAAACTTCTCGTGGACCACAGAAGTTTTGGATCAAGTTGATATTTGTTCTTTCCTTTCATTGAGGTCCGTGTGATCTTACAAACATGTTGGATAGGCATCATGATGGGCCCTAAGAAGGTTTCAACCGTGGGTGTAATTATCCCCACTATTTCCTGTGGTGTGGTTCACTTGAGCTTTAGATCTACCTCATTTTTGGGCTCATATACTTAAATGAGCTGGCAAAATGGATGGAAGGCATGGATAAAACAAATACACCATGGTGGGTCTCACACAGCTTTTCCACTAGCTAGCTGGGTGCTGTTAGGGTCACCACCCAATCCGAGTCCGCTTGTGTAGTGATCTGGTCGCGCCTTCAGTACATATTGGTGGGGCCCATCTTTTCTGGAAATACCAGAAGTCTTCTTGAATTGTACTGGTAATGGACGAGGGCAGGCTATTGGCTGCTGAAACCATGGGGCACGGACCCATTATGTCATGGTGGGTCCCATCTTTTCTGGCAATAAAAGCTGGAGGACAGTAGTCCTATTAACGACCAATCCTTTCTCACTTGTTATTTCCATCGGTTTACTATTGGTTTCTGTTTGTAGAAACCGGAGTCATGGCTCAGTGATCCAGACCATTGGTCAGTTAGGTACAGCTCATCTATTGTTTGACTTACCAGATGAACGGTCCAGATCTAACTGCGAGTTTTGATAAACCAATAAACGCCGATCGAGGTCGCAACCTGCCACTTTTGGACGGTCAGGAAGAAAGTAGAGCGCCGGTCCCAGAATGACTGTAGAACCACTTGTACCATAGCCCATCAATGAGCTTTATTGGTTTGGTTGGTTCACATTGATGGATGCATCCTGCAATAGGGATATGATAGTGTGTGTAGAACCGGAATGATGTGTGGACCCATCTCCATACGGTACATGGTTGCGTGTAAATCTATCAATCAGGACCGTCCATGCAATCACCCTTACTGTGGATCGCAAAGGAAACGAATTGCGTGGTGTGCCACACACCACCAACCTCCGTAGTGTGTTGACATCATCAAGTTCTGTAGGGCCCACCATGATGTATTTGTTATATCCACACCGTCCATCCATTTTAAGAGATAATTTTATGGCCTGGGCCAAAAAATAGGCAGATCCGAGCTTAAGTGGAAGACACTATTGAAAGCAGAGGGGATTGAACGTCTACCATTGAAAACGCCTTGGGGGCTACAGAAGTTTGGATCAATCTGATATTAGTTTCTCCCTTAATCCAGGACTTTGTGACCTCGTGAACGGGTTTGATGAAAGTTAAACATCACGGTGGGCTCTATGAAGGTTTCAATGGTGGGAATTATTGTCCCCATTGCTTTCTGTGGTGTGGTCCACTTGAGATTTGTATCTGTCTAGTTTTTTTTTTTATCTAATGATGTAAATTGATCTCTCCAAATGGATGGACGGTGCGGATATATCGCATGTATCATAGTGGGCCCACAGAACTTGGTGACGTCAACATGGTGTGTGGCACACCACCGAGGTGGTGTGTGGCACACCACGCAATCCGCTTCCGATGGCAAATGTTTCAAAATACACCAAAATCAAGTGATCTGAAATGACATAACAGTGGACTTCAATGCCACCGTAGGTGAAAATGTTCAATGGTCAGCAATTGAGAGGGAAAACGTTAAAAAAAATGATGGCTAGGATTGCCTTATAGCTGAGATCTTCAAATCTAGGGTATCCATGAGGGAGCGAATTAGGTGTTACCCAGGTAACAGGTAACAGCTTAGTGGGTGTTACCCTAACCGTGTGGGGCCTACCTTGATATAATTTTTATATATCCACGCCGTTCATCTGGTTTTCCATCTCATTTTAGGGCGTGATCCCAAATCATAAGTGTATCCAAATCTCAGGTGGACCATACCAATAGAAACAGTGATGAATAGCTATTAACAACTTTTTGTGGGCCACAAAAGCTTTCGATCAATCTGATCTTTGTAATTTACCTTCAACCAGATCGTCTTGACATTATCAACAGGTTGGATTGGAATTAAACATTAAGAAAATTTTACAATGGGCCCTTTGGAAATTTTAATGGTGAGGCACTCAATGACCACTGTTTCCTGTGGTGTGATCCATCTGAGATTTGGATGTGCATATATTTTGGTATTCCATCATAAAATCATCTAGAGAAATGGATGGACGGCGTGGATATACAGAAAATCATTAGGGTGTGCCCCAAAGTAGGGTTAACATCTACTAAGATATACGAGTTGGAAATCTGGGTCTGCCATTTTTGTTCGTTCTACCAGCTTTACCGTATCATCTACCCTGCCAATCTCAGTCGTAAAGGCTGATACCATTTAAAAAGCTTTTTAATACACACCGTTCATTTGAACTGTCACAGTGGGATGAGATGATATATTCAGTCTGAGTCTCAGTTTATGATCTATCTATAGTGGTTCAAAGGTTCGAACGGTTTGGATTGAGGTTTTCATAAGCCAGGTGTACTGTAGCCATGTGCGTGTCTAGGAATGGTCATAGTCCTCACTACTGAAAATGACCAACCACATCCATACGCATGCACACTACCTCAGTACCCTTGTCTTATTGTAAATTAATCCAAGCCATTCGTTTCCCAGATCTGCAGATGACGTACGGCCTCAGATTTTTTCTGGTACTTGTAAGGTTTACAAAGTCAAGAAATCGAAGCTAACTACTCACAAACAATGCACGGTCTCTATTAAAAAGAAAAAAAAACGAGCGGCAGACACGTACGGTCTCAGAGTTAGAATCTGATTTATGTCCATTCATTTATTGAATTTGGACCGTTCACGTCTTTTCATCTCCGTTCACATATCATTCCCCAGTTGGACAGTCACAATATTCATTTATTGAATTTGGACCGTTCACGTCTTTTCATCTCCGTTCACATATCATTCCCCAGTTGGACAGTCACAATAATCGGTTCAAAGAAATTTTAAAAAAATAAATTGGCCCCACAAGTTTGAACGGTTCAGATTGAGGTACATATTTTTCACGTGTATGGTCGAATGTATGCACGCGTAGAGATACGCGGCATATCCTGCCAAAGTATCGTAGATTCTTATTTCTTGTGGCTGTCGAAATGCGAAAGAAATGGTATGGTAGATCCGGAAGAACCGTACTCTGGTATAGCCATTTCCCACATCACGTGACAGGAGATGGATGGATCCGACCGTCTATTTAGTGGGATCTATAATGGAGGGCTCATATTTCTAGAATCACACCAATTAGACAATCCTATCCATCGGATTTTTCCAATTTACATCAATGAATGTTTGGACATTAACAATTTTCATCAGGCAACGTCCCTTTGAAGGGGACCTTTCAAATGGATGGGATAATCTGATGTTCGTCTATTTGGAAATTCTATCCATCCAAAGTAGGGCTGAGTAGATGGACGGACCCGATTAATTCTTTATCCTCCCACTTCTACCGCCGAGTGTTGGCTCTACCATATTCCGGTTCCACCGAGTCTACCGAGTCATCTCCTTTCGCGGATTGCCTGCGAAAGCCTTGGACGCGGATTAGCTACTGGCAGGTGGAGTAGCTATATCGCTACTTAAGTGTCGTCACCAACATCTGTGGGCTCCACCATGATGTATATGTTGTATCCACACCGTACATCCATTTGGAGAGGTCATTTTAGCGCATGATCTAAAGAATCAGACAGATCCAAAGCTCAAGTAGACCCCACCAAAGAAAACAGTGGGACAGTAACACTTACTATTGAAACCTTCCTAGGGCCCACCATGATGTTTATATGAGATCCAACCAGTTTATAAGTTCACACAGAGATGGAAGAAGGAAAAAAAAAAAATTCAGCTTGATCAAAAACTTCTGTAGCCCCAAAAAGTTTTTATTGGTAGGAGATCAATCCCCACCGTTTTCTTTGGTGAGGTCCACTACTCCACTTGAGCTTTGGATATCCCTCATTCTTTGTTTAATGTTCTAAAATGACATCCCCAAATGGATGGACGGTGTGGATATAACAGATACATCATTGTGGGGCCGACATAAGTTGGTGACGTCGCTTCAGTAGCGAGATTGACAGTAGCTGATCCGCGTCCGAAAGCCTTTATCGGAACCTCCTGTAACAGCAAGCTAGGTGGGGCCACTATGATGTTTGTGAGAAATCTATCCGTCCATCCGATTTTCCAGATCATGGTAGGACAAGGAACAAAAATGAGGCAGATAAAAAAACTCAAGTGGGCCGCACAAAAGGAAAAGTTTTATAGGAAAATTCCTACCGATAATACCTTCATGGGGTCCATCGTGATGATTATATGACATCCATACGGTTCATAAAGTCATTGCAACTGGGATGAACGGAAGACAAGACCTAAAAATATTAACTCAATAAAAAATATTTATGTGGATCCATGAAAGTTTCAATGGTGGAAGTTCAATCCTCACTGTTTCCTGTTGTGCGGCTCACTTGGGTTTTCGATTTACCTCATTTTTTATCCCATATCCTAAAATGATCTGAAAAAAAGGTTCGACGGGGTGGATTTCTAAGAAACAAGGTGGACCCGGAGAGAGGTCTACCATATTACGGTGCTACGGATTCTACCTTATTATAAACATGCCAGAAAGGCACATGTGGAATTGAGACCTACGTCTTTGGAATTATTATCCGGACGTCCACCCAATGAAATGCGACTTTCGCACCCCCTCTTTCGTTGACAATATCGAAGTCTGACCCTGTCTTTTCTCGAATTTACCGTAATAATCCGTATCTTTTCTCGATATTACAATAATATCCCAAGCCTTTCTCAAAAAGACCTGAATGCCCCGAACCTCACAAAACGCACGTTAATCTTGAAAGAGAAAAAAAAACCCAGCCGGTTCGGATAGAAAACCGGGTTCCCGAATCTTGTAGTTAGTGCACTGTACATCACGTGCCAGTCACATGACGGGAAGAGCGTCTTTTGCGGAAAGAGTCCGATATGTTCTCAGACTGCAGTAGCCAACACCCAATCCAGGACCAAAGGAATAAACAAAAAGACGGAAATAGCCTTCTACACAGGGACTCTGGATACTTGCATTGTGATGTAATTCGACGGAAAAGCATGGGTAGTTTCGGAAATCTGAACTGGAGGTAGAGAGAGAAAGGGCGACAGAATCTCAGTCTTATCCAAAAGATGGGCAGGAAGATTCCAAAACCCAATGCGAACAAAACCTATCGGTAAAGTGGTCCACTTTAGTGGTCCCCACTTAATTGGTGTGGACCAGTGGGAAGCTATTTTATACTCTGGTAGAGTGTGATGCTTGATACACAGGGAATTAAAAGCTAAAAGAGACCCACTGAGAATGGGGTCATGTATCACAAATCGCCAGAGATCATCAACGCCGGCCTATAATCAGTGGACGCATGTTGACCATTGGATTTTTTTATTTTATTTTATTTTATTTATTTCAACCATCCATTAAATCATCACAGCTAGTTGAAAATCAAATGGTTCACAGTCCATCTAAGAATTTGGTAGTATTAGTGCCAATGTAATGTCTTTTTCCCGATAATATCTTTGAATGCTTCAGCTTCAGCGCATCAAGCATCACCCTCTACCAGAGTATCCACTTAAGGACCATGAATAGGTTCATCAAATCTAAAACGTAGTTTTATTAGGTTGGCCCACAGGCAGTAGGTCCCAAAAAATGGACGATCTGAACCAGACGCGGTTTGGCTTGTTAACCCCAACACCCACAAGCTAGCTGGTGCCAAACCACTGTAGGCCTCACCATGTTGTATGTGTTTTATCCATGCCATCCATCCTTTTTGCTAGCTAGGCAGATCCAAATCGCAGGTGGACCACTCTACAGGAAAACGGTATTGACTGATAGGGCTCTCAATGGGTCGGATCTGGATCGGATTTCTGTGTATCCGTAGACCAATTCGGATACAAAAGGCAGTATCCATATCCGATCCATTTATAAATTGTTAGATCCGATCCAAAATGTATATAACTATCAGATTCAGGTAAGATCTAATCATTCAATTACAAATCTAAAAAAAAATAATATAATATATTTAATTTAGTGGAAAAATGATGCAAATCCCATTATCTACAGTGGTAACATCGGCCTAAGAGTGACATGTCTTAATTTTGAGACATGGTCAAAAATAATCTGTAAAACAGATCGCCAGCATGAACTTAACATATACAGTAAGGTGACAATGAGCCGGATCAAACATATGGCCAGCATGAATTGACAATGAGTCAGATCTTAATTGGATTCCGATCGAACTTGGATATGTTCATGTGAATCCAAATCCTGTCCATTTAACTAATCTGATTTATTTTAAGATCCAAATCCAAATAAGTCCAAATCCAGTCCATTTAACTAATTGGACTTATTTTAAGATCCAAATCTGCATTATACGGATTCGGAGCGAATCGGAATCGGATCTCCGGTCTGACCGGCTCCATTGAGAGCCCTATTGACTGAACGTCCACCATTAAAAACTTTGTAGGTCCACTCCAAATAATGTTTACTTGACATCCAACAGTAAGCGTGCAATCCCCACAGTTTCCTGTAATGCGGCCCACTTGAAATGATGTTGAAAAATGGATGGACGGCCTGGATAAAACACATACACCATTGATGGGGCCTACAACGCTTTGACACCAGCTAGGTGTCTATTGTTGGGGTTAGTCGCCAAACCGAGTCTACAAATGCATGATCTTTTACGGCAGTTCCCATGCAACTGTTGTATTGCACCATTACCACACCTTTTATTCTGAGGTAGTGGGCCACAACATCAGCCAAATGGCAGTGCGACGACTGTTCCTTTTCCCCAACTACCAACCTTCCACATTCGTGAACGAGAAAAAGATCCACGTACCACTTTAGCAAAAACAAAGAGACACATGTACTTATGATACCCGCCATTTAAGTACATGGGTCCCACAGGATTCCCCGCCCACTAACAATGGACGGTGGAAGATCTCTGCATGCAAAAGCAACACAAGACCGACGAAACACATTTGAGAAACGAAAGCAATCTTTTCAAAATTAACTAAAAATACTAACAAAAACTAATTACTATTTATATATATATATAGAGAAAAGACATCCAAACGTGACAAAATTTTCCGGCAGCCCTTTGTACATAAGAAATAGGAGAAAGAATAAGATTCCGACGTCAACATCCAACGGCGATCATCAGCAGCTCAAGGCCTCATATTTTACTGGAAGCGGCCGATTAAATCCGGCCTGTGATATCAGATTTCCGACCACTGCCAAATCCCTGCAGAAAACCCCTTGGAAAACAGATGCAGCCGCTGCCGCTGCTGTAGTCTTCTCCGGCAGTTCTAGACTAAAATCATTCTGTTCCGACTCTGTCATTTTACTATTTGTATCCAATTCCAATTTGGACTCGAGAAGAGGGACTGCTGCAGGGATTGTGGTTTGTATGGCTGCAGCTGCTGCAGAAGCAGCGGCGGCGGCCCGCTGCCTGTGTTTCTCAGCTGCCTCCTCGTCCATGATCGAGGCCATGACGCTCGAGTACCCTTTCTGTAGCAACCGATACAACAACAATGCCGACATCCTTGCTTGGTCCTTGATGGTGTCCACATCCCGATCATCGACGAACTCGCACCGATCAACGAATCCTGTGGATTTGTCGGGCCTGTGGCGTAAGGAGAGAAGCAGATGGGCCCGCTCCAGCTCCGATCGAGTGCACCCCCGCCGCAGCCCGATCAATGCATAGTAATCAATGTTGGCGGCCTCACCGGAGGTGACCTGCTGCCTCAGTTCTGGGATCCTCGATGTGAGGTTGCGTAGGTTTGCTGAAACGTCACGGTATCTGATGGTGTGTTGCTTCCATACCGGGCCCGGAAGCTTACGATCGCGGAGGATGGCATCGTAGAGGAGCTTGAGGTGCTCGAGGTCTCGTAGGCAGTCGGGGAAGCACCTGATGGACTCGAGGAGGTTGGCCCTGGTGGAGAGGGCAGGGATTGAAGACGGATCGAGTGCGAGCGTGCGGTTGCAGTCTGCGATCGCCTCGGCAATTCGGCCTGCCGCTCGGTAGGCTGTGGCCCGGTGGATGTAGCAATCTGCAAGGAAGCCCTGCGGGGTGCTCCTCCGGCCGTCGAGGATCTTGGAGAAGTGGCGAATGGCCTCGGAGTGGAGGCCAGCATCGAGAGCGGCAAGGGCAGCAGCGCGGCGTCGGAGGAGGAGCTTGATGTTGCTGAGGAGGTGGGCCACACTCTCTGCCTCGGATGAGGGCGGGGCGGCCACCGGGGGATTGTTGGGGTTGATTTCACCAGAGATGGCGGCGTTGGAGAAAGAGAAGCTGTCTTCAGACCAGCAGACGCTCTCGCGGCGGAAAGCGGCGGAGGCCAGGCGTTTTCCGGTCTGGAGGAGGACCATAGCGTCCTCCATCAAGCCCAAATGGCAACAAGCTTGGCCTAGGACCAGGTACCTGTTTCCGTTACAAGTGAAGTTCAGAGACCCAACCGATAAACAAGGAACCGGTCGAACCGGCCGGTTTACCGATCCGAAACGACACAGCTAAGACATCTCAGTTTTCTAACTAGCTGGTTGTGAAGTCAAATGACCATAAAGCCCCTGACGATCATTGGATGGAATAATGCAAATCCTCAAAGGCATTCTGGGAATTTCGCAGGAAGAGAAGGCATTTCCTCTCTACTTGAATATTAATCCGTGGCGCACCGTATTTCTTGGCAGCCCTCGATTAGTGCACTTCGATCCGGACCGTCCAATCAGTGGAGCACCTCTTAGATGAGCCATAGCCAGAACTTCTTCATTGGCTGTTTTTTGGACGGCTATGAACAGTTCAGAGCAATGGACAAGGAAATAAAAAAGTCCAAGGCGGTTACAAACAGCCCCATCACTCAAATTCTAGATCGTGGGCCCGTCCATGGTGTGGTCCATCAACTGGATGGTCCAGATTGGTCTAATTACACAGACCTAACAGTAATTGGCCATTTTAGCATGCAATAGTGTACGTTTTATCCAAGTGGCCCACATGGTTCACTGATCCAGACCGTTCATCTTATAGGACCCAAGGCAGAAGTTGGATGACCCAAAAATCATCAATAAAGGAACATCCTAGATCAAATGGTCGGGAAGTTCTAATCCCAACCGAAGTAGACCCATATGATCAACGGTCTGGATCACCAAAATTTCATAAAGGAGTTCTGAAGAAGCAAATGCTCATGCGAGAATTTGAAAAATTACCTCCATTGCCCCTCTTTCTCGCAGTTTTTGCATAAACCAGCTAAAACCTTCTTCTTCAGATCTGAGACGGAGAAGCATTTGAAGGAAGCGTCCCCATCAGCCGGTGGCACCGACGACGACTTGTTGTCGGAGGAAAGGAGCTTGACCCGATCTTTGGATAGCTGCTGCGATGAATTCTCAGACGAGAGAGATGACGACGACCAGGACTCCTCCAATGTGATCTTGTAGCTGGGAATGTGTTCTTGGAGCATGTTGGCGACGTCCTTGAATCGACGGAGATAGAGGAGCGATCGCGCTTTCAGCTCGAGGGCCACCTCGAGGCGGGGAGAGAGGGCGAGTGCCGCATCGAGGAGGTTTACGGCAGCAGCGATTTCGGAATGCTCGTGGGTTGCGATGAGGACACGGGCGTCTTTCACGTATTTCTCTACCACCTGTGGAAGGAAATTCAGGTTAGGTGAGATGGAAATTTGAAGGAAAATGGGGTTTTTTATGAAATTGAAGGAAGGTGAGAAGAATCATGTTTTGGGTCATTTGGAAGGAAGTACAGGTCAGGGGGATGGGGATTTGCAGGGAATTGGGATTTTTTTCATTTGGGATTTTTATGAAATAGAAGGAGAATGAGAAGAATCATGTTTTGGACAATGTGGGTCCTTTGATTGATAAAAGGGAGGAAATAACGGAAATTCCATTGGATTTTGGGTATCTGTTAGAGATTTGGAAGCCTTTAATGGTGCGAGGAAGATTGAGAGAAGATCCAGAAAAGATGCAGTTTTTACGGTTGAAAAAATCAGCAAAATCTAATAGAAGATTTAGGAGAAAAGACAGTGCAAAGAGTGAAAATATTTTATAAAAAAAAAAAGGACAAAATTAGAGGTCTCACGTTGAAGTAGCAGAGAAAAACACGCAAAAAACAACAAATCCAATCCTCGTTACACCAAACAGATGAAAGAAACGAAATCAACAAAAAAAACCAGAAACCAAAAGAACAAAACCCATCCCTAAAAAGAAAAAGAAAACATCTCAAACAACAAAAGAAAAGGAAAAGCGAACTTCTACATTTGCCAAAAGACCAAACAAAGAAATCTTCAAGGGGAAAAACCCATACATTTTCCAGCAGAAATCTTCAAGAAAAGAGATGAAAAAACACAAACCAAACCCCTTTAAAACACGCCAAAAAGAGGGGAAAAAAACCCAGCTTCTTCATAAAAAAAAAAAAGAAAAAAAAAAAGCATTTTCCACCATCTCTCTCACAAAAACCAACATTCCAAGACTAGAAAAGAAAAGAAAAAAACCCACCTTTCTGTTAGTCAGCCACCAATGCTTCTTCTCCCCACCAAAAGAAGGCGAAGACGCCATTCTTTCAAAAGCATCACCTTACTCTCAATCCCTCATTCTCTCCCATTCAACGAAAGAAGAAAAAATTCCCCAAAAAAACAGAGGAAGAGAGAGAGAAATGAGAACAGAAATGGAAGAGAGAGTGGCTTTTATTCTTCCAATTTCAGGGGCAAAAAAGGAAAAAGAAAAAAGAAAGAGGAAAATGCCAGCTTTGGACCCCCTCCCCTTCTTTCACAGATTGCTTCGATCCTTCAACTTCTTCGCTGGCAGATGCCCCTCGAACCTACATCACTTCCCAAATAAAGAAAAAAGGCCCACCCCCTAATCAACCGCCTACATCCGGTAAAAGGACCACGTCCACCGGTTGAGCCGGTCGACGCATCACGGGCCCTCGTTTCAACTACCGTGAGGGAAAGCGAAAAAAAGAGAGTGAGAGATAAGAAATCCACTCCCTTATTAATTAGGCCCAGTGAATTTACCTAAATGCTCTTATTTTCTTTTGGAATGACGGTTCTGTCCTTGCATTTTCTCGGGTGGCTTCCTGTCCAAGGCTTTAATTTCTCGAGACACGTAGGCAGTGTCGTGCGTATTTTACGAGGATATTATTGCTGTCAGGAGAGACGGGAAATTCAAATTATCGGAGTAATGTTGAGATATTATTTTGCGGGTTTTTGTCTTGGAGCCTTTGGATCTACTGCTTTTTGTTAGTTTCTCGATATATTGACGATATTATGTTGCGAGAATTTCTGAAATGGTTAAATTTCGAAATATCTTGTCCGGGAAGACTCAACGTGTGAACTGGGACGCTTCGTTGTGCGTTTGTCACAGTCACAGCTCATTAGACCGGGACAGCTCATCGACGTTTATGGTGGCGTACGTACACCTAAGCGGGCCCACTGATGCGGATTGGATGGTGAGGCGTTCACCAGTCACCACCCTTTACCGTGGTTAGAAGAGTGTGGGGACCACCTTGATATATGTGTTTTATCCAGGCCGTCCATCCGTTTTGTCAGATCATTTAAGGGCATCAGGCAGATCCAAAGCACAACTGGACCACACTACAGTAACGGTGGTGAGGACGATACCCACCGTTGAAGCCTTCCTAGGTGTGGTCCACTTGAGCTTTGGATATACTTCTATTTTGGTCTTATGCTCTAAAATGAGCTGAAAAAGCATATGGACGGCGAGGATACACATTCATCATGGCGGCCCCACAGTCTTCACACCAAGGTAAAGGGTGATGACGTGGCACCCTTTGTACGTAAACATGCGCCCTCGATTGAAGGTAACACTTAGTTGTCCAATCGGAGGCCTTCAAGTGGACGACCAGCATACATAGTCAATGGTCTATGGTCCAAATTCAGTGGCTGAGATCAGAGGATTTTGGAACTGTTGATCAGCTGTTGAATTCTACGGCTGCTGTTTGCCGTTGAGTTTGAAGAATCGTGTAATGATCAGATACAGCGGGTGGTGTAAAAGTTGGATATCGGACACGTGTCCGATATCAATACCCACGTGTCCGATATACATGAACGGATACGCGCACGACGGCAGCGGATTACAAACTTAGTAAACTCTGTGGGGCCCACTGTGGATGTATGTGTGTTATCCACGCCGTCCATCCGTTCTTTCAGAACATTTCAGTTTATGCGCCCAAAATTGAAGGATATCCAAAGCTCAAGTGGACTACACCACAGGAAACAGTGAGAATATCAACGTCCACCGTTGAAACCTTCCTACGCCCACAGTGATGTTTATTTGTCATCCAACCTGTTCATAAGATCACACAGACATGGAGGGAGGGAAATCACAAATATCAGACTGATTGAAAATTTCTGTGGCCCCCAAGAAATTTCGAATGGTAGGCGTTCTACTCTGGTGTGGTCCAGTTGAGCTTTGGATACACTTACATTTTGATCTCATGCCTAAAATGAGCTGGTAAAATAGATGGACGGTGTGGATAAATGGATAGAGATATAGTAATATTTGTATTCCACCGGCTTAATTTTTTTATTTATGTAAAATTTCTTATCTAAATTTGATTTTTCTGTGGTCGAATTATACATCAGATAATCAAATAATCCACAAAAGAGCGGATCTTGTTTTCCCAGGCAGCATAGTACATATGTTGATTGGATAGGTGGGCCCTACCATAATAGTCACGTTGGTATGAATATCATGTGGATCCACTCATTTGGAAAATAGTAAGATTAAAGTCAATGAACAGACATTGGTTGTATGCTTAAATGAGTGGGAAGACTGATTTTCATGTTAGGTTATCATAATGGTGTGGCCCACTTTCTGGACAAAGCTAATATTGTACACATGTGACATGCATCAGGAAATATCTTCCTTCAAATAGATTTTGGTGGACGTAAAAATGTTTGCTTTTCAACTCAGCCTCACTATTTATGCAGAGGGTGTTTTTATGGTATGTGGGCCCTAGTGCCCACATTCTATGACACACGTGTCATGGATCACAGCCATTGGACTCAAAAAAGAACAATAGGCATCACCATTAACGGCTAGCTTGGAATCATAGAAAGGAAAGGAAACATCATTTTTCACAAGTTGGAAATGTAAATTTTACCTTTTTCTGAAAAATTAATAAAATTATTTTCTCACCACCACTCTTTAAAAAAGCTAATTTTTTTCAAATGGGTTTTTTAAGAGTTAAAAACCCAAATGTAACCCCAACAGGATTTGGTCTGTGTGATATGAACAAAGCTATTACAACATCACATGCACCAACGTGCCACTTGGTTCGTGTAACCCTTGCATGTGGTGGTCCTTGTAATGGCAGAAAAATGGGCGTTGCCATTATAAGTTATGTGATTTGGACAATGCTTTTACAATGCCAGGTGCATGCCTTAAATGTAAGATGCATATTGAAAGGACAACATTACTTCACATAAGGAAGTCTTTGTTTTCCGTTACCAGCACCAAAATGGGATTACCATTATACGTGATGTGATGTAGCCACATGATGCCTTCTGATTGGGCCCATCAAGGAATACAAGGGAGGACCTTTTAACCTGGATTACTAGCAATTTAGGTACTTTGCATGCCACATGTGCCAAAAAACCCAATATGACACATGTGCCTTTATCTATAATTAATTGATTCATATATGTCATGTGTGCCCATGTGCCAAAGTGCGACCTTTATTTATAAGCGCACATATGTTAAATGTGCTAATGTGTCTGGTGTTAATTGCACTATCGAACAACTTTAGGCTCCTCATGTAATTACTATTATTGTTCAACTAAACACGAGACCACACATGTTAACGAATGGCCTGCATTTAGTCAAATGTACGTGATTAGGATAATGTTGGGCGTGCTAGAGTCATACTCAACTTGAGTTTGATTGAAGGTTGATTTGACTGTTCGGCCACCAATGTTCCAGCGATCAAGCGATTTGGATGGGGAGGGTTAGTCTTTGTATGTAATCATTTCGCCTAAAGATAATGCTTTTATCTTTCAATGGTGATTGTGGCTCAGGTTTCTCTCTCAGAATACAATAATAAACAATTAAAATGAGAAATAAAGGCTGATTGTCAATTAATTTAGAAGCAAGATTAATACAATCAGTTAAGAAAATTAATCCAAGCAAAGAAAATAAAAGATAAATTACCTAAGACTACCTGTGTAAACAACACAATCGAGATGCGTGGCCAACAAGATATGACTTATATGATTTTTCATGTATGGACTTGATTGATCGAGAATCCGACAACTGTGGTCGTGGATATTTATACTACTCCTAAGGCGTACTGCAATGATGACTGGACAATAGCGGATCCAAGTTATACTAAACTTCGAACTTACTCCAATGGGGCTAGACAAAAGTGGAATAACTAAGGTTAAAACTAAGATAGACATCATTGCGCTGTGTAGAATGGTTGTGTGTGTTGACAAGGGCTTGAAGCTTTTTGTAAAGTACTACTTTTATAGACTTCTAAGAAGTGGTGGCCGTATTGTAATTTCCTATGAATCTTTAATTGCATATCCACCATACAAATCTCTTTGATTCTCCATGTAAGTGCAACCGATTGTATCAGGCCAAATTAGAGCTGGACAATGAACCGAACCGAGTCAAATGTGAGCCAGGTTGATTCGGTTGCTGACTAGGCTGTGTTCGAATAATGTTCGAACAAACATTCGAACAATATGGCCTTTTTCGTGTTCAGTTCAATTTGGTCCAGCACATGTTCGACCATTTTTCATTTCGAATAATTTTTTCAATTCGAACAATTTCAAACAATTTATTTTTTTAGTGTAAAAATATTTTTGTTTTAGTATGTTTTCGCAAATTACAAATCACAGATCATAAGATTTTTAACCAACCAAATCACAAGTCATGACTCTGGACATGCATACTGACAAGCAAAGGGATGACCGGAATCGAACGAGCAGTAGTTGCAGACATTTACAAATAACATATTAAAAATATTAAAAAATAGAAAAGAGAAACCGAGCACGGGGGTTTGGTTCGAATGTTTGGAGCTGAATGTGAAGACTGACCGGAATAGTGGAATCGGATGGGCGAGCTGCGAGCAGGACTGACGAGTGACGAGCAAAGGAATGATCAGAATGGTGGAATCGATGGGCAAGCAACGAGCATGACTGATGAGTAGAGGGATGGTGGAACGTCCGGCAGGACTGAAAGACGAGCAGAGGATGGTCGGAATCTCGATCGATTTAACGGGTAGAGGTGAAATGGTGGGAGTGGGAAGGACGAGCAACAGAAGAGGAGGGTGGAAGTGGGAAGGACGAGCAGCAGAGGGAGAAGATGGCCGGACGGGCTAGGGAGGGTTAGGGTTTCGATTGTTTTTCAGGTAGGGTAAAATTGCTAGGGCCGGCTGGAGTTGAGTGAAAAACGAGAGGTAAAAAAAGAAAACTATTTATACTATATATTTCATTTGAACCGAATCAAACCAATTCGAATCAGACAACTTTGAACCAGTAAAACAAACTGAATCGAATCGAACAGAGGTCTATTCGTGTACAATTCGAAATATTTTCGAACAACCAAAATCAAGTTCAATCAAGTTCGCTCCACTTTCGAACTGGTTGTTCGGTTCGTTTTCTTCGAATCGAACTGAGCAAACTGTTCGGTAAATTGTTGTTCGTGTCCAGCTCTAGGCCAAATGTACAGGAAAAATCTTATAAGCCTCGTGCTATTTCTGTTATGTATAGGAGGCTTTGTTAGAGAGTGTTCATAGTTGGACTCCTTCATTTGTAGAGAGTTGATGTTATTAGACTCCTTGATTTGTAAATACTTGGATTTTTAGACTCTAGCATTTAATGCGTGGTGGAATATTTCTTGAGGAGGATTCTTGCTTCCCAACACAAACATGTCTCAACCATGTGACATTTTCTCCAACGTTAAATCTAGCCTTGATCAGCTAGGTGTAAAGAATTACCACATGTCATATGTGCCACAATTCAACTTGGAGCACCCCATTAATGTTGTGTATGCCATTCCAGCTATTCATATTTTAGAGTTTAAAACATGCAAAATATGTAATTTGACATACCAAAAATCTATTAAAAGTTTATTTTTAAGAAAAAAATATTTTTCCAAATAATAAACTTAAAACTAATTGCAAAATTTTTAGAAGAATATTATTAAAAAAACAAGAAAAAATATGTTTCCTTCCTCACAATTTAATAGAAAGGTTTTGTTAAAAATACTGTTTTCTTTTCCACACTTTCTACGAATCTAAACAAGCCCTAATATAGCTGACACAAAAACCATACTAGCCCCTGATCAGGTGGGCCACACCGTTGTCATCAATGGAAAACAGGCGGTCTAACTCAGTAGACAACTATGTGCCAACTGATTGGAAGCACGGGCTGATTTTGTGCCACGTGAGCTTCATGGATGGTGGGGCCTACCACTTGGATGGTACATATTTCCACATACGTGGTACTAATGGTTGTATCCGATCAGTTTTTAGAAGAAAATATTGATTCACTAATCAGACAAGCCCCACATATGTAAGAAAAATAGATGATAGGAAAAGTTCCAGCGCCCCAACTAGAGCTGTACACAAGTGTAGTAAGCTCGGAAAACTCGCTCGACTCACTTGGAAAATGCTCAACTCAGCTCAGGTCGAAAGTGAGTTTGAATTGAGCCGAGTCAAATTTCTGATGCTCGAATGTGTTCAAGAGAGCTTCGAGCAGGGCCATGATCGATTCGGCTTGACTCGTTTATAGACTCGAACTCGGTTCGATTTGATTCGACTCGGCTCGGCTCGGAGCCGTACTATATATAAGTTATTTTTTTTTTACTCTAATCATTTACATTTTTACCTTTTACCCGCCCGAGCGCCCCCCTTTTCAAACCCTAACCCTAACCCACCCTTCCCTTCTCTAAGCTCGACGGCCGGCCGTCCACTCCACGTCAGCAACCCTCACTCTGCCCGCTCAGCACCGGGCACCCCTCATTGTAACGCCCCCACAAACACTGTACAGATATTGTCCGCTCTAGGCACGCACGCGCGCCCGCACGGTTTTGGTCCCGAGGTTTCCCCCAAAATGCGTCTGTACAGGGAAGGTGAGAACCGCACATATAGCCCAGAATCAGGGCGCTCATCCTTCCGATGTGGGACTAACCTCACCCAGGCCCTACCAACTGGAGCGCTATTTTCGAAGTCCGACCAGTCCCCAACGGGGACCCGGATGCAACCCACGCTCGGACCACAGCCAGGCTGCACTGGGGCGCTAGAATCCCCCACCCTCAGGGCAGAGCCGCCCTCGGCTCTGATACTACCTGTAACGCCCCCACAAACACTGTACAGATATTGTCCGCTCTGGGCACGCACGCGCGCCCGCACGGTTTTGGTCCCGAGGTTTCCCCCAAAACGCGTCTGTACAGGGAAGGTGAGAACCGCACATATAGCCCAGAATCAGGGCGCTCATCCTTCCGATGTGGGACTAACCTCACCCAGGCCCTACCAACTGGAGCGCTATTTTCGAAGTCCGACCAGTCCCCAACGGGGACCCGGATGCAACCCACGCTCGGACCACAGCCAGGCTGCACTGGGGCGCTAGACTTACTCTGCTCGCTCGACGCCCGCACGACTTCGACCACCCACTGTTCTCAGTCACCCTGCTCGCTCGTCGCCAGCCACCCATGTTATCAATCCTGTCCGCTCGTCGACGCCGATAATCCCCTTCCCCCCCTCCATTATTTTTTTCATGAAATTTCGGGTGACCCTTGCTTGAAAACACAAACTCGAACTCAGCTCGAAAGAATTGAACTTGGACTCGGCTCAGAAACTCGAAATCGACTTGAACTCAGCTCGAAAGAATCGAACTTAGACTCGGCTCAGAAACTCGAAATCGACTTGAACTCAGCTCGAAAGAATCGAACTTGGACTCGGCTCAGAAACTCGAAATCGACTCGAACTCGCTTGGTTTGTTGATCGAGCGGGGGCTGCTCAACTCGGCTGAGTAGGGCTGAGTAACAAGCAAGGGTAGGTGGGTTCAAATCGAGCGTCGAGCAAGGTGATGCTCGATTCGATTCGACTCGTGTACAGCTCTAGCCCCAACATAGATGAATGGCCCATTTTGATTGAATAATGGACCAAAAATACACTTATTCGCTTATCAAACCGTTTGATTGATGGACATTAATTGGACGGTTGAAATGAAAAATATCCAACCGTAGTATTTCATAGACAAGTGTCCACCAATCAAAGGTAGGATCGATTAATCAATCTGAATATTGGGATTGCAGCTTAGTTACATTGGCTTAAACAATTTGAGCAGTTTAGTTTGAATTAATGTAGGCCATGGGTATAATTTATGAGCGCCTGAGTATGGAGTAACATACACTGCCAGAGTATCGGAGATGACCGTGTGGTAGGAACCAGGTATATGGCAATGATTTATGGTTATGAACGATAGTGGACAGAAAATAACATCATATTCTTCTAAGGAGTGGGCCCAACCATGCAGCTGTCGAGATCGAAAATATAGCTGGTCTGCTCTCGTGGTGGGCCACACATGTATATGGGATTTGGATTGATAGTCAATTTTCATCATCCATTTCTTTTTCAAGTTATGGCCCACCAAGGATTGGATTATCATAATATTTTAGAAATCGACGTAGGTACAGTGGAGCCCACTTGATGAACAGCTTTGATCCAAAACTTTTATAGCCCCATGAATGTTTCAACAGTCGGTGTTCAATCCCCACTGTCCAATCGTGTGACCCACTAAAGTTTTGGGTTTCATGTCTTAACATGAGATGGCAAAACGGATGGACCGAGTGGATTTCTCACAAAGACCACAGTGGGCCCACCTAGCTTCCACAATACGGTCGAGGGCAGTAGTACCGGGGAGTTAATATGATACTCAGGAAGTGCATGACAGTTGATACACAGGCACTCCAAAATGGTTCACGTGGAAAGCAGTAACTCAAATTAAACCAAGTAAATAGTGGACAGTCGTTGAAATAGGAGTATTGAATTACTGTCAAACAAATGTCTATTAATGCTATAGTCAGATAATTAAATAGGCGTAATTTACTAATTTTGGGTCCATGATATATCTACACGGTAAACCATCATCCGTAGTCCGTACCGTTTAATTTAAGTGCCCGAGTATCATCCATCACACTCTACCAGAGTATCGAAGTTTCCCTCAGTGATATAATAGTTCACTGAATTCAATGGGCCTAACTATGAATGGCCAAGAACCAAAATATTGCATTAGTAGATCATATCGCCCATTGGATATTTTATTTTGACCGTCCATTTGTACCATGGGCCATGGACCGTCCATTTGAGGGCCGAAATTGGTGTCCCAAAACAACCAGGGCTGGGCCTCACGTGAGGTGGTCCTTGTACCTGCATATCTGGGTTGAGAATTACCGGTCCTGATGCATCGGTACACGAACTCTGCCCTGAATCTCCTGATACGCCAGTGTACGGACTCAGAATGCCTGTGAGGAACCGGATTCAGTGAGGCCACGGAAACGGGTGGCGGATTAGGTGTTACCCTTACAGTGTGTAGCCCACCTTGATGAATATTTGTATATCCACGCCGTCTATCTGCTTTTCAAGATCATTTTAGAATCTGATCCTAAAACTCAAGCAGATCAAAATTTCAGGTGGACCACATCAAAGGAAACAGTGGTGAATGACCATTAAAAACATTTTGAGGATCAAGCTTATCCTTGTATTTTCACTTCATCCATGTTTGGTTGATATCAACAGGTTGGATGGCAAATAAACATTATGGTGGGTCCCAGAATGTTTTTAATAGCAGACATTCAATCACTAGTGGTTCAGCTGAGATTTGGATCGACCTAATTTTTGAAATTAAATGTCATGAAATTGCATTAGTATAAGGGCATGGTTTGCTAACGGGATTAAATGGAATGAAAGCTATTTTTAGTTTGTATCTTTTACAAGTGGGTCTGAAACAAGATGGCCCACGGACCAAAATCAACGGTTTGGATCACTGAAACATGGCCTCACTTTTGAGCAACCATTTCATTATAAATGCCCAAAAATAATCTCATACGTCCAATCACACACCATATATTTGAACTGCGTGATCAATAACACAAGTGGGCCACATCAACCCTTCATTTGAGTCTGACATACGAAGATGACACAAGTGGGCCACATCAACCCTTCATTTGAGTTTGACATACGAAGATGACACAAGTGGGCCACATCAACCCTTCATTTGAGTTTGACATACCATTTATTTTCCAAAGTTAGTTTATAATTATACGTTTGATGGGGATATCTCCTTGAGATGTTGAGTATCCAACTAATATCTAATTAAAATGTTTAAAAGTGAATATAAAACTTCAAATCTCAAGGGATTTAAATAAAACTTACTGACTTTAATAAAAAAAAAAAGTTAAGTAACATCAACCGTCACCATATCAACCCCATCATCTACGTCATGTCAATTATAATATATCATATATTCGTATTTAATATTTTAATTTAAAATATTATTAATTAAATAAATTATGAAAAATACCCTCGCATGCAAATATAGATAAAAGTTGAATAAATCTATGTATATTCACTTGTTGTGGCTCCACCTGGGTTTTGGAATTGCCTGCGTTTGGTTGTTGTCCGTTCATCCTGGTGGGCCCACTTGATGAATGGGTTGGATGGCATTTACACTATTCATGGACCCCACGTTTCAGTAGGAAGTTTCTACGGTGGACGTTCCTTCTAATCTTGGGCAGCTATGTAATCATGGATGAGGCTGGATTTTGAGATATGCATCCATGAGCAGGTTGGATTCCCGCATGATGGTGGGCCCCACACATACGTTGGAATAGATATGATCATTCCCCATGAAATAATACCTGAGGTCAGGATATTTTCGACATTTCATTAAAAGGGAGGGTAGTTTTGGTAATTACCCGGGCCCTGCATTAATGGGGTGGGAAAGCGACCGCCCCTTTCACCACCACAAGCATCATATGTGATGTTCCCTCCTTTGCTTTTCTTCTTTCCCTTTTCGCCCCTTTTCACGAGAGATTTCCTAAATGCACTCGCACGAGTGCACTCACACGCTCACACCTGCTTGTGAAGCACACGTGTCAGAATCATAATCGCTTGTCATGCGATCTCAACAGCGTAGATGCTGATGACCAAAAGAGCAGGTCTATACAATCATCGAATAGGCCACGCTGTCAAAATAAAATGAACGGCTGAGAGAAGACTACCTACTGTTCTAGTTCTGTGTGCACGTGAGGCCTGGTCTTAGCTTTTGCCAGCATTCACCTGCGTGGCATCCACGTGGTGACGACAGCCTGGCGGAACGGATCTGATGTTACACACGTGGGATTCCATCCCACGTGTGAGGAGGCTACGCCATCAAACACACGAGCGAGTGTAACTAGGGTTTCTCGTTGAGCGAGGAGATCTCAATATGGTGGCCTTTAAGGCCCTAACTTCCCCAATCCCAGGCCCTTGATGGAGGGGCTGAAATTGTCTACAACACCTGTTCTACGCAGCGCGTGAAACACATAGCCTGTGGGGCCCAACGTGATGTATATGTAAAATCCTCTCCGTCCATCAGGTTCTATCCTCCTTTATAGTGTCTAGAGAGAAAAATCAGAGAGATACAGACCTCAGGTGGACCACACCACGGGGAATACTTGAAATGGGATGCCAACCATATCTTTGTGTTTGAGGCCACCGTGAAGTTTATCCTACCATCAAACCCATTAATCTGGTGTGACTCGTTAGGATGTATTGAAAGTACAAATATCTGACTGAATCAAATATCAAGTGGGTCACACCGTGTGAACTTAGAGGTTTTAGGAGAATTTTTACATTATTCCCAATGTGTGGCCCATCAAAGTATTTTTACCGACTGGATCTTTTAAAGGTACGGTTAAAGTAATGGTCTTCACCTATGGACGGAGTGGATTTGTATAAAAAGCATGGCAGGCCCCACAGCGATTGAGAGTTTTATGCAGCTGCATAAAACAGGCATTGCAAACGGTACGGCTCGTTGTTGGACTGCTCCTGTAATCTCGTTCATGCGCCCTTCCCACCCGTCCGACGTGGACCCACACCCCTACCCTACACTAAATGCCATCTCATGCCATGCTTGCCACGTCATTAATGCACTACCCTCGCTCCACGTGTCAGTCAAGAGCACTGCCCCCGATATGGGCCCCACATGTCCAGCTCATCTTGAAAAGTGAGAACGACGTCTCTTGTTTGAGATAGGCCAAGACTAGCATGATTGTTTGCCACCATTTTAAAATGGAGAACTGATCACATACCCGCAAGGTACCACACGTACTATCTTTCTCGCCAACATGCCACTTGTGCTGATAATCGGTACCGTGAAAACTATAGGCACCTCCATGAAGATCACCATGCACAAAAAACAGGTAGGTTTGATCATTAGGTGGGCCACACCACTGGAATTAATGAAAAACCCTGTTTCTGATTCATTACACATTTGTGGTCCACCTAGTCAATGGATGTGCCTGATTTTCAATAAAAATGATCTTCATGATGGGGCCGACCATTTTTATGGTACTGATTTTCTTCACAAATGGCAATTGCACGGGAAAGATGGTAACCTTTGCCATAGGTGATCCGTTCTCTTTTAGAGAGGGTGCTCGTGCAACTGCCAATCCAAACCATCCAGATCATGGACACCTTGTGGATGGACCACGAGACTGAAAATCACACTCATCAATCAATCCTATCCATCCAACTGGTGTTTATAGTAAAGGCCCATCTAAAATCAACTGACCACGGATCGTCTGATAATGTGCCGGATTTGGACGATCCAGACCGCAATACATGTAGCCACGTGTACGGTGGATGAGTCACCGTCCATTTCGAAAAACGGTGTGGTCAACCATCACCATACACTGCCATTTTTTAGATGTATGCAAAAAGCCCTCAAAAGACCCACATGTATCATTGACCTGGACCCCGGTGCATGGGGCTGAACCCTACGTGATTATAGCGAGTGGTCTTCTGTGCGTGTCCGGTTTTGGAGCGACCCCTTCCCTCGAACAAGGGATCTTGCTGTCTACTTGCATTGGGAGATGATACGGTAGAGGAAGGAGTACCGGAATATGATACAACCGTCTCTCTATGACAGTTTGATGTGCCAATCCAGTCCGTCCATTTTTTGTACCCTATCATGGATGGATTGCTTTTAGAAAAATCATAAACCCTATCATGGATGGATTGCTTTTAGAAAAATCATACTTTTTAGAAAATCCTACCATTCACATAAAAGTATTGTTGTGTCCTACCTTAATACTTCTCTCTGAACGCCTCTGATCAGATGGCTAGGATCATCTGATCTATGAGCATTTTGGTCCATTTTATATCCACGGTAGGGGAAACTAGATGGACGGTCGAAACCTGCCACATGTCCTATGGGAGATGTCTTAGCCATTGTCCGGTTCTACTAGCTCTATCGTATCCATCTACTATGTATCTATATATAACCGAATTCTTGGGTTCTGATCTGCTCTTCAGCAAATGTGGGCCCATGGTTTTCTGCATTGAATTTGGGCCGTTGCAGTATTCTTTTCTGATTACCGTCCATCTATGAGTCTCCATATCAAAGGGTTCTTATATTTCAATATACAAGGCTTCAATGGGCTCCACATCTACAGTGGACAGAAGATCTGTGGTTTGGATTGCCAAAACATGGGCCAGGGAATCACACGTGCGCACTCAGTGATACGTAGGCAGGTTGTGACTCAATGAAATGTGCCGGACCCTGATGTGAGAGGGCGGCACACGTGTCAAGGATTTGTGATGACAAACGTGTTAGAGATAGGGATCGTTCTACCGGTTGGGTGAACTCAACAAGTGGGCCAGGGCGCCGGTGTGTCGAATTTCGGCCATTGGACTTTTTTGGCAATGAAATTTTATATAATATTTCTTTATTTTTATTAAATTTGGTGCTTTCGTTAAAATTGGCAAGTTTCATTAAGCTACTGTCATTAAATTTTATTTCGTTGACAATAACTGAATTGTAGAATTTTAAGACTGATTTATGCATCAATAACAAAGATCAAACAAAAATATGCTTATTATAAACAGTTTAAAAACCATTAATATGAATGCTTAAATCTTAAGCACCTTATGCCTTTCATGAAACCCTTTTAATGTAACTTAAGTTTCATCATGTGTTGGTGAAGAGATCAAGAAATAAGCTACCAGTACTTGGGGCCTATTTGAAGTGATATAATATTTCTTATACATTGAGGTGTGTTTTACCATTTTTTTTTTCATTATTACTTGCCAACGGATTCTGTAATTGAAGGGAGGCTGTAATATTATTGGGACGGCATCAACTTTTACGTATTGATTGGCTATCATATTCTTGGGTATGTCTCAAAAAATGAATCAGATACAAATTTCAAGTATACCATTTAATATTTAAGCGGAAAGAGTTCAATCTCCACTGCCTTATGAGCTTTGAATTTACCTTGCTTTTTTGGCTCGTACCCTAAAATGATTTGGTACTATTAAATAGATGGCATTGACATAACACGTAGCATAGTAGTTCTCATGAAGTTTTGACTTTGAAGTACCTGTCATGTTATATATGAAAATTGATCTTTCCTCCTCACTTTCAAACGCATATGGTGTATATATGCATTTATTGGTGATGTGAGATAAAATACATGCATTTACATGTAAATACATCCAACCAAACAAGATCTTAATGATGGGTCTAATCTCTTAGACATATCAGTAAGACAGAAACAATCATTACTGAGTGAAAATAACCTTGTTTTGGTATCGATTGGCTAACACTGAAGTGTGACTAATAGTGTGGGATGTGTGTACTAACCCAAGAAAAAAAAAATAAAAATTCATAACTACAACAGAACGCACTGGTATGCTTATCACAGTAATCCAATTGTTTGATTTTACCTGTAACAGTCACAACTATAGTGGGATTTACTTGTACACTTATCACGGTAATCCAATAATATAATCTAGTCTTATGATCATGTGGAGCCCTACTTATAGAGGTCCTACAATTTATGGTAAAAAAGAATGAATTTCTTTGATCAACTCTTTCAATCCTGAGCCAATGTGGATGAGTCAGGCCAAAACAGGAGATCCGTGGGATCATCAAGTCTTAAATCCACCCATTCATTCATTGTGCCGGCTCATGTTAAAACATTTAAGTAAAAAATCAAATAATTTTAAAACTCATGGTGGCTACACCAGAAAAAACTATGGGATTGAATGCCTACCATTGAAACTTCGTCTATAAAAGTTTTGGATAAGGTCGATATTTATGTCTTCCCTTCACCCATGAACGTACTAATGGGTTTAATTGCATTACAGACGCTGTAGTAGATCCCATGAAGGTTTAAATGGTGGGTGTCTCCATTCACACTGTTTGTTGGGGTGTGGCCCATTCCAACTACCTCAATTTATATCTCATGTCCTAATTGTCGTAACATGAGTTAGCAAAACTGATGAACGTACTAGATATCTGACTTACATCATGGTGGGTCTTATAGAGCTCACGTCAATTCCTTTTACTGAGGCTACTCACGTCAACTCCTTTTACTGAGGCTACTGAAGAGAGAAATGATTGGATAACATAGAGAAAGCACGGTGGGCCCTAGCTACACATAATTTGGACGGTTTTAATGGTGGAATTTTTCATCTCAACAGTTTCCACTGTACAACCTATCTAGCTTTGAATCGACCAACTTTTTAGTCTGCAGTTCAAACATAAGGTGGTCCACCTAATGCATTGGGCAACTCATGCTGTGGTGGTAGACTCACAATAGTTTCAACATGTGCTCATGGGTACCCATTGTGGTGAAATCCCATAGACACAAATTTCCTATGACACCATAAGTGTTGGGAAAACTGACAGCGGAAGCGGAAGCCGAACGCGCAGAGTAATGCGAGATCAAACAAGAACACAATGTAATCAAACTACATAAGTATTCAACCACAAGAGATTCCGTTACGTGAAAAAACCCCTCAACAGGTAAAAAGTCATGGCACAAAGTGATCCACTATGATAAACAGAAGATTACAGAGATTGACAGCCCACAAGTAAGGAAAAATAGAGAAAACCCAAGCTCTCTCTCTCTCTCTCTCTCACAAATCACTATCCTCTCTTCCTAACAAGATTAGGAAACATTGGACACCTTAGGATTCATGCTAATCTCAGTTATAACCCGTTTAAATGGGTGACAAACCCAAAATAGCAACTTCTTACGTACTATTGCGTAGCTGCACAAGAAACTGCGCGCGCAGTCGACCAGTGCACAAAACAGTCTAGGAGAAAAACATACATGCTGCCTCACTACTAACCGGTAGGAGCCCTCTACAGATCAGTCGGACGATCGGTCTAGGGCACACAAAATCTGTCCAGCGCCTCTGTGCATCTGGGCCATAATGCGCAAACCGGTCGCCTGACTGGTCTGAGCACCCAAACCGTGCACCGTTTAAAGGCTCTTCAACAATCTCCAACGAGGCTTCAAACGTCGAATCAAAACCATCCTCGCTTCGTCATCTTATCTTCATCATAGCTCCACCGCTTCTCGTGTCATCATCGACTCTAACCTTGCACTTTCATGCCCTTTTCTAGTCTTCTCATGTGGCCCTTGGGCACTTGCCACATACAAGCAACAGTGGATTCTGTTGCTGATCCCGCATCTCCACCGTGAATCGTGCTCCCGATCAACTTGTAAAGATGGCTGCACCTCTGTGCCTTCATACACATGAGCGCCCCCTTCAACACTTCACAACAACAATCGCGATCGATGAACACGCACCCTTTTACCTTGAGTGTACTAAGAGAAATTACATTCATCTTCATCTTGGGAACATGCTTCACATCTTTTAGGACTCGTTCAATCCCATCGAATATCCTGATGCACACCGTATCAATACACATTACCTTATGAGCGTAGCCATCCCCACAAATACCGATTCACCACCATACTCCTTGTATGTCATGAATGAACTCCGGTCAGGACATATGTGACATGAAGCCCTTGAATCTAGGATCCACTCTCTACTGTAAGATCCCTTGCCAAATACAGTTAGAACTTCACAAAAATCGCCACTGTCCTCTACGGTATTAGTTCCCTCTCCAGAAGAATTTTCATGCGGTCCTGTATAACGTCATGAAAGAGAAAACTGCGGCTAAAACATGGGCGAAGTTAGAGAATATTTATGCGAAGAAATCTCTTAAAAACCCCATATACTTGAAGCTTCAGTTGTACAACTTGAGGATGACGGAGGGGGCCGATGTTGAGAGCCACATCAGCAATTTCAATAGGCTTATTTGCAACTTGATGGATGTAGATGAGCCGATGAAGGACGAGGATCAAGCGTTTATCCTGTTGAATTCTCTTCCAGATTCATATGAGTCACTCAAAGACTCTTTGTGTGCAGGTAGGGAGACTATTGGCGTAGAAACCGTTATCTCAGCCCTTCAGGCGAAGGCGATGAGAAGGAAAAGCGGTGGCGTGGGTCCCTCTACTGATGAGGTGTTGAGCTCCTAATTGTGCATATTTTAACCCCAATTCATCACTCATTAAGCATGGTTTTCATAATTTAAAGACTAATCAAATACATGTTTTGTGGTTGTAGGAATGAGAGTTACTTTGCCCAATTGATGACCAAAAGAGCTGATTTAGAACCTTGGATGAAGACCCAAGGAGGGCTGAAGGAAGAAGGAAGCAAAGAAAGAAGCAAATAGAAGAAAGAAAGGAAGAAAACAAGAAGAAAAAGAGACCGACCGGTCTTGACCGGTCGGCCAAGGAAGCCCGACCGGTCTTGACCGGTCGGCCATGCTTGCTGGAGTAATGCCAAAGAGGGCCTGACCGGTCGTGACCGGTCGGCCAGCCCTGTCCGACCGGTCGTGACCGGTCGGCCATGCAAGTTTCAGATTCCAAATTCTAAAACAGCAATGTATTCCCGCACCTGATTTTTCGGACCAGTTTTGTGGGCCGATCTTAATGATATTTGGAAATCCAATACATCCATGTCGAAGAGGAACTCGACGTCGAACTAACCCTAGTGGTTTCATGTCGATCGGAGTTATGGATTGATCGTGGTGACCAAAACAATACGAACTGTCCAGAAAGTTCCAGATTTCACTGTTCCACTCTGGGCCGGTCCAGGTGGCCCATCATTGAGGATATGAAAAATCTACTTTGACCATCTTTTATACCATATTCATATATGAATAACCACAAAAGTTTCAGATCAAAAGGGTGTGTGGTTTGATCGTACCGGTTGAAGAAAGATGGACCATCCAGAAAGCTCCAACTGCGCAGAGTTTATAAAAGCCCTAATTGTTCTAATTTTCGGACCACATTCTGAGGTCGTTTTGGACAATCTAATCCGTCTATCATGTAGAGGAGGAAGTTTTCTACTCATGTTCAAAATTTGAGATCAATCCGACCTCTGTACACTCCGAAGCGTTGAAAGCAAGATGACTGGTTCTGAAGGTACCCGAAGTGCGTGATTTTGAGAGGCGGTCGGTGATGTGATTGGTGGGCCCATTCAGAGGATAATCTTGGAAATCTAAATCATCTATGAAGAAGATCACATTACAAGGAAGCTACGAATCAAATTTGAAGGCAATCCGACCATTGGTTAAGCCGTACCAAGCGAAACAAATTCTGCTATGTTGCTGTACTAGTGCTGCACTATAAAAGGAGGTGCTCTCTTCTATTCCAGGAAAACCAAGGACGTGGGGAGCAAGGAGTTCAAGTCATAGGAGGCTTCCTAGCCTCCTCCAGCTAGTTTTTCTTCCTTTTCTTAGTTCTAGTTCTAGTTTTTAATATGCTTTTTATTAGCTAATCTCTTAGCTAGAGCTAAGAGGTGAACCTTATAGTTTTCTTAGATTATTTAATTCGTTTTATTGGTTTTTAGTTTGGAATTCATGATTATGAACTAAGGTTTGAAGTTTATACAAGTTTTTAAGTAATTTTTCTTAGTCTTGTGATGACTCATGGATGTTTGGATGAATTACTTATCTTCTTAATTCGTTTGCAACAGTCTAGACCTGTATGATCCGAGGAATCGGAGTGCGCTCTAGTACTAAGCTCTTCATGAAGGGACTTCCTACCAAAGTTCTATTTTTCTGTTTTTCTGAATATGTATGGATTGTGCATGTGATTTGAATCTAGTTCAAATCATGATCTAGCCTTGTCTTGTGAGAGGACTTGAGGATGGTTATGATTGTGAATTGGACCTTTTGGAAAGGGGAATGACCTATGCAATTGAGCATGCTCAGCTCAACCTTCATTGAGTGAATCCTATGCATAGAACTTACATATGACAGACTGTTTGGTTTAACAGCTCTATCATCCGACTAGATAGACAGGAATGTCGATTCTAGTTGAGAAAGTAAGAAACCATAGCGAATTATGCATCTAAGAAGAGCTATAAGTGGATCCTTGATGCTCTAGTTATCTTTTCATTATTAGATTTTCTATTTTATGTTAAAAATCAATTTCACAAACCTCTTTGATTCTAGTTATTAGGATAGTTAGAATTGTTTACTTCCTTCCCTGTGGATCGACCTTGGTCTTACCGAGATTATTACTACATCGCAGCCTTGCACTTGAGGCGAGCGAACATGAGGCACTGGTTATGAGTGGGAGGAATTCTGAGCGGGGTGGAAGATTTCCTTCATCGAGATCTAAATCAAAAGGCAAGTGGAGGCACAAGGTGAGATGCTGGAATTTTGGGGAAGAAGGACATGTGAAAATGGATTGTTCGAATCCTGAGAAAAGGCAAGAGAGATCTGGAGGTTCTTCTAGGGAAGGACCAATACTATAGAGGACGGTGGTGACGGTTGTGATATATCGACAGTATCCGGCATAGAGCTTCTTGGTGGAGAGTGGCTCTTGGATTCAGGGGCATCATGTCATGTATATCCTGACCGAAGCTCATTCATGTCATACAAGGAGTATGATGGTGGATCGGTGTATGTGGGCGATGGCTACGCTCGCAATGTGGTAGGGATTGGTTCAGTGTGCATTAGGATGTTCGATGGAGACGAACGGATCCTTGAAAGTGTGAAGCATGTCCCTGAAATGAAGAGGAATGTGATATCCCTTGGTGCACTCGAGGCGAAAGGGTGCATGTTCATTGGCTGTGATTGATATTGTAAAGTGGTGAAGGGAGCACGCGTGATGATCAAGGCACGGAGGTGCAATAATCTTTACAAGGTGATCGGGAGCACAATTCATGGTGGAGCTGCGGGATCGGCAGTGGGATCCACTGTTGTTCAAGTGTGGCAAGAGAAAAAGGGCCACATGGGAAGAGCAACAAGGCGAGTGAAGATGCAAGGATAGAATCGATGGGGGCATGAGAAGCGACGGGACTATAATGATGACGAAGTAAATGTGGAGATGGTGCGTGGCGGGGTGTTGCATGAAGAATTGAGTCGTGGTGGAGTTTGTTAGGCTTGGACGCCTCAACTCTTCACGCATGAAGACCACTGACCGGTCGGCCGGCCAGTCGGTCACGCTGGACACCAAAGGCAACAAGGCTGCTGTGTTAATTTTTGCCCATACGACCGGTCGGTAGGGGTGTTCGACCGGTCGGACGACCGGTCGGCAGTGTCCTAGTGCAACTCTGTTTCTTGCGCGGTTTGCTCGCAAGAGGTTTCTAAATCCGATTTTTCTTCCTATTAAAGAGGTATTACGGGATTAGAGGTTTCTAAGGTTATAAAGGGGATTGAGGGAGCTTCTAGGTGAGAGAAAGAGCTTGGAGAAGAGGGTTTTCTTCTTGGGTAAGCTTGGAATTTCTCTTGTGGGCTTGGGTTTTGGGTCTTGGGTTCCATCTTTTGTAACTTCTGAGTTTATAGTGGATTTGTGTCGCTTTGTGCCGTGATTTTTTACCCGTGAGGGGTTTTTCCACGTAAAAATTCGCTTGTCTGTGTGTGGGTGATTGCATGCATTGTGATTGCATTGGTGGCTTGTTTGATTGAATTTTTCTGCTTGTCTATGACTTTGCTTCCGCTGTGGGCCCTCCTATCCCAACATTTCGTTCTTAGTATTTTCTTGGGAGATTTTTCAAAAAATTGAGGTTTTTCTCTATACATTCTTGGAAAAATCTCGCCAAAAAATAAAATAAATATTTATTGTAAATCAATAATTAGATTAAAATTTTAAATACATACATATTTATATAACAATTTCCTTGATGTTTTGCTATATTTCTGATAGATATAAACGCAATATTTAGAAATTTATTAGATTCTGAAAATCTGGCGGCAATACTGGCCATAATTGTTACAGTGTATTTATCGAGCCCATGCCATAACTGTACTTTGAATTTTTGCTGTTGGATGTTTTCCTTTTTCTGTGTAATGGCCCATTTTTCTCATACAAGTTTGGTTTCCTGATTAGCTAGACACAGTACCTATACTGGATCTCTTACACATGTGCCATCCAACGGTGGAACCGGGCATCGTCTGGGAGCTGTCAGGAGGGCCGTTTTCAATCAAAACTATGGTTTTCGGAATCTGATGAGTCTGATGCAACGCATCCGAGTTGACTCGGACTCTGTTGGACCTGATCCAGTTCGTGCCATGGGTCAACTTAGTGAGTCCCAACTCAGCTCAGGGTGAACAAGCCGGTCCAAGTCACCAAGTCTTTTAACCACTGTCAGAACCTCTTTCTAGAGACATATTAGATGGTTTTTGGGCTCATCACATTTGTAGTGAGGCCATAAGCCAGATGAAACTGGCTCTGGGTCCCTCCTCATGAGTCAGTGGTAAATAGATTGCGTTTCAACAGTCAAGGTCATACTTTTTTTTATTTTTTTATTTTTTTAATTTTATATTTCAGATGATAGTTTAAGCTTTGCTAATGGATGGTCCAAATGCACAAGATGTGTTCAGTCAAAATTGGGCCTGTTTGGCTGCCGCTCTTGAAAATAAATAAATTTTTAAGCTTATTTTTATGAAAATGTAATTCTAAAATTTTAATTTTATTTTGAAGTGTTGTTTGGATGGCATTGTCTATTTTATCTATTTTTCATATAGAATTATTTGGACATTGGTGTTTGGAAACAAAAGAAAGAAAGTCATGGTCCATTCATTAGGTGTCATATCGAACATGTACAGTCCATGCTCCGTTTTCTTTTTTTTTTTTCCTAGTCATGCAACGCACCCACCCACCCTGTTAGCTAGGCAATGTACCCACACGTTTTAGTCACACGATGCACCCACCCACTGGTGGGGTTAGTGTGTCTCCTTAGCATTCGAACTGCTTAGGCGTCTTAAAAAGGAAGTGCACATAGCCACTTATAAGGCATGTTCATGGTGTCCTTATTGATGGGTGGCTTGGATTCCACCTCGATATATAGCCAGATGACTTGTTGGATTTTATACATATAGAGCTCATAACTGGCGGATCTCAACATTAGTCCCATGTAGCTAATGTGGATGGAATGTAGGAAAAAAAGATTTTCTAACGTATGGTACTTCTGAAATATCCGTTGATATTTCAGTATTTCTATGTTGAATGTGGACAATTAATGCTACGTCCTTTCCTAAGCCACGGGAGCAGATTAGGTGCAGCACGGCCTTTCCCAAGATGGTGTGGCCTTTATTATGCGGCCCACCTTGATTATGTATTCATTCTTTATCAATGCTGTCCATCTGTTTTTCTGGATCATATGAGTCTAAAAATGAAAGTGATCCACGGTTCCTTATGAAAAAGTGGTGATTGGCCATTAAAAGCTTCTTCTGGTCTACAGAAGTTCTGGACGAAGTCCGGATTGTCTGCTTGGCTTAAACATGTTTTTCCTGTTTACTGACCACCTTTTTGGTCCAACTCATCACTGATGTTGTCAGCACTGTTGGCAGAAGAGGTTGAAAACAACTGACAGATATTAAAAATAAAATAAAATTAAAAAGAAATGTAAATAACTTATTGATTTGAAGAACACTGGGTTGAGGCGTGACGAGTCACTGGGCTTGAAACCAAATCTGCCCTCCTTGGACCGCTTTTCAAATGCAACAGGAGTCACGGACAGTTGGCCTCCAGGATATAACGACTATCACCCTAGTCCCGGCTGTGCACTCGCCGTACAGGGCTCGAACCAGCAAATATACCGCAAACTCGAGATGCAGTGACTCAGTGAGTCAGAAAAAACAGAAACAGAGCCCAGAGCTTTAGTAAAGTTGAGAGAGAAGATGATTTTCGAATCTCTTTAAAACGGATTAATCAGATCTATATATAGACTTGATTAGGTGCTTAATGCACCGTTTTGAATTGGGTTAGGTCCGTTGGGTTTAAACCCAACTGATGCGACCATCCGAACAGACGCTTCTCTGGACGTTTAAAACAAAAGACCGTTGGTGCAAGTACACTTTCAGTGTCCGTTGGAGCAAAATGAAGGTGCGCAAGTATACTCACAGTAGACCCAGACTCAGACCCAGACCCGGGCCCGGTTTTTGGCATAATATGGTTCAATGTGCATAGCCCCCCACAAACCACAAAATTCACTTCCCCCTTGAGGGCCTAGCCCATGTGCAAAGCCTCTACTTTTATACTTGCTTTTTTCCTTGGTTCTTTCCGACGTGGGATAAAGAAAATGCACAAACTCCAAAAACAAACTTGCAGAGGGAAACCATTTTTAAAGTGAAATTTGAAATAAATATTTTAAAATTCTTTTTTTTAAAAATACAACAAGCACTACTTGGCTTAATGCAGTCAGTGTTGATATGTGATGAGCTGGACCAATCATACACCGACAAACAGGAAAATCCTGTTGAAGACTGGCAGACGATCCGGATTCTTCTAGATGAAGCTGATATTTGTTTTTTGTTTCCCCTTCATTTAGGTTTCTTTAACCTTATCAATAGATTGGATGGTAAATAACGTTATGGTGGGCTTTAGGAAGTTTTATATTGGTGGGATGTTCAATGACCGGTCTTTCTTATGGTATGGCTCACTTGAGATTTGAATCTGCGTCATTTTTTAACTCATGCCTTGAAATGAGCTGCCAAAACAGATGGACGACATAGAAATAGAATACATACATCAAGGTGGGCCCGCACACATTCATTTCCTCCGTCAGTCGAACCTACTCATTTTAGCATATGATAGAAAAACACTTTAAAAAATTAAGGCAGATTCAAAACTCAAGTAGACCACACCATCGGTGTGGTTTGAATGCCCATCATAGGCCCTTGATGTTCACAGGCCATCCATCCCATTCATGAGATGAATCCCACTAGAATGGAGAGAAACCACAAATATGAGGCTAATCTAAAACTACAGTCGGCCCAAAGAAGGTTTCAATGGCAAGCATTCAATCCTCACTATTTCTTACAGTACTGAGGCCCACTTGAGCTTTGGATCTGCATCATTCCGTTAGTGGTCGTCCTTCATCGTGTCTAATCTATTTTTCATCAGAACCCTCGTGGACGTTCGAGATCACGCCACGTAAGAAACCTAAGATCCTATTTGTGCCCCCCCTATCTACATTTCGGCGCCCACCGATGACATGTTTGGACTGTACTTTGGCCATGCATCCCATTCACCACGAGTAACTATGGATCGACCCTACACTTTGAAATGTACACACGGGTTTTAATTTCTGGACAGTGGGACACACGATTCTGTGATCCAGACCATTAATCTGCAGGATTACATCTCTGATTTACTTCACCACAAAAATCTAACGTTCAAGACCATCCTAACCTTTCGATATCTGGCCTATAAATAAACGGTTATGAAGTACAAGTTCATCTCAGAAAAAGCCCAAGAGTGGTACTAGGCAAGGTCCATCAGTAACAAAACACGCCAGATGAATGGCCTGGATTACCTGGCCGTGGGCCCCACTTTTCAAAATGGAGAACTGATGGTCCTAAATTCTCCTCCTTCAAACAGGTCTTGTCCTTTCAAGAGTTAAACCTCTTTGCCTATCCTGATCGAGCCATCGTAGTCGGTTGCCCCACTTAGGATGAACAAAGCCAGCGTGCCATGACAAAACCTTCATGGGCTGGAAGCATTTTTAGTGGGGCCCACCACAAAAGCTTTGATAGCTTTGTTGGTCCCTTCCCTTATGAGCCAATGGACTTTTGTGACAACTAATATCATGCATGTAGAAAGATGAGGTCATCCTCTGGGGATGGGAATGAGTAGGGTCTTTTTTTTTTTTTTTTTTCAGTACTGAATTTCTTTTGTTTTCCTCCAACCATCATGTGGTGTGTGGCCCACCTGCAATGAAGAGCGCCTTTCTGCCAAGCTATACCCCCTTCCTGGGATAGACATACATTTTATGAGGTAGAGTCCTTGCACACGTAAGCAATACCTAATGCTAGCTAACTAGCTAGCCAGCCAAGTCATTTGTCCGTACATGGTTGTTCTACGTCCCTTTTGGTATATGACCCACCCTTTGAATGAACAAATCATTTTTAACCTTTGATTTTGGACAGTGGGGGCCTATCTCCAACTGAAAAGCACTGCACCTTGTGGCACCAATAGTAATAAAATACCTCAAGGATTTATTTCTCTCTGTTTCGAGGTGTGGGTTCTTTGCCTTGGCTTGGAGTGTGAGATTTTTTCTTTCTCCTTCTTAGTCCCTTGTACCCTATAATATAATTTTTAGGGTTTTTTGCCCCATGGAAATACATTCTTTCATGTGGACTCCAATTTCCTACAACTGATGTTTAAGGCCCGTCTTGACGTTTGTGTAACATCCGTTCCATATATCATTGGCTATTTCATATAAAACGTTAGCGTCTAAAACCCAAGTGGGCCACATGTAAGGAATAATGGGGAGAGAGACATCCAGCCTATTCATAAGGTGAATCCAATTAGAATGAAGGGAAAAACCAAATATCATCTCGATTGGAAGTTTCAATGCGTGTAAAAAGGTAGGTGCACCAATCCTCACCTATGGCGGGCCCACTTGAGTTTTGGGTCTGCCTTATTTTTTACTTACATCCTGACATGAGTTTGCGCAAATGAACAATCAAGCAGATGCCACACACACAACTCATTGTTGCCACAAAGCCTTTTAATGCATAGGTTCCCATAACAATTATGTAGGAAATTTTAGTCCTTACATGCTAATGGTGATAACGTCTTTCTTGCATCGATGCTCTAGTTGATCGCTCGTGGATATGAACTGCTTGGATGGAATGTAGACGCATCATCAATGAAAAATCATCATGTGTGCGGTATATGCCATGGGTTTCACAATGATAATGTGAAATCATCATTTCAATGAGGAGTCTTTAATTTTTAACATTAAGCTCCATGTCATACACTCGTACATGATTATTTTTTTACATGTTAGAAGTAATTCACATTCATATCAAAGGCCATGTTTGGCTTCACATTATCAAATTTGTGGACAGAACAAAATAAAAAACCACCCGCACTGATCATCAATCAGATAGGGCATGTGGTTGCTGAATTATGCAGGCGTGATAAAATAGCCTACAGCAGGGCCGATCTCAGCCTTCTTCCATAATGGAACCAGGACAGTGTGCAGCCCAAACTGATCATTCTCATACAAGTCAGATAATGTCTGGAAATCTGGCCGTTCAAATTGAAGCTGGAATTGTGGATGGATCGCATGGCCTGAAAATCCCACTGGTAAGTGATCTAGCCATCCATTTGGTGGTTATTAATAGACAGTTCAATATAAAGCGGTCAGTATTCCAAGAGGCAAAATCAGACGGAGTGACCTTTTGATCACCGTGATTTTCAGCCTATGCTCCATCCATAGAGGGCCCAGCGATTTGGACGGTTACATGTTCGCCATGCAACGTGTATGGTGAAAGAATGGTGGTAAACTATCACGGTAGCCCAGCTCTTCACATGTGTAGATGGGGTTGCAATTAATGAGCCATAAAAAGGTATTGAATGAATGGTCCACATACAAGGACCAATGTCTTCTACAGCAACTGTTGGAAAAGTGAGGAGCACGCGAGCTCTGTGGGCCCACTGTGGTGTGTGTACAACATCCACTCTGTCCATTTGTTAGGAAACCTCATGTTATCACTACAGTCCAAGAATCAGACCGACCCAAAACTCATTTGGGCCACACCATAGAAACCTTCTGTGGCCCACCGTCTTGTTTGCATGCAATCCAACCCGTTAATCCGGTGAGCCCTACAAAGAT
This sequence comes from Liriodendron chinense, assembly GCA_003013855.2. Taxonomy (NCBI): domain Eukaryota; kingdom Viridiplantae; phylum Streptophyta; class Magnoliopsida; order Magnoliales; family Magnoliaceae; genus Liriodendron; species Liriodendron chinense. The sequence continues at coordinate 1,664,721 of PVNU02002913.1, forward strand.
CAACAGGTATTCCAAAAATCAATGCTGTGGGATGTACAAAGTGAATATAAAGGTTTTATGCATGGATTTACATTGTTTCATTGTGTGGCATAAATAAGTCTTAATCAAGCGGTGAATATAAGGTGGCCCAACTGATGAACGGAGGAGATGTCACACACACACACATCACGGTGGGCCTCATAGAGATTGGTTGTTGCACCTGCTTTCAGGATTCCAGTATGGGTAGATTCACCTTGAGAATTAATGCTATATATGCTTTAAAAAGAAAAACAAGAAATAAGGCTTTAAACTGCCAATAATTGGCGTATGAAATATTATAAATTGGACAACCAAACAAACAAAATAGATTCTTTCATGTTGAGAAAAAGAATAATCATGGCCCAAAAATGCTAAATTCTATCAAGTTCTTACATTATTAGTATATCTGGATTTTAGGTAGAAAGAATATTAAAAAAAAAAATGTATTTTTATTTTTACTAAAATGGTTTTTCTATTTTATTTTTTGAGAGAAATTAAAAAATACTATAAATACGAGTAATTTATTGGGCCGGACAGACCCTCAGCCTTTTAAGCAAGGGCGCCATGTGATGGTGCCCTCCACTAACGTGCGCACGCCGTTGGACAGCCCCTCAAGCCCTTTATGGCTAGGGCACGTGATCCTGCCCTCCACTAACGTGCGCATTCCCTTTGACAGATTGGCCCAACTCAGATACTGATGGGAGAGTATGTTGTCTTAGCTTGGCTTACCACCCAAAATCAGACCAAATCAGATTGTTATATTAATAAAAAGTGCAGCACTAATGGCCGGCTGGTGCCATGCACGTGCACAGACAGAAGGTGGGCCAACCAATCAGCTGTTTCTTTCACTCCAACGTGTCACAGAATAACCCATTCGTGAAAAAAGGTGGGCCATACGATCATGATTGCATGAAAATCAATCCGATCCATTCATCATGTGGAGACACAACATCAAAAGCAATGGACAGCTGATGGTATGACAAGTGTACGGATGTGGCCCGTCCTACTTGTGTATCCATGTGAATTTAGTACTGAGTAATCATCCTGGTGTGGCCCATCTTTTGAACGGCTTGGATATTCAACATACATGACACGTTGGCACGGAAGAGTTGGGTGTACGTGAAAGTTCACATACAGCTGCTGCATGTAGCCATTTCTCTTATAACGACATTTGAATCATTTGAATCATCACATGGGTTATGTACAGAGGCGTCTCAATAATTTAAATAAAGAATAATTAAAATAAATAAAGAATAAAGAGAGAGGGTTTAAAGGTCCACTACTTATACATTAAACAAATATTGAAAAGATAGCATGTACTGATTTTGTACACAAGAGCATGTACCATACATCTACCAACTAATCCAATCCATTGTGGGCAGGAATCAATCTCTACAATTCCCGCCCTTTTTTTATTTTTTTTTATTTTTATTGTTGGCGGGATTTGAAATTTTGAATTTGAACAGATACCCTTCCACGAGCAAGGAAGCAATGGATGGTGGGAGATCTTTAATTTTGGTCCCACAGTCTAAAATAAGTTGGAAAAGTGGATGGACGGCGTAGATAAGATACATACATCTATAGTGGGCCCACAGCATTTACTCAGTACCCAATCCACTGCAGTTGGTAAAAATCATTGCTAAGTAGTAGTTGGACAGATATAAACCAATTGGCCCATAATTAGTTGTCCAACCAGCATGGAACTGTACATAAGACAAGTATCTACAACAGCCAACTAATAAAAAAAGAAGAGTCCCCACTCTGAAGAACACCTTATGCAGGGAATAAATAATAAAAGAAAGATGGGCCCACTCATCATGTGGTTCACACTCAAGAAATCAGTGGAAGAAAGAAAAATATTTATATAGTATATAGAGAAACCTACTAAAATATGTGCATTGCTTTATATATAGTATATAGACAGATATTGAAATGTACTTTATATAGTAGAGAAAAGGAAAATACTCTTTTGATTATCTAAACAGAGATGTCTACTCTGAGGGAGCATACACTTCAATACACCTTATCATGTTAGTTAATAAAGCAATTCTTACATGTGAACTGCATTTGATGCCATTAAAACCTCCTCACATGACCCTCGCCTTTTTTTCATACAATATCAAACGGCTCCTTTCCCACTTGTGATACAAAAGGAGCTTTTTTTCATGTACATCCATTTGTATTGTAAAGAAGCTACTTGTTTGAACGGAGAGTATCCAATGCGTAAGGGTGGTATGTCTAAATTGGTTATCAATTACTCTATCTTGGCACATATGACACACGTGTATGAGATCCATGCCGTTCATCTATTATATCTGGCCATGGATGGGGTATTAGCTGAAAATCGGATCAATCCGATCCATCGTTTAGTGGGTTTTGTTGATTTAAATGAAGTTTTAGAAATGGTGTAGAATTGTGGTTTAAATACAGATAAGAAGTTAATAACTGAATAAAATGCACACAATTCTGAAACATAAAAGTTATGTGTTATGGATTTGGGAAGCTCACAAGTGTGTATAAGGTGGCCCAGAAAGATCCAGACTGTCCATCAGGTGGGTTCCACTGTTAAGATTCCTTGGTTCAAAAAATTTGATCAGTCTGCCTTAGTTTTCTGAACAACCGTTTGGGTGAAAGAAAGAACCGTTCTAACCTACCTTGCATAGTACCTGCAAGATGATTAGGTGCGGTACGGGCTGTTGGGCTCATTTTGATGTATTCATTCTATTTCCATGCCGTCCATCCATTTTTGCAGACAATTTTAGGGCATGACCCCAAAATTGTAGACTATCCAAATCTCAGGTGGACCATACTGTAAGAAACAGTGGTGATTAAACAGCCTACCGTTGAAAATTTCCTACGGCTCACAAATGCTTTTTTTTCTCGTAATGTTGATAGTGTCGAGAAGGAAGGAAAAAAAAATCTTGGATGAAGGGAAAGACAAATATCAACCTAATCCAAAACTTTCGTGGTTAGTAGTCAATCACTCTGCTTCCTAAGGTATGGTCCCCTGATATTTGAATATTCTTCATTTTTTAGCTCATGCTCTAGAATGATCTAAAATAAAACAGATGGATATAGAATACATACATCAAGATGGGACCATAGTAAGGGCCGCACTTTATCTGCTCTATACTTGGGTTACTTTGGAGAACCATTAAGAGGCATCTTAGTGGAACTTTCTTCGGATCCAACCCATCTAGGCTGCTTAATTTTAACTATTGAACCTAAAATCCAAAACTAAACAGTTGGGTGTAGCACCTACCATTCATTTTGTGTAGGGCCCACTTTGGTATTTATAGGTTTTAGGTATACATCGTTTAGTGGGGCCCACCTAAGTGTCTAAGCAGCCTAATTTCTGGGCTGAAGTCCAAACAACAGGTGGCATACCTAATGAACCACGTTGAGTTGTTCCCTATGTAAGAGAGTAATCTCGTACGTACCTAGGTTAAGGTATGCAAGCCTCTTCGTGAAAGAAACTTGTTAAAATTTTCTTAGTCGCCAACCTATTTATAAAAGTGTGGGCCACATCACGTACTTTATCAGACCCATCTGATGGACGGACTAGATCTCATTATAGATGGGGTGCCTTGTACAAACCGTTGGTTTATCATGTTACACAAAGATCGTCACCCAATGATCAGTGTCGATATAGTGCGGGCAAGTTGGGTTCATATATACACCCATACCTAGAGCTATAAATGAGTCGAGCCAGCTTGGTTAGCTTACTCATTACGGCTTGATTAGAAAGAGGGCTTTCATCCAAGTCAAGCCTTTTTTCCCGGTTTGAAATGAATTTCAAGTGAGCATAAGTTGGGTCTCGCTTGATTCGACTCGGCTTGAAACTCAGCTCATTCGTAGCTCGATTTGGCTTGCTCAACTTTATATATATATATATATATATATATATATATATATATATATATATATATATATATATATATATATATATATATATATATATATAACTAAAAAAATAAAAACCCTGATTTCTCTCTGTTCCTTTTCCTGACCCAAGCACCCTATCCTAAACCCTACCCTGCTTGAGCGCCCCCCTTGCCCTTGTTTGGCCGACGAGTCTAGTCGGAAATCTCTCTCTCTCTCTCTCTCTCTCTCTCTCTCTCTCTATATATATATATATATATATATATATATATATATATATATATATATATATATATATATATTGTATTTAAAAAAAAACTAAAAAAATAAAAACCCTAATTTCTCTCTATTCCTTTTCTTGACCCAAGCACCCTGTCCTAAACCCTACCCTGCTTGAGCGCCCCCCTTGCCCTTGTTTGGCCGACGAGTCTAGTCGGAAATCTCTCTCTCTCTCTCTCTCTCTCTCTCTCTCTCTCTCTCTCTCTATATATATATATATATATATATATATATATATATATATATATATATATATATATATATATATATATATATATATCCCCAAGCTCGACCCTCGGCTCGAAATGCTCAAGCTCGAATTTGGCTCAAACTGGCTTAAATCAGCTCGAAAGCTTGAATATATAATACCAGCTCGATGGCTGAGCTGAGCCGAACAAGAGCCAAGGTGGTCATTGGTCGAGCTTAGCTCAAACATGCCTGAGCTCCACTCGTGTACAGCTCCACCCACACCTTTGGAACAGTGGTAGACCGAGTGAAGATAACCTCCTTTGAACACTAATGGCCCGTTTGGCACCATGGATTTGAGGAGAAGTGAGTAGAAGTGGATTCCATGATATGATTTCTCATCAATTCTAATTCTTATCAATTCTAGATTTTCTGTTTGACAACCAAGATTTGGAGAGAAATCAAACATGAAGGAATGGACGGTGTAAATTTTAATCCCACCGTAATAGCCTCGATTTTTAAATCCATGCCATTCATCCATTTTTACAGATCATTTTATGCCAAAATCCAAAAAATAAAGCAAATCCACATCTAAAGTAGACCATAAAACAAGAAAAAATGGAGAGTGAGACCTTTATGATGCACAAAAGTTTTGGATTAAACTGAAATTTGTGTGGTCCCTTCATCTAGGTCTTTGTGACCTTATCAACAAGTTGTATGGAAAACATACATCATGTTGGGCCCCATAGTTAGGGACACATTACGGTGGGTCCCACATTGGGAAGGATTTCTCCTCAAATCCCACTTTTTTTTTAGGATTTGAAAAAGGGCTAAAAGTACCTTTTTGACTTTTCCTCGAGTCCTATCAAATCCACTTCTCATCAAATCCATGGTTCCAAACAGAATAAAGCAACCAGTTTCTCCTCCTTTCTCCTCAAATCCATGGTGCCAAACGGGCCATAAGGTCTTAGTATCGATTCCCAACATGGGGGTGGCTAATATTGAAGTGTGGCTAACTCTGTAGGTGTGTACTAACCAAAAAAAAAAAAAAAAAGTATCCACCCAGCCCACAACCTCCAACCAATATCACTCTATCAATAGCATTGAAAAAAAAAATAAGAAATTTTAAAAATCAATCAAGATTTCTCATTACTGAAACCAATATCACATTGAAATTCAATATCACTCTATCAATAGCATATAAAAAAAAAAAAAAAATTGAAAAATCAATCAAGATTCTTCATTACTGAAACCAATTTAAAATTTGAAATGTTTGCCACCTGTACATGTGCCATTTCAGGCAGAGGTGTTATTCATAGAACAAGTGGGCCACTGCTTTCTCTATGCCCATGTGGCTCAAGCATACATGATCTGGTACTTTCATCTGTTGGGCGCTGATAGTGGTCTGATTATTACCCAAAAATATCATAACCGTTTTGACTTTCGCACACAATCTCTTTTTTGGGGTAAGGGTTTGGATTTTTATTTTTTATTCCTCAATGGTCTGTTATATAATTATAGATGGTCCACCATTTTGCCAATGGGATCATCTGACTTAGGTAGTGCGGGGAATGAGTTGAGCTAGGGTCGGCCCTATAAGATTATTAGGGCTAAAAGTCAGACCAATCCACTCATTAGGTGGGCCACAAAGGTACACTGATTTAGATGATATATGGTTCAGCTTGCCTAATTAGTGGACCACTCTGATTTCAGGCCGGGCTGGCCGTTCATCATTGGATCTGGCCCGCTCACCAGGTTTAGATTTCAGGGCCTAGCCTTCTGGCGAAGTTTAGGGCCCTGGATTCATTGGGAAGGTGCTGGGGAAGCTGACTTGGACATATAAGCTAATAAATCTATATAAATGAAAAGAAATTTCAGTGGGAAGTCTGAGTGACTTAAGATGTTTGAGGACAATCTATTGGATGGTCCAAATAGTTCGATCATGAACTTAAGCCAATATGTTGGAGAGATTGATTAATAAAACCATGGTCAACCAGCATAGAAATTTCACCATAATTGAATACTTAGGTCCCACTGCCGACTAGGGACCAAATGGAGTTTGTGGGTGCAGCCGGGCCTTGTAAATGTGCCTGAGGGCTGGGTCTGGGCTTGAAATTGAGGCCCATGTTTGGGCTAGTTGCAGACTAATGATGAATGGTCCACTCCATTGGCTCAGTCCAATCATGAAGTGGTGTATAAAAATAGATATTTTAGGTCATAACTCAATGATCCAAACCATTTTATATGATGGGACCCATTGCAGAATTTTCCTTGATTAGGCTATTTGATTGTGGAGCCAGGCTAGGGTCAGGGCTTTTCCCAACCAATTAAAGGCCAGGACCCAGTCATGGCCAAACCTACTACTCTGATGGCAGGCTACATGTCATAATGAGATTTATCCACCTGCCCGTTTGGATGTACTGTCGAATCGAATTGCAATTATGAGCCTGAAAAGTGGAAATAACCATAATGTAGTTTCCTTTGCATTTACATCCTGGGCTCCAACTACCAATTACTTTGGGGCGTGTTTGGCTGCCCTAACAATATGAAAATTTGAAATTGCACAGCTTAAACACCGTTAATTTCTAGAGCTAGAAAAGGTCACATCAGACTTAGATGAAGGGTCATGAAAGAATTCAAGATGTTTCGCATCTCAGGTGGGCCATTGAAAATCAAAGGTGGTCGTCGCCTCCCACTTTGTTCCGTTTGTTCTGGCCTACTTGAGTTTTGGAATGGGCTGATTTTTTAAGCTGGGTGTTTCATAAGAATGCTGCATTGAAGCCGTTCAACTGTCTACACTAGCGTGAGAATGTTACATTACAAGTGATTATACGGCTGTGATACAATCACAGGTGTTTGATCTGATAAAGATTGACCCTTGATCAGCTCCGTGTAGCAACATCTGGGCCTGTAAACTAAACTCGTATCCAGCCCAATCATGGTGGGTCTCAAAAAGTCTGGCTCATTTTCAACACTACCCATTTAGGTACTTAAAAACCATCCTTTGCTAGCTTTATAAACTGAATGGTGGTGATGGGTTGGGCCCACAATCAAAGTTAAAAATAGGGCCCCAATTACAATTCAAAATCTGGGTCCAAACCAATCCAGCTCGCCCACTAATCAGAAAAGGCAAGCTCATTGTCCTGCAAAAATGTAAATAATTTAATTCACCATGCAGCTGGAAAGGAAGTAAAAACAGATGAGAAAGAAGCATTGGTTGGTGGTCTTGATCAAATGGGCCCCAAATTCAAACATGTGAAACCCATCTTGGATGGTCCATTGTTCAGAAAACCACAAATATCTCTTCAATATATGGTACTAAATATTCAACTGTGAACTGTTTCTATTTTTCACCTTCGTTTATTAAATACACTGATGAGATGGCTAGAATCACCCAAACGTCTATAGATGCCTTCAAACTCTCCATGGTTAAAAATTCGTAGCCTTTCGATTGGTAGCCCACCCACACCCCATTAAGAAAAAAAAAAAAAATTTAAAAATTAAAAAAAACATTCATGGCCCACCAAAAAAGGCCACAGGTGTGGGCATATTCATTCATCCGTCGGGACCAATGCACCATAGGGCCAACATTTACAGCTGGTGTGGATCGCGACACTGTTCATCAAGAACCACTGAATAACGACGATGATACGGTGGTGTCAATGACAATGACTAGCAGCAATAAAATTGCAGTTGGGTACGATGAATACAATAACAATGACTAGCAGCCATAAAATTGCAGTTGGGTACGATGAATACAATGGTATAATAAATTAAATTTCTTTGATACAACATTTTTAACCATTAGCCTCATTTAGAACTATGATTCTTTAGCTTGGACCTGGCATAGGACTAAGTTTTTGAGCTTGGGCCCACCATGATGTATCCGTTTATCCACTCCGTCCATTCATTTTATACGATCATGCTAGGATTTGAGCGCAAAAACGAGGTGGATCCAACAATCAAGTGGATGGTGTGGATAAAACATATAATGGATGTTCATTGCTATTTGGTGTGGCCCACTTGAGCGTTGGATCTTCCTACTTTTTAGAGTCATACCTAAAAATGATCTTATAAAATGGATGAATGGACTTGATAAACGGATACATCCCGGCGGGGGCAGGAGGCAATCCGCTTCCAGATTTCTTGCAGACGTATGCAGATTTCTTGTTAAAGCCGTTCGCATTCCTGCACTAGGAACTTTCGTGGGGTCCACCGTGATATTTGCTATCAATCCACATTGTTCATCCATTTTTCCTGTTTATTTTAGGACAGGCAACTAAAAATGAGGAAGATCTAAAACTCTCACTAGTGAGTGAAGTGGGAAAAACAATTCTCACCGTTGAAACCTTCTTGAATCACCTTGATGTTTATATGCCATCTAAACCGTTTATAAGGCCATTTCCACTATGATGAGCTGAAAAAAATAAAAATTTAGCCCAACACTAAATTTCTGTAGCCATACGAATGTTTTAATGGTGGTCGCTCAATCCCCACTGTTTCCTCTCATCTGGCCCACTTTAGTTTTGGATCTGCTTTGTTTTAAGTCTCATATCCTAAAATAAGCAGAAAAAACGGATGAATGGAGTTGATTGATAAAAAAAAAAAAACATCACAGTAGGCCCACGTAACTTCCCTGCACAGGAACTCCGCAAAAGGAAATCCGCATCCCACCAAGAGAACGGTCCTGTCAGGGGATATGTGGGGCCCACCGTGATCTATATGTTTAATCCACACCGTCCATCTATTTTTGACATATCATTTTAGGGCTTCAGCCCAAAAAGGAGGCAGATCAAATGCTCAACTGGACTACACCACGTGAACCAGTTGGGATTAAACTCCTACAGTTAAAAACTCATGGGGGCATTTGCCCGCCCTCTTAAATCTATATAAATGAAAAAAAAATCAATGGGAAATGAGTGACTTAAGATGTGTGGGGAAAATCCATTGGATGGTCCAAATTGATCGATCATGAACGTCGACCAGGATAGAAATTTCGCCATATCCACTGCCTAGTCGGGCCAAATGAAGTTTGTGTGTGCATTCCCAGCCTTGTAGATCCAGGGCTTTGGCCTCCAAATTTGCAGGCAGAGATTAATTTGGATGTGGCTGGGTTTGGGCCAGGCAGAGATTAATGATGAATGGCCCATCACTTGGGCTGGGTCCAATAATCAAGTGGGCCCACGTTGTGTAAATGAATGGATATTTTACTTGGTATTTACTGGGCCCACACTGGAACCGGCAATTACTCCTGGGCAATGATGGTTCTTGAAAATAGACTTGATAGCGTTAGTAATCTCTGTGAGCCCCACCATGATGTATGTGTTTCATCCATGCCGTCCATTACTTTGCCCGAACATTTTTGGGCATGAGCAAAACAATAGGCTTATCCAACACCTCTATGGCCCTTAAGAAGTTTTCAATGGTAGGCATTTGATCCACACTGTTTTCTGTGGCGTGGTCCACTTGAGCCTTGGATCTGCCTCTTTTTTGAACTAGTCGTAAAATCATCTGAAAAAAAAATGAATGGACGGCATGGATATAATATAAATATCATGTTGAAGCCGACCTATTACAAGGTTGAGTTTTGCTCATGTTTGGTGGTGAAAAATATTTTTAAACCAAACAACAGCAATCAATTTTCATAATGAATTATTTGCCATCATTTCCATGCATTTACAGCTAACCAATATAGCTTATAGTGAGTTTGTTCACACCAAAATACCATGTAATTTCAGAGTGATAGACTTTCAAGAGTTTCAACACGAGGTCATGGATTTGAGTACTCATTGTGTGTTAGTGCCTGTCTGGTGAAAATCAAAGGTGATCATTTCCTCCCACTTTGTTTTTGCCCAAAGTAGGTGTGCTGGGACTTGAGCCTCAACAAAAGCCATATATGATTGATTCCCTATTGATCGGGTTGAAGTGGGCCTTCGTGTTGGGCCTTTCTTCAAAGCTTTCAACGACCCAATGCAATCATAGCCAAAAGAGCAGACGATCGTACATTGCTAGGCAAGTACCAATGCTCAACAGTCTTAATTCCGGTTGGACGGCTCGTTGGGCCTCTGGCGTACATTAGCTGACACTCAAAGGACTGTTACAACTGAAAGTCATGCCTTGCTCCAACATGTGGGCCTGTATGTTGAAGTTGTATCCAGCACAATCAGGGTGTCTTAAACAGTCTGGCCCACTTTCAACACTACCCATTTGAAACAGTCTGCCCACTTCCAACACTACCCATCTGAGCATTTAAACCATCCTTTGCTAGGTTTATAATCTAATTAGTGGTGATGGGCTGGCCCATAATTTTGAATGGGCCTCCTCGAACAATTTAATATCTGGGCCCCATACAACCCAACCCCTGCCCACTGAATCGGAAAAGGCATGCTCATTATCCTGCAAAAATGTGAATGTTTTGGTTCACCATGCAGTACCAAAAAGAAGGAAAAACAGAAGAGAAAGAAGCTTTGGCCAGTGCTCTTGATCAAGTGGGCCTCAACTTCAATCATGTGGACCCATGGTCAATTATTCAGAAAACCACATATATCAAACAATTCCAGCCATCTCTTTCAATCTCTGGTACTAAAAATATTCAACTATGAACTGTTTTTATTTTCCACCGTCCTTTATTAAGGACACTGATCAGATGGCTAAAATCACCCAAAACGTCTATAGTTTTCACCTTCTGCAGTCCACTGTATGCATAAAAAAAAAAAAAAAAAAAAAGATGGCCCCACCATGGAATAAGATGCCTTCAAAATCTCTACGGTTAAAAGTTTGTAGCCTTTCGATTGGTGGCCTACCTACACCCCATTAAGAGAAAAAAAATAAAAAATCATTTACGACCCGAAAAAAAGGCCACAAGTGTGTGCACATTCGTTCATCAGTCAGGACCAATGAACCATGGCCCCAAAACATTTTTGTACAGCATGGTGAACCAAAACATTTTTGGTACTGCATGGTGAACCAAAACATTCACATTTTTGAATGTGAATGTTTTGGTTCACCATGCAGTACAGCTGGTGTGGATTGCAACACTGTTCGCCTTCCAATTCAAGACTCACTGAATGCCCGTAGTGCCGATGATAATTGGTAGCATAGTTGTGCTTATCAACTGTGCAAATGAAATATGAAATTGACTCGAGCATAAAAATGCATTTGATTTTTAGAGCCGCCATTAGTTAAATGAAGCTTCAAAGTAGAAGCTCAGTAAGGCAGTAGAATATTAGCCCGCTATAGCCTTATCATAGCCATACAAAATACTATTTGAAATTAAGAAAGAAAATGAGGCAAAAATATGTGAAATATAAATTTTTATTAAGAGCCCTTAATTTCCATTGGGCTTGAAAAATCACAAATCTTATGCAAATTTGAAAATTGCTCTTTTATCTTTCAAGAGCAACAAATCATAATCCTACAAAAATTTCTTCTTTCTCACACTAACAATTACCAACTACCTACAATACAAGCACAGTTGAAAAGACAAAAATACCCTCTAGCCCTTGCCAAGTGGCCTTCTTTTAAATTGACAAACCATACCCCGTTTGATTGATTCTGGGTTTTGATTTAGGGCTACTTTGGTCACTTTCGCCAAAAAATCTGTGGAAGAGGTTTTAATTTTTATTGGGTAAATTCAATGGTATGCTGGTAATTTTGAAAAAGGCACGTGGGTATAATTGTCTTTTCGTACTTCGGTTCGATCAGACGGTTGTTTCAGCTTGGAGCGAGACCGAGTGGGTCAGATCGCCGATCTGAAGACTATGCTGGCCGATGGGAATTCTCCGAATCCCGTAGCTGTCGACCACGCTCAGATGCTTGCACACGTGTATGCTGAACCGGACACGGGTCTGGGACTTGGACGGCACGTGCACCTTCTGGAATGCCACTAGCTGCTTGCGTGGGGCCCACTGCCCAGCTGGAGGGACGGAGTAGATGAGAAGGGTGTGGGCCCCGTCCTTGGAACCAATGTTCTTCACGTCCACGTGTACGCCAACTGAGAGCCCGCTGCACCGTGCATGTGTGACCCGAACCGCCGGACCCGAGATCGTGGCGTTGTGGGGTGGGACCCGATGGCCATCGAGTGGGACGGACACCATCGTTGGAGCTTGGGCGAGCGTGTGAACGAATTTGGTGTAGCTCAGCCCATGACCGAACGGAAAGACGACCTCGCCGTTGTAGAATCTGTAGGTCCTACCAGGATAGCCCTTTGATGGGTCCGCCCTCATGGCCATGCTTGTCATCGGCACCGTTGATGTGAACTCGTGTGGGTACCAAGTCACCGGCAACTTACCTCCTGCGTGCACACGAATGCACCGGTTATTTATTTGTGAGAGGCAAACTTTGATACTCTGGTTGAGGGTGATGGATGATACACACGCATGGAGGAATTATAGTTTCATAAAAGTAACCGAAATTGATCTGTCCAAATTGTGGGTCCCAGTTTAGATGAATTATAAACCAAAAGGTACACTTACTTCAACATCTAACCGTCGGATTTCTGGACATTTATTTGATTGTTCAAATGAATAATGTCCAACGGTCTTAATTCAGGAAATAAGCGTCTACGAATCCACCGTCAGGATTTTGTTCAACCAATCTGATTTTTAAATTGCAACTTAGATAGGGGTTTAGCCTGTTCAATTTGGGACGCCGATTGCCTACTGACGCTGTCAGTAGCCAGTAGCTACTGGACAGTGCTCTGTGGGCCCCACCATGATGTATGTGTTTTATCCACGCCGTCCATCTATTTTCCCAGATCATTTTAAGTCATGAGCTCAAAACTGAGGCAGTTCCAAATCGCATGTGGACTACAAAACAGGAAACAGTGGTAATTGAACAACCACCATTAAAAACTTCTTGGGCCCACAAAAGTTTTGGACGAATCTGATATTTGTGTTTTCCATTCATCCAGACTCAGTGACTCGGATAGACTCGTTCAGCCTCGAGATTCACCAGGGTCAGGGGGTGATGCTGAATGGCGTGCTCTAGTCGGGGGTGCATCGGACCAACTCGCTGACTCAGGGTGACTCGTGGTATCGAACCTGATCAGATTGTATCAAATCCGAGTCAACTCGGACCAGTAGTATTGGACTCGTCCGAGTCTTAGAACCATGCTCTGAGTGCCCACGTATCAACCATCACGCTCTGCCAGAGTATGAAATAATTCTTAGAAGGGTGGTAACAGGCTGGGCTACGACTAGCTGGACTAGGTCCAGAAATTTTGGGCCGGTTTGGTTTTTTATCAAAGCTTAGGCCCATATACCTATATGGGCTTAATTGGGCTTGCATCTCCCTAAAGCCAAATGGAAAGGTCCGGCCCGTTTATTTAACACTGGTGAGCAAAGTATCTGATTGCTCTGATCGAAGGCTGGGCTGGGCCTAGACCCAGTAAGAAATGATTAGTTATACCTGGATTGAATTCTCCAAATATGACGTCTGCAATTGCTCTTCCGCCGGCTTGGCCAGGGTACCCTATCCAGAAGATGGCGGGAATCCTATGATGTGCCTTTGCAAAGGACACATCGACGGGCCCACCGCACATTAGGACCAACACAGTGGGGCCCCTGGAAGCCATAGTCACCTTAGTTACAAGCTCTTGTTGACGCCCCGGGAGGAGTAGCAATTCTCTGTCCAGAGTCTCAGCCTCTATCGACTGGTCAAGCCCCATGACCAGGACAGTCGCATCCGCTTGGCGGGCTGCGTCCGTTGCAGCATCGAATAGCCGATCATTATCGCAAGCGACGTTGTCGCACCCAGGTTGGTGAATGGTCTTCGCATACATTGCAATCCCTTGAAGAGCTGTCGTGTATTCACATGGAATACCTAGCAGATGAAATAACATTGAGATGTAAGATGGTCACATAGACGGCCCGCAAACCATTGGGCCTGATCTGATTTGAGCCCACTAAAGTTTTGATTTTGCTAATCACAGCCCAGCAGTAGATTGTTACCACATGACACACGTGTGTGGTCCACTAATCAGGTGGGCCTCTCACAATCGGCATTTTATACCAATCTATTTGGTGGGCGACAAATGAGGCCCACCTGTTGGTGAATCATGGCTTGATTGAAATGGCCCACTAATATATTGGCCACTGATGGAATTTTTGGTACGTTGTTGGATCGTTTTGAAATGGCTTACCAGCATAGTTACCGATCATGGTAGTGGTGACATTAGAATTGGGCCCAATCACAGCAACGGTGCGGATGCTTCCCGGAGAGAGGGGCAGCGCATGCCTGTGATTCTTAAGAAGGACAATACCCTGCCTGGCTGCTTCAAGAGCTAGCTCCTTGTGGGGCTGGGTGCAAACGTCACGTGGGCCCAGGTGACCAAACGGCTGCGACGATAGATCACCGTCGAACATGCCTAACCTCATCTGGACCGTCAGTGTGTTTGTGAGGGCACCATTCACATCTTCTTCGCTCAATTTGCCACTGCGTATGGCCTTCCCTGTGTGCGTCGCTAAAAAGGGCCCACAGTCCAAATCCAGACCTGGAAATGAGCAGAATGAACTTGTGAACTTTATTAGTCAGGCTAGAAATTCAGACATATGTGTTATCAACGCAACCAGCAATTGATGTTCAGTTCAAATCCCATCCGTTGGCATGTGGGGTCCATCCAATGGACGGCCCTTCGAGTAAGAAACATAAACGCACCTGCTTTTATAGCAGCAGCAGCTGCATCTTCCGGCGTAGATGTGTAGTGTTGAGAATCATAAAAGACGCCAACAGAATCACAGTCCGAAACGATATATCTGCAATGGCCCACCAAAAGAGACAGACGGTCTACGTAAGTCTCTATACACACGGGATGTACGTGATTTGAATCTGACACACCAGCGACGGAATCTGACTCACCCGTTGAGGCCCCATGCCTCTCGGATGGTATTCCGGAGGAGACGGCCGTCTGCGCACGTGGGAATACCGTTGACCTGATTATAGGAGCACATGACGCTCGCCACCTTCCCTTCTTCCACACACGCCTTGAAGGGCACGTCGTACGTGTCCTCCAGGTCCTGTTTGCTGACCTGCCACACGAGTCGGGATCGGCACGTGCGTAGCCATAATACGTGCGTGTGATGCGTGAACAAGGAAGAAAGGACAAATGATCATAATAATAATGTAATTATTAAAAGGAATGGAATGAGAGATGAATGGCCGACAATGAAAGGCTGCAAAAGTAAATATTAGTAAAAAATAAAAATAAAAAAATTATTTTCAGGATTGAATAGTTGATAAGCGATGGAAGCATGGGATTCTGCAGCTTTACAGCCTGTGTCCATCCGGTATCATTTAAATGCCAATGGCCCATTAGTTTCTGTGGACATAAAAAAATCCGGACCGTCCAAACCACATCGTCCAAGAGGACTTCCCTCACTAGGATTATCATAGTGTAAATTTTAGATTGTTAAATAGTCGTTTGTATGCCTATAAATGGTTTAAGTGGGTAAATAATTTGTAGGTGTAAATCATTTAAAGTCTGTTTTATTTGGTTTAAGTGGTAAATAATTTATAAGCATTAATCACTTACCGACTAATTTATTTAACTGTAAATTGTAAATAATTTATAGGTAAATAAATTTGTGCTTGAATAACTTATAAATTATTTAAATTTATAAATGAAGAGCCAAATGCTTAAAATATAGCACGTTAGGCTATATATGAGGAGCATGCAGTAAATGAAATTTGACCTTTTTGCCTGCAAATGAAATGGGATAAATGCTGTAAATCATTTATGAGTCATGGAAGCGCAAAGTGGAAATGTTTTATATGTGAATCATATACAACTTGCAAATTTTGTCAATTAATTGGATGGAAAGGATAATGTACCACAAATGTCCCTATCCTTGATATTGATATAACTCAATGTCCCTGAATAATTTATATGTAGAAGGTACGCCAATCCAGGCCATTCGTTCTGGAACCCCACATTAGGTGGGACATGTTGCTAGACTACATTGTATGGATATTCCTAGCCACCCTTTGTCACCAAGCGAAAAGCTTTAAGGGCCTCCTTAAACAAGGTGAAAAGGCTTTTCATTGGTGGAAATAAAAAAATATTTCCTTTGTACCACAAAGCTTGACACATGCACGGCATGCCAGAATTTAATTAGATGGTAATGCCACCATCAAAGATAAAGTCTACACCAAGCATGTATTAAAGTTGTTTAGTCAAATTTGGATCAATTGAACCACTTTCGAGCATGCTTTGCGTAGCCCCATTTAATTATATGGTAATGCTACTATCAAAGATAGAGTCTACGCTAAGCATGTATGAAAGTTGTTCAGTCAGATACATACCGACCGAACCACTTTCAAGCATGCTTTGCGTAACCCCATCTCTGATAGTAACGCATTGTCCAAATCTAATCACATCAGGGCCTCGCCGAACTTAATATCTCCTTACCTTTCCAATTCCAGTTCTTAATACTCCTAAACTTCTTTCAGTAAATGTGTTTTCCTTTGCACCAATGAAAAGGACTGTTTCTATACCTTCATTAAGTATTTTATGAGTTACTTTCCAATGCATGGGAAAACAACTACACAGCATGAAATCTACCCCCATCCATCAGGTACAACACCTCTTATTTTGCCTTGATCCTAAAATTTAGGCTGATTCAACACTCAAGTGGGCTACTCTATCTAAAACCACTTAATTCCCATGCATGGCCCACTTGAGTTTTGAAATACCATGATTTTTGGCACGGAGAGGACACCATGTAACCATGACTTGAGGACACATTTGTATAAACATATATTGTGGAGCACCATGCATATGCAAACGCAAATCCAAACACACGAAATGAAAGGTGGAAGAGAAATGCAAACGAAGTAATTTCACATCTGAGTGGCCCCATTAGTTGGACCGCTTGGAACACTCTCCACCCACCTTACGTGCGATTTTGGAAATGGAATGCTATTATACTTTCGTCGTTTATGGGCAATTTGGTGGATGCCACTTTGAAGATGCTGGCCAAAAAAGGAGGGTGGTCCGCTCCTTAGGTGGTAGCCACATGTAGGTAGAATATAAACCTTTGCTCTCTTTTATCCAACCGTCCATTTTATGCCAGACGTGTGGGCCATTCCGATTTTAGAAAGGGTCCGGATGCGCCATGCACCTCCCATGTTTGCACGTACGAGTGTGTGCTAATAACATTTGTAGTGTCCACTAGATCAGCGGTCCTGATTATCTCAGATAATGCCACGTGTACAAGTAGTATTTGGGTGTACCTTCGCGTTGAAATGGAAACGATCGGTGCCCTTCCAGTTGTCGAGGTCATAGGCCGTGTAGTGCTTACAGCAAGCGGCCACCTTCAACCGGTTACCGTCTTCCCCGTACGGCTGCTGCAATCCCCTAACGTAGCTGGAAGCGTATTTACCGGCTAGAACCGGGTCCTCACCGGGAGTCTCCTGTCCTCGCCCCCACCTCGGGTCGCGGAATATGTTGACATTCGGGCTCCAGTACGTCAGCCCACCCGACCCTCTGTTATACATCGCCCGAGCTTCATCTGACACCACCTGCCCACCGCAAAAACCAAATTAACCAATGCAAATGCTAACATGCGCAGCGGTCGACGGATACGAACCTAAGTGGGGCCACCATCCATATCACGTGAGAAGAACTACGGGGAACAGGCCCTGGCAAGAAATTCAGGCTCATCAGCTCGTCAGAAAGGCCACGGGTGTGTATTGAATATAGATGTTTGGCCGCTTTTCTATAACCGTTCATCTATCTCAAACACGTGTGACCCGCTTGATGAGTGAAATGGCCCGAATTTTTTTACGAAAGCATGCTCGAGAAGAGCTCGCCTGATGACTGGCCCCGATATCAAACACGTACGAGGATGAAACTTTTGCCGCAGTGGGCCCCATCTGATGCATGGGACATCTGCACCATGCACCTGTCGTTCGAACCTGTAGAGGCACCTAGCCACCCACCTACCCACCTGAGTTTTGGGTAGAGCTTATCGTTGTTATGTGCCGTGAACACGAGGTCGTTCTATGGATCGACCGAGTGGATGTGTTACAAAGGTCGTAATGAGCACACAGCACTGGGCCCACGCGCTTTCTATCAGACGTGTTGCTGACAATTCCGGGCCGGGGCAGAGAGAAGGGATTAGACAAGCTGCGTTGTAAAGCAATACAGACCGTCCAAATCTCTTACCCAACTTTGTAGGGAGCAATTTGGTCGGTCTGGATACACTGCCAGACGGATAGTCACCACCACCTCTAAAATGGTGCTGAACGAACATACGAGGCTAACCTGTTCTCCAGTTCGATCCCATCTCTCACTGTTTTCTGTAGTGTGTTCCACTTGAGCTTTCTGTCTGCCTCATTTTTTTGTCTCATGCCTTAAAATGAGATGTACAAATGGATGAACGGAGTGGATAAAACAAATACATCATGGTGGGACCCAATGAGCTTTGACACCAGCTAGCTGGCTGATGTTGGCGTCACCAGCCAACCCGCATCCAGATTTAGAAAATATCTCGATAGATTCGAGGAAATTTTGTGAAACCAAATTATCGAGATTATATCATGAGATATTCAAGATCTTTCATATTTTATCTCATCACCATTTTAATGGAAAATTATTTAGAAGTAAAAAAATCATTATATACTTAAAATATTTCAAGTTTTTCAAATTATTTTTAAAAAATTAATAAAAAAATTTTACGTATTTTCTTTTCAGCTAGATTTTCCACATAATTAACAAGGAAAAAGTCAAAATATGAAGATATCCCGAGAAATTGTCGAGAAGGAGATTTGGTGATACAACAAAATTGCGAGGGTATTATCGTCTTGCAGACGTGCAATAGAATGACTTGCGTGTGCATGCGTGGGGGAGCACACTACTGCCACGTGGGTGGAACTTTGATTAGATCAATCCGTTCATCAGATACGTTAATCCAAAACTCAGATAGGCCATGTCATAGTTGTTATAAACACTCAAGATCATTCTTGTGTGGGGCCCACCGTCGTATATATTTATACTTCATCCCATTCTATTCATCTAACTTGCGTCATCCGCATGAGAGCATTCCCAGTCATGCTATTCCAAAACACAGGCGGGCAATAACACGTGAATTTAGAGGTTTAAGCTATAATTCCCTTTGGGGAGTGGCCCACCTCAATGTTGAATCAGCCTATTTGATTGTGTATACCTGATGGATGGTATGGATCTCACGCACGTAAGCCGTTAGCTCCTAGGGTACGTACAAAAGTCATTTAAGAGGGCTGGTTGGGTGATAACCGTTTTCAGCCAATTTAAATGAACTCCGCTATCCATCTTCAGCCAATTCCAATGAACTGTGCTGTACCCTCTTGCCACGTCACCCTTTTCTAGTTTGGGCAGTTATTTGATACTCTGGCTGAGTAGATGCTTGATATGCAAGTATTCATAAATAATACATGTATGCATCAATTCAACATTAAACCGACCAAATGGTGGAATTCACTTTTGAAAGGTTAGTCCCAGAGTAATATTGGTTGAACAATCCCAACGGAAGCAGATTGGCTGGTGTACCTTACACCTGCTACTACGTTGCTAGCGTAGGGACGTGGCGGACGCAAAGCGAGTGAGCAGTCATCGAGCACTGTGATTGTACACACGGTTCAGAGAAGATTAAGGCTATCTGGACCCCACTATGATGTATTTCGTATATCCAAACCGTCCATCCATTTTACGATATCATTTTAGTGCATGATACCTAAAATGAGTCATATCCAAGACTCAAGTGGACCACACCACTAAAGGCAGTGGGGATAATGATTCTCATAGTTAAAACATATATACCCAGGGTCCACCATGATGTTTATTTGCCATCCAAACTGTTCATAAGGTCACGGACCTGGTTTAAGGGTAAAAATAAATACTAGACTGATCCAAAACTTCTGGTACCTCCAAAAAGGTTTCAATGGTAAACGTTCAATCCCCCACTGCTTTCTGGAGTGTGGTCCACTGGATCCTCGGATCTGTCCTAGTGTTGGCTCAACCTTAAAATGATCCCAAAATAGGGACAGACAGTTTGGATATAACAAATACCTCATGGTGGGAGGTGCACCAGCCAATCCGCTTCCAATCCTAACCCTTTGATTCATGATGCTTGTTTATTAAAATAAGGCCATAGGATAGTTTTCATTTTTAACTGTCCAATAAATGTTCATCAATCTAATAATTATAATCCAATAAACATAAATTTATTCATCATAAAAATGGCTGGTAATGGTTTATTGCGGGGCTGTTGTGGTTTTTCATTTTTCAATGGCCACTCTAGCCCACTAGGTAACAATTGAATAACTTAAGTGGGACCCATAACCCAAATATGGGGCCCACCATGTTATATATGTAAATCCTATTCTGGCTATAAGTTCATTGGTGGGTAGGTCATGAGGCAAAAAAAAAAAGTTAGATCAACGACTGATATGGGCCCCACACCATATGAAAAAATAGGAATGGGATACTAAAACTTATGTTTGTATGTGGGGCCACTATGGTATTTATCTTTTATCAAACCAGCTCACCAGGATGAAAAGAAAAGATATAAACTCAAGTGGGCCACCCCACGTGAGCTTAGGATCGATTTTTCAATTTTCTACTGGTGTGGGCCATATGAATTTTAATAGGCTCATCTTCGTTCCGTACGGCACAAATAAAGGGACTCTCCCGATGGATGAGGGAATGTTACAAATGCAACAACGTGAGCCCAACAAAGATTGGTTGTTTTACACCCTCCATAAAGCAGGTGTTGCAGAAGAATCCAATCGATACCCATCACACGGAGGTTCTCTTTCTAATTTTGGTAAGCCTATTTCAGCAACATGTTCCCAGACGCCCAACTTCAAGAGCCACAAGTGTCAAATTCGCACATGTGTCATATGCAGGGCGTTTATCTGATGGTCCATTGTGAATGTTGCTTAGCCCAAAGGTAATGCTGGTCCATTCATCCACACGCGCACAAAGAAATGGACGGTCACCGTGCATGTATTTTGATGATGGATGGATAGTGCTGTTTTTTAGCATATGAGACATTCACTTCATGGACCACCCTATTGACGTCCTGGATCCCACAAACACCAAAGAGGATGGGATGTGTAGCGCATATATGTTGGGCGCTTGAAGTTGGGGCGTTACCTACAAAACATGGCTGTTAAGCTGGGACTTCTCCTTGTCTAATGTCCACGTAAGCAGCACGACCCAGGTGTGCGTACTACGCGCACCATGGTCCGAAAAGAACATACGTCCGGCACTCACAGAAGGGGTATGCGATCCGAGCAATATTTGGAAATGACCAAAATGCCCTTGATCGACTACCCGCGCAAAAACAAAAAGGCCTACCAGAGATTGCGTGCAGAGTAGCGGTACGCTCTTCTCAGTGAAAGATCACGCTTAGATTGCAGTTCTACTAAATGACCAAACTACCCTTTATCCGCAATCTCAAATCACGATAATGCCTCAGAAAACGTTTTTTTTTTTTTTTTTTGGGTGATGTTTTGGATTTATCTTACCCGTCCGATTTCTTCCCAGAGAGACGCATTGAAGGAGGCAGCCGTTGATATGACCTGAGGGAAGCTGGTGGCCCCGGGGAACTTCCCGCCAAATCTGGTGCCCGGTCCCACATTGGACACCCCATGGAGGGCTTCGGACCACCACTCGTACTGTCGGATCCCGAGCCTCCGGACGGAAGCGGCGTTGTTCACGAGCAGCCGGATCTTCTCGGGCAATGTCAGCCGTCCGATCAGATCTTTTACACGCTCGGGAATCGGCAGTGACGTGCTGCAGAAGGGGAGGTTCCTCTCTTCTCCACCGCAGGCAAACGGGCGGTGGGGATGGGAGAACGATGGAGAGAAGAGAAGGAAGAGGAGGAGGGAGAAGAAGGGTAGTTTGGCCATTTTGGGAAAAACCAGAAGGAGGGGTGCTGAAGAGAAAGAGAGAGAAAGGGGGAGTTTAAATAAGAGGCGGAGGGGAGGGAGTCGTTTTGGTGATTGGATTTCCACGTCGGATTGGAAACTGTTTAATGGGGAGAGAGATAGGGAGATTGATCTAAACCGTTGAAATGGTAGGCTTCTCCTTAGATGGCCCAGGTTGGAAAATCCCAGCTGCATCTCTCTCTCAGTCGTAACTGTCGTGTTTTTATCTTTTTTGCTAAGTACTATTGGACTGTCAGGATTGTTCCAATTTGAAATCTTGGTTAATGGGCCATCCACAATACGGCCATAATATGACTCAGCGGATCACGGGCGCGGATCGCTTATTCCAACTGGGACTAGCATCAGGGGTGGTTTCAAATCTCCGTGGGCCCCACCAAGATATATGTGTTTTATCCACACCGTCTATCCATTTCTCCATATCAATTTAAGATAAGTAAGCAAGAATCAGACAGATCCAAATCGCATGTGGACCACACCAAAGGAAAACAGTAGGGATTGACGGTCACTGTTGAAAATTTGTTGGGGGCCACAGAAGTTTAGTATAAAGCTGATATTTGTTTTTTCCCTTTATCTAGGTCTATTTGATCTTATCAACATGTTCGATGGAAAATAAACATTACGGTGGGCCCCTAGGAAGATTTTAATGGTGGACGTTCAATCTTCACTGTTTTCCGGTGGTGTGGTCCACATTATATTTGGATCTGTCTGATTTTTAGGGATAGTGCCTTAAAATCAGATGGAGAAATGGATGGAAGGCGTGGATAAAACACATATATCATGGTGGGGCCCACATAGATTTGAAACCACCCCTTTTGTGGGACTAGCCTATCCGCGCCCGTGGATCACTGAACTGTGGACTCCACCCATGGAACCCGAACGTACCGTACAACTGCTCGGGCCGAGCATTGGATAAATAACCAGAGAGAGAGAGACAGAAGCACACCAACTCCTTAGAGCCGAAGCATAGATTGGGCAGAATAGAACGCAGGGGAGATGATAACGTAAGAGTAAGATAATCCTGAATATGGTAGACCCGTATTGGTGCTTTACACGTGGAAGGGTCATCTTTTAATCATGGTCGTCCAACTTGTGGGATATATTATGAATGAAAATTGGTTTAAAATCTGTATAGATTGGATGATCCTATCCGTCTAAAAGTGGCCTTTAAATCGACGGTAAAAAAGAAAAACATTCAATGGTCCAAATTACGTTCTGGAAAGTAAAGATAAATGATCTATTTATTCTTTATGTAATATAATTTTTGGAATATTATCCACCGTGGATAAGGCCCACCATTTGGACAGTTCAGATTGATGGATGTTCCACACTTATATGTAGGGAGATCACTCCACCATACTCCAGTCCTTCCGGCTCTACCGTATCCGAAGGTGGCGACTCCGTCTGGGTAATATGCCCTGGGTTAACAAAAAAATTACAGAACTGCCAGTTAAAGGACAACAGCAGGGGATTTGTGTTGAGAAATGAGAAAGGGGGAGTTATTTGATACTGTGGCAGCGCATGACGGTTGATACGCAGGCACTGATAGTAAACCGACTAAATCAATGCTACTGTTGTCAGTCACGGTCCCAACTAACATGGATTAAACAATCCTTGCCTTCGATTCGTAGACGCTTGTTGTTAGAAGGAAGACATGGGGTATTTTTCATTTTAACCGTCCAATAATGTCCACCAATCCGGTGGTCCTTGAATCAAATATTCTACTGGGACCAATAATTTGACAGTTTAATTGGAATTGTTTTATATGCTACTGAGATACTCAATGCATGCTCCAGGCACCAAAAGTTTAGTCTGACACTTTCTATCTAAATACTGGTTTGGGTCTTACTCATGTTTCCATTGATTAGTAATAATTAGTTTTCATGTACGGTGAGATTGTAATATTGTAATTTACTTTACTGAAAATTCTAAGTTATCATGTACAAGAAGATCAAGTGTTCAAATCTAGTGAGTAGAAAATATGCCACTTGTTTCTAAATCAGTGGTTAAAGGTACGCTGAGGTGTGGCCAAAGCAATGTGCCTTTTTGTTCCTTTTTTAAATTTATCAAAATGCATAGAGGTGAGCACGAGCCGAGCCCTGTTCAAGCTAAGCTCTCTCAATGGCCACCCTAGCTTGTGTTCGACTCAGCCTTTGAGTTGGACTGAAATGTTCGAGCTACTTTAATTGAGCTTTTGAGCGAGTTCAAGCTTGGTAGGCCCAACCCAAAAATCAAGCTTAAAGCTATTTAAAATTGGGCCCAAAAGCAGCCCAAAGCCCATTGACACCCCCACTTTCTTTTATAGAGAGTTTCATCTCTCATTTCTTTTCACTTCCAATGTGCGGCTAATTTTTTTTTTTTTAAGTTTTTCACAAGTGAGTCAGCTGAATCGAGCTTTGGTTAGCTCAAGTTCAGCTTGAAAATCATTTTGAGCTTGGAAAAATGACTTGGCTTAGTTTGAATCTAGCCTTCGAATCGAGCCAAATCGAGCGAGCTAACTAAGTTGGCTTGGCTTGTGCTCAGCTCTAAAAATGCATATCTAATAAAGGTGTTGCTGGGCTACTAATTTATTGTACATTTGATATATTAGTGATCTAAGTTGTCGGAACAATACCCAATTAAATAAACGATTAAAAAAGGTCAGTGAGATGCTTGCATTTATGGCCCACCCGAAGCTTCAAATGTCCTCGTTCTTTGGCCGTGAATAAAAATTACACTAATCAAATGATCCTAACCATAAATGTTTCAATCTAGGTTATACAAATGGACACTAAAATTAAGAAATTAATTAATAGCTCACATCCAATAAGAGAAAATGCTCGGTGATTAATTAGACGGTCAATATTGTCTGATCAAAGCGAGTTTCGGCCCAAAAGACCAACAGTCCATAGAACCATTTGCCAATACACGTGCCAAGAATCCTCCTGGCGAAATTTTGTGCAACATGAAGGGCATTTGAGGAGCTTTCTCTCATTTCAAACCTCTTCCGGCATTGAGATAAGATCCACCAACTGCATAGCTTTTATAGCTTTTTGAAATTTTCCTGGGAAGATAACGGCCAGCACTCATTTCTTCTTTATTTCTCTACCTTCTGTTTACTCATTGCCCATTGGCTGTGGTCTGCATTGGGATCCGAAGATAAGGTACTTGAATTTGTGATTTATATGATGTGGGACCCACTTTTTCTTACACTGTTTTCAAGGCAGCGGATTAGATGCGGCCCCTGCCTCACCTAACACGGTGCCACCCTGACCGTCAGGCCTTTCTTGATGTATGTATTGTATATCCATCCTGTCCATTCCTTTTTCTAGCTCATTTTAGGGCATGAGCCCAAAAATGAAGCAGATGCAAATCTCAGGTGGACCACACCACAAGAAACAGTGGTGATCAAAGGTTGGATAGAAAAGTTTAGTATCAAGCTGATTTTTATTTCTTCCCTCATCTACTTCTCTGTTACCTTATCAAAGGTGATGGCAAATAAACATTATGGTGGGTCTTAGAAAGTTTTTAATGGTAGGGGTTTAATCACCACTATTTCCTATGGTATGGTCCACCTGAGATTTTGATCTGTTTGATTTTTTTGTGTCATCCACTGCAATAATCTCAAAAAGTAACGTGAATACACTACACGTACATCAAAGTGGGCCCCAAAGCCAGGGCTGCACTGTGTTGAGTGAGGCCAGGCTGCACCTAATCCGCTCCCTCACTAATCCAGACCTTTGGTCTGTTGTGTCCCATGTGGATGCATGGTCTAAGATTCAGAGTTCCCATGAATAGGCGCCGGTCTAAAGATGGATGGTAGATAAAAGAAATACAACTATCCACGTTCAACTGAAAAGGGGTCCTTACATCTTTGGCTGGGATCTTCCATTCTTGAGGAATTTGTGTATTCTCATCCATAATGAGTTTCAACAGATCAATGGCCCAGATTAAAAAAAGGGCATGCTTTGTTACGCATGGTACTTCGAATGATGCAGGGAGGAGAAAGATGAGAGAAGGCACGTAGAGAGTTTACGCACTATTTGCAAAGACTCGTCTGAGTTGACTTGGACTCAGTTAAACCAGTCCGGTTCAACAGCACAGGTCACCCTGACTCAACTGAGTCGCCACTCAACTCCAGACCTAGCTAGTGGGCCCGAATTTCAATATTGGTGTCCCCAAAAGGATCTGATCTGTTCCAGATGGGAAATCGGTTGGAGAATTTGGTGGCCTTTCATCGTAGCATCCTAACTACCTTCTTAAAGGGAGCAACAGCAAATTCATATTTAGATAAGACCTTTATTTATTATTTTCCTCTGGAATCTACCTCCCAACTCTCCAGACCATCTGGAAGGTTGGGTGGGTCCCATATCTTCTTGTTATGGAAGCGGATTGGCTGGTGCACCCTACACTAGCGAGGTTGCTGGTGTAGTGACGTCATCAAGTTCTGTGGGTCCCACCATGGGGTACTTGTTATACTCAAACCGTCTGTCCATGGTTTGGGATCATTTTAAGGCTTGACCCAAAAAATAAGATAGATCCAAGGATCCAGTGGACCACACTGCAGAAAGCAGTGGGAGATTGAACGTATACCATTGAAACCTTCTTGGAGGTCCCAGAAGTTTTGGATCAGTCTGATATTTATATTACCCTTCATCCAGGTCCGTGTGACCTTATGAACAGTTTGGATGACAAATAAACATCATGTTGGACCCTAGGTATGTTGTAACTGTGAGAATCATTGTTGTGTGGTCCACTTGAGTTTTGGATATGACTCATTTTAGATATCATGCTCTAAAATGATCTTGCCAAATGGATGGATGGTTTGGATATACTAAATACATCATTGTAGGGTCCATAGAGTCTTAATCTTCTTTGAACCGTTCGTACAAACACAGTGCACGAGGACTGCGCACTCGCTCTATGTCTGCCACATCCCTACACTAGCAACGTTGCTGGTATAGGGTCCACCAGCCAATTTGCTTTCTCTTGTTATACCTTGTTTTTGACCGAACTGTCAGAAACAGGATGATGGTTGATTTGAACAGCCAATTGCCCTTTACACTCAAGGACGATGATTGATTTGAACGGCCAATTAGTGGCCGATTTTAGCGATCAATTTGCCATTTTGCAAGCAAGATAATGACCGATTGCAATTTTTCAGCATAAGCAAGCGGTCGAGCAAGGTTTGACAGTGGTCGATTGTATGTTGTACTTATGGAACAATGGCCAATTGTGTCAGCAGCAAAGAGGAACCGCCGATCATGGTTTTTCAGCCAAAGAGTAACGGCCGAGTAATATCTGTAGTCAGTTACAACTATCAAGATAGATGTCCTGTAGAGAAAGAAGGAAGAAGTCTCTGAAAGGTTCAACGTGGATGGAATCTTCAAAACGTGGAAGAGTGGGTAGGTCCCACAAATAGTTAGAAGGACACTTTTCAATAGAAGAAAGCAAAGTACTCTATGAAAAGTTGGTAATGTATTTAAATGGTTGTTGTAACCATCTATCAAGGAAAGTATCTAGATGGTGAATGAAGTCTATAAATAGTTAACGAGAGAGACAGAGCATTGGGTCCAGCACCAATCAAATCAAATCAACACTTTAATCTCAAACTTATCATGTTCTTTATCTTGCTATTTACGTTTCTTAATGTAATCAGTTTTTTTATTTTTCTTAGCCTAATTGTATTATTTATGTTCCGTAATGTAACCCTTGAGATTACATTTCATAGCAGTAAGTCTGAGCTTTATAATCCGTAAAGTTTCTCTTTCTACGATCGTATTTTCTATTGATAAAGAAGAAATAAAGATCATCCGCGTGACCGATTGTAAGTTCTTCTTTCCATTCCTATAAATTTATATTGTGAGAAGTCCTTTCGTTTGGAAGGTATAGGTACAACTCATTTTTGGAGGATAAACCCCACCCTCCAAACATCACCTGATCATTATTGTTAAATAATTGAGCGAGTGACTAATTAGGCGACCGATTTTTACAGATTTTGGTCATATACAGTCAATCACGACGTATCTGTCTTTCTTAGCGCTCGGAGTCATCATTGTTCTATTGGAATCAATCCGCAAAATTCGATTCTGACACACCCGCACACATGTCACACGCGTGGCCAAATAATACTGAGAAACACCTCTAAGGATGATGTCCACCTTGCGTGGCCCACTTTCAAACGGATCGACATGGGCACATTGCTACAATTGGTAAACTTGGGGACATGGATTAGCTACTAAACTTGGCAGTTGTGAGTCTTGCTATTGAAGTGACGTCACCATGTTATGTGGGCCCCACCATGATGTATGTGTTGTATCCATACCATCCATTCATTTGGAGACATCATTTTAGAACATGAACCAAAGCATGGGACAGATAAAAAGCTCAAGTGGACCCCACGATAGAAAACATTGGAGATTAAACTCCTACCATTAAAAACTTCTTTGGGCCACAGAAGTTTTCGATCAAGCTAATATTTGTGTTTTCCCTTATTCCATGTCTGTTTTAACTTATAAACAAGTTAGATCTCAAATAAACATCATGGTGGGCTCTAGGAAAGTTTCAACTGTGGATGTCGCAGTTTCCACTGTTTTCTGTCGTGGGGTCCACTTGGATTCGCTTACGTGTCAAATTTAAGAAGCAAGGGTAGCTTTGGAAGATGTTTCTTCGGTTATGATCACACGCTTACATGAAAACACACGTGTGCATGCTCAAATATTCTTAAAAAATGCACATGCAATCTTTGGATGAGGCATCTTACGTGGCGACTATCTTCAAGCTTCTTCTCATTTTTACTTTTTTTCTCTCTTTTTTTTTTTTAATCTTTTGTCGCCGCTTTTTTTTTTCCTTTTTAAAGGTGTAATCTCTTTCCTCTCTCTAGAAGACGTGTGAGTAAGGTAAAAGCATCGAGTTTAGGAGTCCTGTTGGACTATTCAAAAGATGGCGCTGCAACTTGGGTACGGGTCAACCTGTGACCCAAACCTGATTAACCCAATACAAGTTCAGGTCTGGCTGTCAAGGTCCTCAACTAGGTTCTTGTTGAGTAGATTCAGGATGGGTTAGGTCAGGTATTTTAATCAAGCCTGATCGAGTGTGGTTGGCTATGGAGGAATTTGAGTTGGAACTCGGGTGCAACTCAGGTTCGGCTGTGGGTGGAGTCCAGTTGAGATCAGGTTGGGTGTGGGTTGACACATGACCCGACCCGACCTGCCCAAGTTGCGCCTCTCATCAGTTTGGCATTTGTGTGAGATCAAAGCCATATGACGTCCGATTTTACTTGATTTTGGACGCCAGACAGTGCCCTGTATGCCCCACAATGATGTATGTGTTTTATCCACACCATTCATCTATTTTTTTAGCTCATTTTAGGGGATAGGCCCAGAAATGAGGTACATCCAGTTCTCAGGTGGACCACACAACATGAAACAGTGGTGATCGAATGCCCACCATTAAAAACTTCTGAGGCCACACAAGTTTTGGATCAAGCTGATATTTGTGTTTTACCTTCATCAAAGTCCATGTGACCTTGTCAACAGGTTGGCTGGAAAACAAACATTACACTAAGCCCTTGGAAGTTTTTAATGGTGGGCATTTAATCACCATTTTTTTTCCTGTAGTGTGGTCCACTTGAGATTTGGATCTGCTACATTTTTTAGCTCATACCCTAAAATGAGATCACAAAATGAATGGACAGTATGGATAAAACAATTACATCATTGTAGGGCCCATAGAGCACCCTATAGACACTCGCTACTGATCATGTCAGCATGCAATCCGCAACAAATGATTTTTGGGCAAGTGCAGGACAGACGTTAAACTACTTTGTTACACAAACGTCCAATGATCTTTGTACGCCCACGCATGATACAACCCCTTCCAGTCGGACTGGTCAAACCACCATGTCAGCAAGCGGTTTATATAACCACCACTCATGGGGGAGCGAATTAGGTGTGTTACCCTGGAGAACAGCTTAGTGGGTAGTACCCCTACCGTGTGAACCACGTGGATGATAGTTTGTATATCCACGCCGTCCATCCGTTTCTCCAGCCCATTTGAGAATGGGGTTTCAAAAATGATGGAGATCTAAATCTAAAGTGGACCATACCACTGTAAACAGTGGTGATGTGATTGAGCGTCGCACCGTTAATAATTCCAAAGAGTCCATCATAAGGTTTTGGCAATGTTTATTTGCAATCAAAGCTGTTGATAATGTCAAGAAGATATGGATGAAGGAAAAATATAAAGATAAGCTCGATCCAAAAATTTTGTGGCCCATAAAAAGTTTTTTTTATAGTCATTCATCATTGTTTCTAGCTGTATAGTCCACTTGAGATTTGGATCTTCTTAGGATTTGGGATCACATCCTAAAATGAGATGGAAAAACAGATAGGCCAAATGGATATATAAAAAATGCATCAAGAGATGGTTCACACACGGCTAGGGTAACACCCACTAAGCTGTTCTCGGGGTAACAGCTAATCCACTCTCGACAGCTAACCTAGTCGACCCTCCACCTAAGCACAACTTAACTAGGTCAGCCACTCTGGTCCACCAACATAAACAAATTAAATACCATGTGGACCACCTATTTCCTGTCATTAAGTTGCATGAGATGCTGATCCCCATCATCATCCTACTTTGGGTGGGCCAAAATATCAAGCATGATAATTCAATGCTATCATTCATTAGTTGACAATGCTTAATCCATATCTCTTTTTCTGGTAGAATGTGATATCAACACCATTAATTAGGTTGTTTTACTTTACATCGTCTGTTGTAATGAAAGGTGGATATTTACTTTGGGCCCACTGGCCGGCCTTACCAACCATGCAATGAATATGCTTTGTTATCAGGTTTGCCAACTACTTGGAAGTTATGACTCCTGTCATTACTCTGGTAATTCAATAATGCACGGGCTCAGAGCTTGTACAGTAAGTTGGGGGTCTTCAGTCCGTACAACTGAGCCATGGGGGCCATGGTTGGGTGATCTAAACCTTTGATCTGATGGGCAACAGAGTGGATGGCCCTGGCATACCGTCAGCATTGAATGTTTGGCCTTTTTTGGTTGAGCATGGTGCATTGCTATACTTTCGTTTTTGACCGTCTATTGCATGATCTACCCAAGTGGGGCCAATATTATAAATGGTTTGGATCGAAATCATGGAACCCACTTGTACAAACTTAGGGTATGAGCATGAATCATACCTCTAGTAATTATATATAGCAACGTATCGTATGTGTGAATTGCATAGAAAATTTATACTTGAAGTAACATGAATGAGGGTTGGACTCCTTTGATAGGTCCACATGAATGGTACAGATTCATCCACTACACGTGGCATATTGGTGCCAAGATCAAGACCGTTCAAATTGTTGATCTTTCTATTTATATGGAATAACCCAAAAATCATACAGAGCCGTTGGTAATAACCATATGATTTTGTGTGTTGAATTTCGACCACTTGCTACCTTACTTTTTAACCATCCATTTCGTAACCCTCAATTGATGGTCAAGATTGATGCATCAGTGTAATTTTCGACTTAGGCTCCATCCACGTGTAGTATAATTTGGATGGTCTGGATACTTGTGCATGTGGGCCACATGTAAAAATGATGTGTCACTGATGGATCAATCTTGACCATCCATTTCTCGAAATGATGAACTCGTCGGCCAAGTCGGTCCAAGATATCATGTAAAGAGACTCATTTAAGTGGCTTTCCGTCCTCTACAAGGAAAAGGAAATTCTCCAGTTTAGAAAAGTTAGGTCCTCTAAAAAAAATGAAAACAAACTTCTGGGTCTAATATATGGTTGGGGTGGACCTAACCTAGGTCACACAAGTAATGAGCCAACCATTTTTAGTTAAGGATCTTACCTAGACCTAACCTAAACTTTATGGGGCTGAGCATAAGTCTAAAATTGTGATGTGACTAACAGGGGGTGGGTGGGTGTTCTAACAATGGGGTGTGTGAAATAACCGAGAGAAAAAAAGAAAAAAAAACTTTATGGGACTAAGCGTAAGTCTAAAATTCTAACTCAATTCTTAACTAGATTGGATTTATCTAGAGTTGGACATGAATTGAGTTTGATCGTTCGAATTGACTCAGATTAACTTGGTAAAACTCTATTCGAATAGAAAGTCTTTTCGAACACACCTGGTCTGTTCGGAAAAAAAAAATATTCGAGTCAATTTCAATCACGGCCCTGTTCGACTCAAACTTAACTCGAATATTGACCGACTCGACTCGACTCGGTTATATATATATATATATATATATATATATATATATATATATATATATATATATATATATATAGAGAGAGAGAGAGAGAGAGAGAGAGAGAGAGCAGGTTGGATGATAAATAAACATGACTATGGGCCCTAGGAAGGTTTCAATGGTGGATATCATTCTCCCCACTGTTTCTTGTGGTGTGGTCCACTTGAGCTTTGTATCTGCCTCATTTCTTGTTTAATGCCTCAAAATGAGTTGTACAAATGGATGGACGGAGTGGATAAAACAAATACATCATCGTGGGACCCATTGAGCTTTGACACCAGCTCACATCCGCGGATTGAGTACTATAGTCTACCCCCACCAAGACCTATCTAGAGACGAACGGTCTTATCAGTACTGCTTTGTGGGGTCCATAGTGATATATTTGCTAATCCAAGTCGTTCGTCCATTTTTTAAAGATAATTTATGGCATTATCTCAAAAATGAAGTGGATCGAAGGCTCGAGTGGACCACACCATAGGAAACAATAGGGATGTTAACTATCTATGTTATGTTTTTTATTTAGTTAGTTAAAAACTTTAAAGCTTGTGATTTGTCATTTGTGAAATGTAATTTGTGAACAAATCGATATTCACCATTCAGTAGTAGAAAAAATATTTTCAAAGTGAAAAAAGGGAAATTGTTTGAACTCATAAAAATTGTTCGAAATCCATATGTTTGAACATGGTTGGGCTAGACCAAATCGAGTTTGAACAGAGTCACCTTGTTCAAATGTTTGTTCAAACACACCCACTCAAGCAACCGAACGATCCGATCTGGTCTATGTTCAACTCAGATCGGATCGTTGCCCACATCTAGATCTATCCATGTTGGAAGAAAGATCACTTCCTGACCATACACATGGTAGTATTGAAATCAAAGTAAACAAATATAATAACATCTCTCCTTCTCTTTTACACACACACTCACGTGATTAGTTGTACGTCCAACTAGTTGGCATGTGGGGGCCACTATGGTGTTTGTATGATATTTCGTCTGTACAGAAAGATTGTCTCATTATAAAAATAGGATGCACCAAAAATCAAGACGATCCAACCATGAAAATGTGGTGCTCCATGTGAATGTGAAGTTTATAGGTGTTGTTTCCTATGGTGTACCCCACCTAATAGTTGGATCGACCTGATTTTTGGGTCATCTCATTTTCGTGATGGGATAATCTTAATGGACGGACAAGATATTGTACAAACACCATGGTGGGCCCCAAACACCAACTAGTTTGACATACAACTAGTTGCGCATGAGCATTACTCTCTCTCTCTAGCTACGTCATTTAATGAGTAGTTAATATTAATAAATGAGTAGTTAACATTAATAAAATCTTTTCAGGTAAGTTATTCCGACAAATAAAGGAGTTACTTGCTTAGGTGGCCCCCACTGTAGCGTTAATGTGTAATCTACCGAACCATTAGGTGAACCATCTCATGTTAGACCTAGTGCAAATATATATATATATATATATATATATATATATATATATATATATATATATATATATAGCCCCATCATTGACTCACATAGATTACACACTTGGAAAAAGTGTGCTTAAAAAAGTTTACTATTGAGTCACTTATGTGCCTGCTTTTTGGACCTAAGGCCTAGCATTTGGTATAGCAGCTAATGATTGGGGTGGATTGTACATGCTCATCACAGTGGGCACTGTATAAATCAATGGTGGACATCTCTCTCAATTGTTTCAATTGGTAGGGCCCACTTAAATCTTAGATTAACCTGATTTTTTTGCTCCAAGCCTAACATGAGATTATACATCTAATGATCGGAGTGGATCTCTGGAACAAGTCTTAGTGGGCCCATTAAAAAAAATGAAAGGTAGGCATCCGTTAAAGAATTGTTAATTTCAAGAAACTAGACGTTACTAAGAATGGCTGGAAGTAGACTAGGTGTTACCCTAGCACCTTGATGTATGTTCTGTATATATACTCTGTCAGTCAATTTTTAAGTATCATTTTGATGTAAGTTCCTAGAAATGAAGAAGATCCAAATCCCAAGCGGACCACACCATCAGAGACATTGGACATTGAATGCTCACCACCTGAGGCCTACCATAATGTTTATTTTCCATCAACTGTTCACAAGGTTACATAGACTAGGATGAAGAGAAAACAAGATTATCTTGATCCAAAACTTCTATAATGTGGTCCACATGAAGTTTTCAATGGTAAGAATTCATTTCCTATTGCTTTCTGTGTTGTGGTCCACATGAACTTTGGATTTTACTTATTGTTGGGCTCATGCTCTAAAAATACATCTGGAAAAACAGATGGATGATGCAGATATAACACATACATCATGGTAGGGCCTACAGAATCACGTCAACATAATCCCAACATGTTCCACGCGGCACAATTGCATTCCAATAGGATATTTTACGAACATAGATTTCCTGCTAAAGCTTTCACGTGGAGTTACTACGCTTTGGATGCTAAGTGGGGCCAACCGTGATGTTGGCGAGAAATCTACCATGCCCATCCTTTTTACAAAATTATTTTAAGAAATGCAACAAAAAAAAAAAAAGAGACGGGTCCAAAATTCTTATGCTTCCCCTTTTCCTTTATTTATTGTCATCTCTGCTCATTTAATACTCTCAACCCTGCTCTACGGGAAACCTACCTGCATTTACCTAATAAAGCCTTCTTAGGAGGGAAGCTAGGTGGGTCCTGTTATAATGTTTGAGATAAATTTGCTCTGTCCATCAATTTTGCTATATCATGTTAGGACATGAGCAAAAAAATGAGTTAGATGCAAAGCACGAATGGGCCACGTGACAGGAAAAAGTGAGGATTAAACTCCACCATAGAAGCATACTTATGGCCACAAAAGTTCTTGATCAGTCTAATATTTTTATATTTTCAGCTCATCCCAGTAAAAATGACCTTATGAACGGTATAGTCAGAGTGGATCTTACATACACATCACGGTGGGGCCATCAAAAATCAATGCAGCATCGTGTGCTTATTTAGAAAGGCACCCTCTAATGGGTTGGACGGTAGGTTGAAGTCCAACCACTAGATAGCTTCCAACCTTGTATGTGTACTTGAAATCTAATCCATCAAAGAGGTTGGGTCCATTGTCAGTATACTTTGTTGGAAAAATAAATATGTGAAATTCACTCATTAAAGGGATTGCACTTGTATTTCTCTCTTTACCCTATGTTTTATGGTATGGCCCACTTAATTTGTAAATAGGCATGAACATGACATTAGCGATCTTTATAGTGGGTCTACCCGGTTGGAAGGTCTGGATAGCACATGCACTTAACACTTTGGACGTTAGCACATGGATGGATGGTAACTTGTGGTCCGTACTAATCGTGAATAGCACTCCTCTTCTTGAATGGACTCAAATTGAGTAGGGTCGAACACAACAACGACCAGGTATTATGTATATATGGCAAAACTCTTTGGGCCCACCATGATGTGTGTGCTTTATCCATGCCATCCATCCACTTTTTTAGATCATCTTAAAGCACAGGACAATCAATGAGTTAGATCCAAAGTTCAAGTGGACCACACCATAATAAGCAGTAGGAACAATGACGCCCACTGTTGAAACCTTCCTAGGGCCCACCATTATATTTATTTTCCATCCAACCTATTCATAAGGTCAGGTAAATCTGGATGAAGGGAGAACACATATCAACTGAATACAAAACTTCTGTGGCGGCTCGGAAGTTTTCAATGGTAGGCGTTCATCCCCATTGTTTCCTGTGGTGTGGTTTGTTTCAGCTTTACATATAGTTAATTTTTGGGTACATACCCTAACTCATCTAGAAAAATGAATGGACAGTGTAGATAAAACATATATATTACGGTGGGCCCATGGAGCTTTACCATGCATACACAGTAACGAAGCTGGTGGTGTGTTCTAAACAATACAAGGTCTTTTTTAATAATCGTTTTTTCCTGGGGAGGCTAACTGGTAATTTTTTCCGGGCCCTAACATGATGCGTACGTGGGATCTACTCCCACCATTAGACTTGCAATTGCATACTGTGCTCATATCCACAAAATCAAGATGATTTGTGATTCCGATGAGGTACACCAAGAGAAACAGTTAGAAGAGACGTCCACCCTTGATTTATACCATGCTCACCCTAATGTTTATATAAAATTCATTTTAACTATTAGATGTCACACTGAAATATAGACATGATACTTAAATAATCTAGCTTATAAGTCATTCGAGTGAGCCACATCGAGGAAAAGAGCTTGGAAGGTGAGGTTTTCGAGTACAATATTTCCTACCGTGTGGTCAATCGGCTGATTTCAGGCCATAAGTGTAATACCCCAAAATTTTGCTGTCTACACGGGTGCTTGGACACGTGTACATCACCATTAGAAATCGTGCTAGATGCTTGGAATTCTCATCTGAACCATTAAATGAAGTTCACCTTTAAGCTAATCAACCGACCCTTGTAATCCATCCCGCAAATCCAACCATCCATTCAACTGTATGTCTTGAAACCCATCTTTCCAAACCATCCTTTCTAATGTGGCGCATTTTCAATTGATCTAAACCAACCATCGTTATGGTCTGCCAACTAGAAGCACAAAGCAACTTAAGCGTTCCTTGAAATTCATTCAACGACTCTTGTTAGCCATATCTATAATTTCCACCATTTTCTTTCTGTGTGGCCCACTTAAACTCTGGACCTATCTCATTTTGTGCTCATAACCTATCTCGGCCCGACCAACCTAACATGCAGTATTGATTTGCCAAAACCCAGTAACCCACCTCCATGGACCCTCATAACAATTCCACTACAAAAGTATACAATATAAAAAAAAAATTGAAAAAACTTAAAGAGTGAGAGAGAGAGAGAGAGAGAGAGAGAGAGAGAGACATACATGAAAGTCATGTTTAGCCATCGCTGACCCAAGCCGTCAAACTATCTCCTTCTTCTTCGTTCGTTTAAGCCAACCACGATCAACCCACTGTCAATCCCAACCGTACATCATAGTGCGCCCCTCAGCCCAATCCAAACCGTTTGTTGACTCCAGACCATTGAAGAACCTTAGCCACAGAAGTTCCTTGCCCTTGACCTGATAACCTAGCCCACCTTAACCTTGGATCATTACTAAGACCATAGTAGGGCCCATTAGAGATATGACCCCTTTAGCATTTTTAGCATTAATTACTTACTCTTACACCATTTAAAAGCAATAATTACTCTATCATTACGTCAGCTAGTTGGACCGTCCAACTAGTTGTGTGTGAGCATATTTTATATATATATATATATATATATATATATATATATATATATATATATATATATATATATATATATATCCTTCTTCTTCGTTCGTTTAAGCCAACCACGATCAACCCACTGTCAATCTCAACCGTCCATCATGGTGCACCCCTCAGCCTAATCCAAACCGTTTGTTGACTCCGGACCATTGAAAAACCTTAGCCACAGAAGTTCCTTGCCCTTGACCTGATCACCTAGCCCACATTAACCTTGGATCTTTACTAACACCATAGTAGGGCCATTAGAGATATGACCCTTTAGCATTTTTAGCATTAATTACTTACTCTTACAGCATTTGGAAGCAATAATTACTGTATGATTACGTCTGCTAATTAGATCTTTACTAACACCATAGTAGGGCCCATTAGAAATATGACCCTTTAGCATTTTTAGCATTAATTACTGACTCATACAGCATTTAGAAGCAACAATTATTCTATGATTACGTCAGCTAGTTGTACCGTCCAACTAGTTGTGTGTGAGCATTACACACACCATGTGAAATTACGAAATTGCTGCTCCATGGTGGATTAATAAGCAATACATCTTTGATTTGCGTCATCTTACAAGATGAATGTAGGGTGGTGGTGATGAGTTGGGTTTTCCTGCCGATCAATTGGCCTAACCTGCTTCTAATGTGGGCTTGGGCAAAGGTAAATGGGTAGTGGATTAGAATTGGGTTAGAACATGCATCCTGCTTAAGGAAATGAGTCGGGCTTGGTCTGAATCCCACTTAACTCAATCCACACATACAGCTTCTCAACTCAACCTGGCCCAATCCCAAAGAAAGTAACAGATAGCGAGTATAGATGCATACACATGATGTATTCACTAAGGGCACGTTTGGATTGTAAGTTACTTAGGATAAGCTATTTATTAGACAAGCAACTTATCTTGGTTTCTACTTAATTAGCAAATAAGTTTGTTTGGCAAAAAACATGCTTATCAATCAAAACGTAGAAAAGCATGTTTGTTTCCAACATCATTCATCAAGTCTACTTGGTCCCTGCACATCCACCATCCATCATTTGGGGCCAACCTTCGGTGTGGATTGTTCATTGTGTGGGCCCCACCTTTGATATGGGTAGTACATCATGTGGGGCCCACCTTGGATGTGGGCCATTTGCACCGTTCTTTATGCAAGGCCCACCTTTGATGTTGGCCATCCATCAAGTGGGCCCACCATCAATATCCACTGCCCATCATGTGGAGCCACCTTTAATGTGGATCATCCCAAATGTGGGTCCCACCTCTAATGTGGGCCGTCCATCATGCAGGGCCGACGTTGGATATGGGCCACTCATCATTAGGGCCGACCGATGGTGGGCGTCAATGACCACTGTTTCCTGAAGTACAGTCTATTTGAGACTGGATTTTGTTTCATTTTTGGGATGGACCAACAAGGGTGGATGGTGTGGATTTCATGTGCATAGCATATGGCCCTACTACCCAGTGGGCCACTCAAAACTAGTTGGAAAAACAGATGAATGGCATAAGTAAAACACATAACGCTGGGCCTATGGAGGTTTCAATGGTGTCATTGTTACCATTGTTGCTTCCTGATGTGGGTTCCACCTGAGGTTTAGATCTACCTCACATGCTAGTCCCACTCATATCCAAACCAGATGGACGGCGAGGATCAAATATATCGTAGTGGGCCCAGCAAGTTGGATGGTCAACGTGGGCTGTGCGGTTGCCACGAAAATTGGACACTTTTACAGCTATGGACGAGCACCTCTTGTTTTAGTCAGTAGTGAGAAAGTAGAAAAGCAAAATAAAAATGCTGAAATACTTAACTGAATTTCAGTAAATAAGCTATTTATTAACCGA
This sequence comes from Liriodendron chinense, assembly GCA_003013855.2. NCBI lineage: Eukaryota > Viridiplantae > Streptophyta > Magnoliopsida > Magnoliales > Magnoliaceae > Liriodendron > Liriodendron chinense. The sequence continues at coordinate 1,704,392 of PVNU02002913.1, forward strand.
AGTAACTTATCTCAAATAAGTTATTTATTTGCTGCCATCAGCAAGAAAAGCAACTTATTTAGTGGTATCCAAACAGGCCCTAAATGTGTATGACTGGGCTGACTTTTTGCACCATATTTCACTCCCAAACTGAGTTCTTTTTGCTGGGTTGGGTCAGTTCGTCAAGCCCAACCCAATTACAACTAAATGGATCTGATAGAGGCAGACGTAGGCTTAATGAAGAGGGTTGGGTCATTGCAATGTAATGTTGGCATGCAGGTCAGGTTTAGGCTGGAAATCTTGGCCGGTTCAATAAATGGGTGGGCCAGGGCTGACACAACCCTACCAAACCCAACCATTGCCATCGCCAGTTGGATGGGACCGTTGCTATATCTTTTTATTTTTAATTCTTTATTGACCACATTGATGAGGATCAGGATCTTCCCATGTAGGAGATTTCTGTGCATTGATCGTTCACGCGGAGAACAATAACGTCAACCCTTTAATCAGCGATGAATAGTGGGCCCCATTTGTGCAAATTGAAAGCCTGGATTGCAGCGTACAATTAATGTGCCCATGTAATATTAGAGTGGATTCGGTCCGATCAAAATGTATGTTGAATATGTACTGGACTGTGTCTAGCGGGCCAATGAAATGACGCCACATCACAGCTTGGCAAAACTCAGTCTTACCATGGCCTGTCCTAAATCTACTATGGTGTGGTAACTCCACTAAATATCAAAATCTTCTAGTCATCTAATCCAAAGGATGTACCATAATGGGCCTACTAGATGAATGATCCAGATGTCTCACATGTGTTCACCACATGAGCTGATTTTGTTTCCCGCAGGTACACCATGGGCCTACCAGATGAATGATCCGGATCTCATCACATGTGTTCGCCACATTGGGATGTGATTTTCTGTGTCCCGCGGGGACACAAAATGATAATGATTTTCTATTGTTATCTCCGCCCTTCTCACGATTTGCTCCTTGGAATTTGTTGGTTATCTGCTCTTAATATAATCCGCGGGACATAATTTTAGAACCGCTCATCTCATGTCATGGGAACTTGAATCTTTCAAAACCTTTTCTAGTAAATTATCTAGTGTTGAACATCCATAGAAGTAGACCCAGTTTCAAGACTTTTTTGAGGCGGTGGAAGAACGTGAGGTCATTGATTAGGGGTGGCAATGGACTGGACCGGTTGGCCCTAGTCCCTTAACCCCTGGCTCTAGCCGTCTAGGCCAATAGGGCTAAAAACACTTCAGCCCTGGCTAGGCAGCCTTGTGCCCCACATGAGTACTCAAACCCATAATAATCTCACTGTTGAAACGCCACGATCAAGGGTGGAAACCACGCGCATGGTTGGCCTCCTGTAACTGAGCCACTCGTGAATTTTGGGATATGGCCCATCTTAGCAACGTTCAGTGTGTATTTTGGGAATTGCAGTTGTCAGTTGTTGGTTCCCTTTTACAAAGTAAAACTTGTTTAGCACATGATCCGACTTTGAATTGACAATGAGAAGATTTTGAGCACTTTTAGAATCGATATGCCTATCCAGACCCTTGATATACGTGGCCCAGGTGTGATTTGAGGCTACCCAAAAGATCTTCCAGATTGGTTCTATCAATAGAGTAAACACATGATAAAGTACTGGCCGAATTCAACAGAAAATGGATCAAGGGTTAGAATCTTCTAAGCTTAGGTATTTTGCGAGAGGTCCCTCATCAACCGTGTGGCCCATCATATCAACGACCTGGATCACCAAACATTGGGCCCATATGTAACAATTTCTGCACTTGCTGAGTCTCAAGACCCTATAATCAAAGTTGGCAAATGGGCTAGGTGGGCTGGGTCGGGCTGACCATAAAGTTAGTTGCACACAATAATGGATGGGCAAGATCCTTTGTCAGATAGGTTCAGTTAGAGCAAGCAGGAAGACGCCCAAGTGTTTCAACAGTAAGTCTCAAGTTCAAAATGCCAAGGAGACACACTAAGCCTACCGGTGGGTGGTGCATCGTATGACTAACTGTGTGGGTGTGTTGCCCTGCTAACTGTGTGGGTGCGTTGTTAGGGCTCTCAATTGGTCGGATCTGGATCGGATCCAGTTGGATCTGGCTCCAAGTCCGTATATCTGTAGACGGATTCGGATCCAACTCAGATCCAAAAGGTGATATCCATATCTGATCCATTTATAAATTGTTAGACCCATTTCCGATCCAAAATCTATATAACCATCAGATTCGGCCTGATTTAGGTCCATATCCACCCCCATTACAAATCTAAAAAAATATATGATATGAAATATATAATATAATATATTTAATTTAGTAGAAAAATGATGCAAATCCCACTATTTACTATGGTATGGTCTACATGGCTCAAAATAATTTGTAAAACGGATGGCCAGCATAAATATAACATATACAGTAAGGTGACAATGAGTCGAATCTTAATCGGATTCGGATCGAACTCGGATATGTTCCTGTGAATCCATATCCGCTCCATTTAAGTAATCGGACCTATTTTAAGATCCAAATCCGGTCCATTTAACTAATTGGACCTATTTTAAGATCCAAATCTGCATTATACGGATTCGGAGCGAATTCGGATCTCGGATCTAACCCGCTCCATTGAGAGCCCTATGCGTTGTGTTGCATGACTAACAAAAAATTAAAATAAAAAAAAAGTTAGGACCTACTTGGATTGCAGGATTAAATGTTATTGAATTGCATTAGGTGGAATTAACATCCAATGCCACGTTTGCGTTCAAATTCTTCATCTTGGTATGCATATGCAACTCGATTGTCACATGTAAATGGCACATATGGATGGACGGCATGGATAAAACGCATGCATCAATGCGGGGCTTACAGATTTAGTGGATTTCGAAATCTACCGGAAATCTCACGGTATGTCCTGGCCTGGATGATATGATACTTGGATTAACCCATCTTTTCCAAACGTTGGATGGAATTTACACTGCACCAAATGCAATTTCATACCACCCGTGGAACCCACTGTGTAGATGGCCCGTCCTAAGAGTCAGGGCCCATGACTCAACATGAAGGATTTAATGGTCAGTGCCCACTTGGTATGATTTCTCAAATTAGTTAACCATAATCACCCTTTACAAAGCACCCAAAAGTCGAACACATAAACTACGATTAGATGATGACCAACGGTCCATACCCAACGTACAATTGCGGCCCACTGAATGGGCGAACCTTGTTGATTTTAGTGTAGGGATATTTAATCAACCATTTGAGGAGTGGCCTAGATTCCACATACGTGTGACAGATTGACCTGTGCGCCGCTAATTCTTAGGGGAGAAATAGAGTCCTTGATTTGAAGTGTGGTCATCATCTGAGCCACTCTGAAGTGGGGGATGCAACAGTGCTGGTGGCCCAGCTTTGGACCAGACCTGGGCTTATTAGGTTGAGCCTGGCATGCATCGCCAGATCAATTCCAAGGTGAGCCTGGGCTCCCGCAATGTTGGCCCAGCTCAGCCCACCCGACTGCTTGTATTATACTTATGTGCCATTCCAATCATCAGCATCTTGCATGTAGACCTTGGTTTTATTTTTGCAAATGCACATTCGACGTGCATGTGTGGCCCATCAGATCAAGAGATGGATTAGAAACATTCATCTGGAAAGACAGGGATTTGATAAAATTTTGGTACCGCACCCAACCTAAATTTACAGTCTGGGGCTTGGGTCTAGAGCTGGACAAAAACCGAGCTAACCCGGTTAACTCAACTCGACTCGGCTCGAAAAAACTTGATTTGGCTGGACTTGTTGTTGACTTCAAACTGAGTCAAGTTAGGCATGTCTGGTTTGAAAATAAACCGAGTTGAGTTCGAGCTGGACTGAACTCGATTTGGTTTGACTCAAAGCTCGATTCATGTTGACTCGGTTCAATTTTGACTCGATTCATGTTGACTTGGTTCAATTTTGACTCGACTCAGGTAGTTGGAGAGTGAGGTCTTTTGGTAACAAGTCGAATGTGAGCAAAGGAATGAAATGGAAAGTTGTCTACAAAAGCGGCAGTAAAGGGTGTCAACAAGTTTGGATTACTTTCAGGGATAAATTTTGAACTGTTTTAGGCCCAACTTTTGGGTTGGGCCTATTCAAATTTTAGACTTTTTCAAGTTAAAAATCGGCTTGAAAGCTCGACCAAACCAAGCCAAGCATGTTATTTCAGCTTGATGGCCGAGCCAAGCTCAAGCTAGAATTGTCTGCTGGTTGAGCCGAGCCAAGCTAGGCCCAACTCAACTCGGTTTGGCTCGATGTCCAGCCCTACTTGGGTCTACTGTGCAAGGTTGATATTGGCTCAGTTGCATTGGGCCTTAGTGTTGGTTCGGTATGGGCCTATAATGGCCCAGCCCAAAGAAGGGCCATTTCCACCCCTACGTGGAAGTGCATCATCTATCAAATGAAAAAGTAGACCCGAAACGCAATATCCTCTGGTAATTCGTTTGTTCAGTGGAGAACCAACCATTGCTATTTGTAATCTTGTCCATCTATTTGTGGGCCCACCAATCCAAGGGTTGGACATCTCACTTGAAAAACTTCTGGGGCATGATCCATGCACCGCAGGGCTCATCAGATTAACTATCCAGACCGCAGAACTATAGGCCCCACATGTACCCACAAAATCAAGCTGGTAGCTCACCAAGTGGACTACTGTTTTTTTTTTCTTTTTCTTTTTTTACAACCATCCATTCTTATATAGCAAGCATAGCTATCATCATGTAATACATACAAGTGCTACTAATCCAGTAGTATGTAGAATATTCTAACGGCTCCCATTTTAAAACGAGGCCGGACCCACTACAAAGCTTTGTAGGTTAAGCTTAAACTACAGCATGATGTGTGGGGCCCACCATTATGTCCACACATCCAATCCATCCATCGTGTGCACCCCGTCATATTCTCCTTGTCAGACAAACATCAGCCAATCCAAAACTCAGGCGATATATATATATATCCCGAACTCAGGAGGAGTGCACAAACCTCTAAAATGGGTGGTGTAGTCGCCCATCTGAGTTTTGAAATAGCCTGATTTTGGGAACGTCCATTGCTGGGTGCATCTTATGAACGGATCGGATGTCACATACAAACACACGGTGGGCCCCACACAACATCTTGAAAGGCTTTTAATGGCGGGCATCCCCCATCCCAACTCTTCACTGCCGTGTGGCCCACCCTAGTAACATGATAGGGTGCACATGATGAACGGATTGGATGTCACGCATACATGATGGTGGGCCCCACACATCATGTCTTAGTTTAAGCTTAACCTACATGAAACAGCCAATGAGGAACCTTCTTCTCAATTCCCTTCTCCTTAATAGTATCTAGTGCTGGCTTCCACCCCTTCCCTGAAAGCTGCCTACTTGAAAACTCCGGCCTCCCGTCCAAATTCTCCAGCAGAAGTTCCGGCCCCTCGCCGTCCTCCTCTTTCTCCACCAAACCATCTTTTCTTTTTAACACTATCTCCTCTCCTTTTGCGCGGCCCACCGGACACACTGCCGCAAACAGTGTAAGTATCCGGCCGGGAGTCGAAAATGGCCGGGACCCCAATGCAAACCTAGCCCAGTCCATGATCCGACGCGTCTCATCGACCGAGAATGCCGCCCCCTTCCCTCGCTTCATCGGAAGCATCAAGTAGACCTTGTCTATCTCCAGCGTCTGATCGGCGGGAAGTGGGGCCGGCTTGTGTCCCGCCACAATGGACTGGAATTCGACAACGAATTGTTGTGGGTGGTCGAGCATTAGCTCCGCTACCGACAGCGGTTGATCGAACTTGTGGACCGTGCCGTCGGTGAGTATGACTTTTCCGGCGATCGCACATGTACGCCGTGAAATGTAGTTGCCCATGAGAGAGAGAGAGAGAGAGAGAGAGGGTGGGAAATGAATGAAGGAAAGGTTTGCATGGATTGTATTAAATGGTGGAAGAGACTGTGTTTTTGTTAAACTGCTCCAACATGTGAATGGGTGCGGTGGGCTTCGCCACTTCTTGTGAGCCTCATCATCTGACCCACCTTTGATACTCTGGCAGAGCGTGATGGATGATACGCAGGCGCTTATAAAATACTTATAAATTGCATAAATGGAATACAAATAATTCAAATTAAACAAAAAAAAATTATGCTTATATGATTACTTATTATTAGATTCAGGGAGCTGATTAGGTGTTACCCGGGTAGCAACTTAGTGCGTGTTACCCTTACCGTGTGGGGCCCACCTTGATGAATGTATTGTATATCACTGCAGCCCATCCGTTTTTTCAGATTATTTTAGGACGTTAATCCAAAAATTAAGCAGATCCAAATCTCTGGTGGATCACACCACTGTACAAAGTGGTTAGTGACCATTAAAAGCTTTTTGTAGACTACAAAAGTTTTGGATCAAGATGATATTTGTATTTTAGCTTCATACAGGTCTGTTTGACCTTATCAACGGATTGGATGACAAATAAACATTATGATATTCTTACGGTGGGCCCTGGGAAGTTTGCAATGGTGGGCGTTCAATCACCACTGTTTCCTGTGGTATGGCCCACCTGAGATTTGGATATGCTTAATGTTTAGCACCACGCCTAAAATGGGCTGTAAAAACGGATGGACGGCGTGGATATACAACACATCATCAAGGTGGGCCCCACGGTAAGGGTAACAGCTAATCCGGTCCCCTAGATTCGTGGACACTTGTTGGACAGAGTATTCATATGCAGCCGGAGGGGCGCGGATTTCCTGCGAAAGCCTTGCGCAGGAATTTCCTGCGCAGGAATTTCCTGCGCTGGGAACCAAGGTGGGCCCACAGTGATGTTTGCTGACAAATCCACACCGTCCATCCGTTTTGGGAGCTCATTTTAGGATATAGAAACAAAAATGAACCGGATCCAAGACTCAAGTGGGCCGAAAACGTGAGATTTGAACGTCCACAGTTGAAATATTTGTGGAGCCACAGGAGTTTCGAATCAGGATAATGTTTGTTTTCCCAGTTCATCCCAGTAGTAGTGACGTTATGAACGGTATGGATGTCATATAAACATCACTGTGGACCCCAGGGAGGTTTCAACGGTAGTAATTTACCTACCCACCTTTTCATTTAGTGAGGCCCACTTGAGTCTTGGATCCGGTTCATTTTTGTCTTCATGTCCTAAAATGATCTCCTAAAACGGATGGACAGGGTGGATTTATAGAAAAACATCACTGTAGGCCCCACCGTGGTTCCCAGTGCAGGAAATTCCTGCGCAGGGCTTTCGCAGGAAATCCGCGCCCCAGCCGGAGTAAGGTTTTGCTGATGGAATTATAAGGATTGTAATTTGTAACTTAGATTAACCTAATTAGGAGAGTTTAACGGTGATCCAGACCATTCATCAAATGCGGCTGATTGTAGATGGCCCACTGATCTAAAACTCGTATGGATTGCACAAAATCCAATGGTTCACTTGGTGGATTTCTCCTGCTCAATTTGTGACCGCTGCCAGGGTTAAGATCGGCAGATCAGATTATTTTACTACCATTTGAGATGGGGCCCATCTGATGAACGATTCAGATCAGAATCCTCCAAGCATTGTGCTGCACTTGTCATAAATGAGAGAGGTGTTTGTACGGATGAATAAATATGCAAACAAGTAATACACTGAGGCTCATCCATGATCGGGCCCACCACATGACTTATCCAGATAGCAGGAAAATGGGCCCCTCATGTTCTGCATTGACATCCATCCAATCACTGGCATTGCAATATTTAACGGTTTAGATGAAATCTATGATGATGGTGGTGGCGGTCCATTAACAATCGAATTTTGCTTATAACATCACGAAATAGTGGGCCGGCTTGCTTGTTCAATGGGAACCATTCATTTGATGGCTAGTGCAGATGAACGCGTGTACAGGATCCTGCAGTTCATCCGTTGGGCTCTACCATGGATGGGCTGTAGCCTCTGGCTAGGAACGGACAGGGGCTCCGTCGGGCCACCGTGATGTATATGGGTTTTATCCACACCATCCATCCATTTTTCCATATCATTTCAGGATATAATCCAAAAAATGAGGCAATTCCAATAATCAAGTGGACCACCAGTGGAGATTTAATATCTACCGTTGAAAACTTTTTGGTTGCCACAGAAGTTATCTATCAAGCTGATATCTTTATTTTCCTTTCGTCCAGTTCTACATGACCTTATTAACAGGTTGGATGGCAATTAACCATCACGGTGGGCCTCTGGAAGGTTTCATCGGTGGATGTCATCATCACCGCTGCTTCCTGTGGTGATCTAGGCCATTGATCTGGATGTAAGACTAATAAGTGAAAATTCACATGGATGGGAGATCATTAGGGTCCATACACAGGTAGGTCAGAGATAACGGTCCCGATCTCAACAGATGTGAGGATCTCTATCAGTAGGATTATCTCTGGTTGGGACCTTCTAGATGAACGGTCGGGATCATTGTAATAGTAGGGTGGAAAGGGCTAGCATAGTAAGGTCAAATGGCTAATGATCAAACTTTGGTACGATACTGGGGCGGGTCTAGTGCTCGGGTTTCAGTTTGTCAAATCAGGGGCCGTGGTTCAATGATCCAAACCATTGATATGATGGGCCTCACCGTGATGGCCCATGATCCACGATTGGAATACTCTCTGGATAAGATTTTTTTTCCTTATTATTAGTATTATTTGTTGAATTGGAACCTTGTTCGCTGCTGTAATTTCTTTCTTGACCGTATGTTCGCAGGCCACGTCTTGAAGGGTTAGGATATCTCTATCAGGCAGTGGGACCCACGATATGAAAAACCATTTACATGATTGAACCTTGGGCCCACCTGTAATAACCGAAAGCGGATGTATTTCGTTGAGATGGATATAAGTAAAATCCAATTTTTAAATCTATATACATCGATTATAATTGAAGGGTTCAGTCCCTTTGTGCGCAGTACGCACTCGGTTTACAGTAGGAAGAAGCCCAAATAAATAAATAATAAATAATTAAGAAAAAAAAAAGCCAAAAAAATGAACATTTTCTCAAATTCCTTCATCGATCGTCTCCAAAACGGGAGTCCACGGCCGGTAATTACACAGCTGATGACCGGGAAAGCCGGTATGACTCTCTCGACTATCATCCGACACGTGGCACTTAGACGAGCCATCTCTCACCTGCTCCACATCCGGGAACACCTTCTTACATCCCCCGCTCTTCCCTTTCCTCTTCCGGCGACACGTGGCATCGATCCGAGCCATCTCCGCATCCGAAGCCTTGCAATTCGCTCTCCCAACCGGGAACAGCAAGTAAACCTTCCCAGCCTCCAATTCCTCGTCAGCTCTCATCGCCGAGACTCGGCGCGTGCGCCTTATCTCCTGGGCCTGACAGATCACGTGACCAGGCGATTCTAACATGAGCTCCGCGGCTTTCACGGGAATCTCTAACCGCTGGAGATTCCCGTCCGAGTCGACGAATTTCGCTGTGGGCTTTTGGGCCTTGAAATGGCAGGAAGAGTAATTTCCCATCGATCCTTGTCCTTTTGATTTTCTCGATCTTTGCTTCTGTTATTTGGTGGTTTCAGGCAGCTGAGAAGGGAGAGATACTGAATGTTGGGTGTATATGCGGGGAGTGAGGGAAGGGAAGAATATATATAGAAGGAGATAGTCAAAAGGTGTATAGGCGTAAAGTGACAGCTGGCGAATTGCGCGGACGACCGAAAGAGTGTTGTTTTCTGGTCGATTCTACAATACTGCTCAGAACGGGGATTTTTTTGTGTCAGGTTCGCACTTCGAGATGTGGGTCCCACCTTGGAAGTGGGCCAGATTTGGGCCTGAGCCAGACTGGCTTGGCCCCACCACTATAATGACCAAGCAAGGTTCTAAGACGTGGACGAGTAGGATGTGACTTAGTCTGAGTCGGACTCGGTGGGACCCAATCCGGTTAGATATCATAAGTCGTCCTTGACTTAGGTTAGCCGGGCTGATTCAGCTCCAATCGAGCGAGTCCTGACTCAATTCAAGCCTGAAAAGATTGGTTGATCAGCTCTAGGCTCGAGGATGCACTCACGTAAATGTTCTTGATCCGACCGTTGATAAGTGGGCCACACAAGCAAAAAGACACTCTAAATGTAATAGACATTTAGAAGAATGAAACCAAACATCCACATGAAAGATGCATGTGTTACCTAATGTAGTGGGTGGTGAGTCAGGCTCGGATTAAAATGTGTAGCCTATTTTAGATAAGTGGGCTGGGCTTGGGATGAAAACTACCCAACCTGACCGGACCATGTAGTTTTTCAATAAGCCCAACATTGGCCAGAAGGCCCAGAACCTGAAATAAATTAATAGACGTTAGATATAGATACATTAATTTAGCTTGATGAATTTTAGGTGGGCAAGGTTAGGCCGAAGAGTAATGATTTGAGGTTTGGATTGAGGTTGGAATTATTGGACATTATGGGTAAGGGTTGAGCCAACCCAATCTGAACCTGACCCATTGCCACCCATAGCCAGTGGACCACCCAACCGTGGCTACCTCCACGTAAAGCCATTATGGGTCCCACCTTGTTGAGATGTGAATGGGCTAACCTGTCTAGAGTTTGGCAAGCCCCAAACAATCACTTCCACACAGAAGACAGGCCAACCTGGCAAGTCCAAGTTTGTCTCACATCTTAGTAGCCTGTAATGTGGGCCCCACCTCGAAGACGAACATATGAAAGGATCAGGCGGCTCCACCTATGAACTGGCCCACCACTATTAAAAGGTGGGCCATTACATTTTCACGACCGGCCCTTTTGTTGTGTTGGGGGACGACTTTCAAATGGGGCCACCAGTGGGATGGGCTCACGCTAAAATAAAAATTCAACAGGCCTAATCCTGAGGCCCAGCCCAACAGTTACAAAATCCAGGCTGAAGCTGACCCTGGCCTAACCCATCGACGATTACTGATTGGGGACCAGTGCTGGTAGGCACCACAGGTCAGCCCCGATAGACCCCTGACCCTTGTGAGTCGGGCCGATTCACTCCAAATTGGGCGAGTCCAATGAGTCGAGACGACTGATCGAGTCAAAATAGTCAAGTCTCTCCGCAGCCCTATTTCCAAATCGTGTTGAATGCCAAGTCAGCTTCTAGTGGCCTTTTGTTAGGCTGAAAGACGTGGTTCTGAAGGTAACGTGAAATCACACTTGTTTCTAGAGATTTCTAATAGTGGCATCGTGTGCTGTGGGACGTGTCACTGCATGGGGCCCAATTGCAGAACCATGGTTGGTGATCTGAACCATCCATCAACTGGGGTCACTGTTAATGGCCCTGATTGAATAATGGCATGGAAAACAAGCAAACAGTCCACAAACTATGGTCATGAACATATTCATTCAGCTTGATTGATCATGTTAGCAGATTAATGGTTTCGATCATCTAAACAATGGCTGCACGTGGGTGCGTGTGTACAAGACGAGTGGACCCCTACAAATTGAATCGATTCGAAGGCAAAGTTTTGTGGGCCCCACCATGATATATACGTTATATCCATGCCATCCATTCATTAGTATAGATCATTTTAGGAAATGAGGCAAAAAAAATGAAGCAGATTCAAAGCTCAAGTAGACCATACTACAGAAATAGGGAAGATTGAATGCTGACCATTTAAATGTTCTTCTTATGATCTGGTCCACTTGAGATTTGGATCTGTCTCATTTTTCTCAACGTAAACACTAGAATGAGCAGGCCAGATGAATGGATGGCTTGATAAAACACATATATCATGGCGGGATTTAGAGTCTTATCTAAAAGTTGGCCGCTTGGCCGTCATACAACCCCCTTTCATTGGAAATTGATGTGGTAAGCAATTAATGTTAAAAGGAATGAAATATACAATAATTAGAGCTTAGCACTAGCAAACTTACCTCGGTTAGCTCACTTTCCTCTGCCCAAACCAGCCGGATTCAGCAAACTCGATTGGGGTCAATACGATCTGAGCTGCTTTTGGGCCCGAATTTTAAACAATTTTTTGTTGGGCTTATAGACTTAGCCTATTTAATTTTTTATTTTTTTCAAACTCTAGAGCTTGGTGGAGCCAGCTCGATCATGTCAATCCAACTCAATGGCTGAGTCAAGTTGAACACAATCCAGGGTGGTCATTGAACGAGCCGAGCACAAACAGGGCAAAGCTTAGCTCGACTCGGCTAGTGTACAACTCTAACAATAATTCACATTAATTACACCATTTCATAGTTTGGGTGTACATACAAGTAAATCAATGCCTTTGAAAAGAGTAAAAATTGCACATAGAAAATTCAATTGAACTCACCCTTATTTTGTTACCAAAACTCGATGGGCTCCACTATGATGCATGCATTATATCCACACAATCTATTGATGTTCTCAAATTATTTACAGCGTGAGCAATAAAATGAGGTAAATCTAAAACTCCAATGGACTACACCACAGTAAACAATAAGTTGAATAATGGTGTCATTATTGCCACGGCCTCCTGTGGTGTGGTCTACCTGGGCTTCGGATTTACTTCATTACTTTCTCATGCCTTAAAATGATTTGACGAAATAAATAAACGGCATTGATAAAACACATACATCCTAGTGGGGGCTCACAAACTTTGCTTCATTTTCTGATTTTGGACCTACAAAAAGATGTAGATGCCATGCCAGCATATTATATCGGACAATTTTTTAAATTTACTATGATAAGTAATAAATGCTTAATCTTGTAAAATTAGGCAAATCAAATAGTCCCTTAGGCGATGTTTGGAGACCATGGATGTCATACCAAGCTTTTGAAAAGAAAGAATATTTTAGATAACAAAGAAAATAAAGTAGACCACTAAATAATTGTTATGCTTTTCCTAATTTAAATTCTTGACACAAAAAATTAGGTAAGTATTAAGAGTAATATAAGTTTTTTACTTTCCATTAAAAAAATCACTCCAAATTGATAGCACTTGTAGAATATATTATTAAATAATAATTATTTTTCCTCCTTGGCCTTCAATCTTATACTTTTTATTGGCCAATCTTCTTACTTTTGCCTATGTGACAATTTACATGCCATGACTTTATATATGAAAGTATATGAAAATTGTATGAAGACATAAAAGCAATAAATGGAGAAAATTGCAAACATCCAGATACCCTAAGAGCTTTTGGAACATGAGATTAAGTGCTATAGAATTGCATTAGATGGAATTAACGCCATTATTGCACAATAATTGCATGTATGAAAATACCATGGTATTTTGATGGTCCAATCTCGCATTTGGGATCAAAATCTTCTTTTGAGAAAAAACATTATATTAAGTAAAACTCTTATTTGATAGATCATGAAATTATAATCAACAAACCAGATTTCACAACTAATGTCGGTCACCTATACGCATATGCAACTCGAACGTTACGTGTAAAGGTTGCATATGAATGAAAGTGTGTTGTCATAAAAAACTGGACAACGACTAAGATGATAAGATCTCCACCATTGGATGGAAGGATGCCTCTAATCTCCTGGAGCAAATGGTCTGGATTTAGACTGGAGGTCTGCTGGATCCAGTAGAACACAAGGAAAACCTAGGCGACTGGCTGGGGTCCGACAGTTAGCCCTTCGATGCCTAAGTCAACTAGGTATTTGGGAGAAGGTAGAGGTAGGTCTTGTAAGCAGAGTTGTGCGTACCTTAGTCTGTAAGAGGGTGCCCTATTTATAAGGTCCTTAGAGAGATGTAGAGGGCTTGGATCGTGGGTGTTACGCTTATAATGGGCGACGTGGATCACAACTGTAACTGTCGGAAACGTGTTCGGTTTATTCGGGCCTATTCATGGCCTGTCACGCGCTTTTTATGGTGGTCATGGCCCAAGTCGGCCTTGCGGTCTCATGGTCCGAGACCGAGCTCTTGGTTCGTCGGCCATGTCAGTAGAGCAACCTAGTTCGGGCTTTTTTTATGTATCCAAAATGACCTTCGTAATGGTCGAATTGTTGTAACCTCGACTGTGATCGTCGGATATTTTTCCTATCATGGTCAGCCATCCAATGTTTAGTGTTAGTGTACGTGCTTGAGGACCTGCACCTGGGCCAGTGGGCTTCCCTCATGATCTGAGGTCAACTCAGTTTTTGCCCACAATAGCATGAATAATACACATGCATCAATGTGGGGCCCGTAGATGTAGTGGAGTTTGAGATCCACCACAAATCCCACAACATCCACTATCAGGACTGGATGATATGATACATGGGTTAATCCAATCATCCTCTTCATTTCCAAACACCGGATGAAATTTACATGGGCCAAATGCAATTCCATACCACTTAATCTCACTTAATACGGTCAATGGTTATAATGCTTTCTTACTATTTTTAGCAAGGCAAGTATGACAAATGATCGGTTAGGTTAGGCTACACAAGGTCTATGTTTAGTTGAGCTTAGCCCAATTGCAATTCAATAGGTTATGGTGGGTTCCATCCTACAGATATTACAGTTCAATCATTTAAGGGTTGGGTTGGGTATAATCAAGCACAAGTGGTAGGATCAAGCTTTTTCGAGAAGGATCATAGATGGCAAATTGAATAAGCTCTATGAGTCCCACCATGATTTATGTGTCTTAACCATGCCGTATTTAAGGGCATGAACCCAAAATTAAATCATATCCAAAGCTCAAGTGAACCACACCACAGAAAACGATGGGAATAGAACCCCCATGCCTATAATGAATGGGCAGTATGGATCAGACACTTATATAATGGTAGTATTAAAGAATCTCTCTCCATTCTCAAGATCTCATTGATCTTTGACATAAGATCTCATTGATCTGTGAAATATCTCGTTGATATGCAAAATAAGCAAACCTGTAAAATAGGCAACTCTTTAATTTAGATAATCATGCTGTGTATTTTTTCATTTTTATTAGGGATTTTATTTTATTTTCTCTCTATATATTCTTCATTGTACAGATTTGATATATAGAAAAATATACGAGAATTCAATCTCTAAATTTGTCCCTCATTTTAAGTTTCTGTCATGGTATTGGAGCTTCTGATCTGAGGCCTTGTTTATTTTGTTTATTTATTTATTTATTGTCAGCACATATTCACTCCATTAGAGTCTCCAATTTAGAGCTCTTAAATTTTCCAATTTCATATTCAGATTTGCCATTGTTGCAGATCTGGAAATTAGATTAGCAAGCGCCATCTTTCCGCTTATCTTCTTCATCCCGAACTCATTATCGAAATCCCAACCATCGGCCCATTGCTGACACTGTTGCTGATTGCCATGTGACCCACCTCCAACAGCTGTGATCCACTGACAACAACAACAGATCGTGGTCTTCTTTACCATCTCCGTCGACAACAACGTACATATCCTAGCCGATTGTGATCTTGCTCAAAATAACTGCTCCAGTCAACTACCAACTCCCTTTGTTTTTCTCTTCAGCATACAAATAAGAGTTTTGTGCTATTGCTCCTGTCTTGTGGTCCGCAAGTGCACATCAATTTATGCATATACGCCTATCCATAATATCATTTCTTTGGTGATTCGACAATCAACATGGCATATTCCTCCCGCGCAGTATCTTGATCAACAGCTCTATTCTAGTTTTTTATTTCGTCCCTAATTCTACTACTCTCTAAATGGCTACTACATCTAATACGTCGGGATTGACCAATGATGTATCATCTCCATATTTCTTACATTCTTCTGATTATCCCGATGCAATTCTTATTTCTTCTCTTCTCATAGGAGATAATTATCCCACCTGGAAAAGGGCTATGAAAATGGCCTTAAATGCTAAAACCAAATTGGGATTTGTTGATGGAATCCTTAAGCAAACCATCATCCAATTCATTAGACCTTAATGTGTGGGAAAGGTGTAATGATATGGTTTGCTCTTGGATTCTTAATGCCATTGGCAAGAGCCTTACAAGTAGCATTATATATGGTGGCACCCCTCCCGAAATATGGTTGGATCTCGAGGAACATTTCTCACAAAGCAACAACCCTCAAATATTTCAACTAAAATGGGCGATTTGCACTCTTCAGCAAGATCAACAACCACTCGTCAATTACTATAATATATTAAAGCCATATTGGGATGAATTGAATACTCATGTTATTGTTCCTAAGTGTACATGTGGAGCTTTCAATGAACAAAAATAATTTCAAGAAAATGAACGTCTTTATCAATTTCTGATGGGTCTAAATGAAACATATTCTTCCATTCGAAGTCAAATTTTAGCAATGGACCCTATTCCAAATATTAACAAAGCCTATGCCATCATCAATTAGGAAGTAAAGGTTACTTCGTTTGCCATCATAAAATGATCGTGTTGCCATGGCAGCTAATGCACCTCGTGGTACCCAATTTCACAATGGATCGGGACGTGGACGTGGTCATCCCTATTATAATCATTGCAAATGACTTGGCCACACCAAGGACAAATGCTACGCACTAGTAGGATATCCACCTACTTGGAACAAAGGAAAAATCAACCCACGAAGAACTTCTAGTGGCTCGTCATCTAATGTTGTGAACCAATCATCACAAAATACTGATTAAGACAAGTACATGGACGCGACAGGTTCCTCTGCCCACATTAACAACTGAACAATACAATCAATTGTTGTCATTGCTGAATACCACAGAAAATTCTACTATTGCTAATCTTGCTGGTAACTCATTATTTTGTTCCTCTTCTACTACATGGATTGTAGATAGTGGAGCCGCCGATCATATGATGCCCACTTTATCTTCCTTTACTAATTCTATACCAGCCTCTAATGCTAAACCTATCACATTACCCAATGGTGACGTCACTCCCATTTCGCATATTGGCTCCATTACTTTATCCCAAAATTTGACTTTGCATGATATTTTTTGTGTTCCAAATTTTCACTTCAATCTTTTATCTGTTAGCAAACTAACACAAAGTTTAAATTGTGTTGTTATATTCTTTCCAACCTTTTGTGTCTTTCAGGACCTATCATCAAGGTAGCTGATTGGAGTGGGTGAAGTACAAGACGGCCTCTACCACTATGTTCCATCTTCAACTCCATCACCTTCAACCATGCCAACAACCCAGTCACCAGGATCTAACATTTGGCACATGCGACTTGGACACCCATCCAACTTCCACCTCTCTCAATTATCTTCTACTTTGAATAATACATTTTCTTTTCATTCTCCTTGTGATATTTGTCAACTTACTAAAAATAACCGTCATCCTTTTTATCCAAGTAGCAATAGAAGTAATGCTCATTTTGCTTTAATTTATTGTGACATTTGGTATGATTATCCAACACCTTCTCACACTGGTGCACATTATTTTCTTACTATTGTTGATGATTATTCTCATTGTACTTAGGGTTTACCTTATGCGTTTTAAGTTTGAGACACAATTTATACTCAAAAGCTTTTGTGTTATGGTTCAAACTCAATTTCACTCTTAAGTTTGCAAAATACGCACAAATAATGGAACTGAATTTCTTTCTAATTCCATACAAATTTTTTTCAATGACAACGGAATTATTCATCAACGAACTTGTGTAGAGACTCCTCAACATAATGAGGTTGCTGAACGTACGCATCGACATCTCCTTGAGGTTGCACATGCTTTACGTTTTCAAACACATTTACATCTCTCATTTTGGGGAGAATGTGTCATTCCTGCCACTTACATAATAAACCAAATACCCACTCCCAACTTGGACAACAAAACTCCATACGAAATGCTTTTCAAATGTAAACCTTCATACACCCATCTACGGGTTTTTGGTTATCTATGCTATACTCGCACAATTAACACCAACCGACACAAGTTTGCTCATCGTGCTTCTAAGTGCATTTTTGTTGGGTACCCATTTGGGCAACATGGATATCGTGTTTATGACCTTGAAAAAATGTGTATTTTTACCTCCCGAGATGTCACCTTTGATGAAGCAACATTTCTATTCACCATTACATCCACACCATCTGAAACATCGCCTCCTATCATACCGGTGCCAATACATGAAATTCCCTCCACAAATGAGCCATCTCTACCAACCAACATCCCTCTCTCTGGCCTCCATCGCTCCCAGCGAGTCACCTCTCGACCTTCACACCTTAAAGATTATGTTTGTCCCACTCTACAAATCGTCTCGTCTTGTCCTTCACCACCTTCATAGTCTCCCATAGGTACATCTTAGCATTTATCTAATTTTCTTTCCTACAATCGTTTTTCTTCTAACCATCTTGCCTTCCTCTCTTCTATCTCTTTTAATGAGCTTACCTCTTTTTCACAAGCTGTTAAATTCCATCATTGGCATGACACATTGGCCACTAGAAATCTAGACATTAGAACAAAATGATACTTGGACCCTACAATGTCTACCTTCAGGAAAGAAACATATTGGTTGCAAATGGGTATATAAGATCAAACACTACACTGATGGTACTATTGAACATTTTAAAGCCCGTCCAGTGGCTAAATGCTACAATCAAATCGAGGGGTTAGAATATAATGAAACATTTGCCCCTATTGCTAAACTTGTCATTGTACGTTGCCTATTGGCCATAGCTGTCGTCCACAATTGGACCCTCCACCAACTTGATGTCAACAATGCCTTTCTTCATGGTAACCTCCACGAATAAGTCTATATGACTATTCCACCAGGTTTTGCTAACACATGGGGAGCAACGTGTCTGCTGTCCTCGATAAGTCCCTCTATGGTTTTAAACAAGCCTTTCAAAATTGGTTTACTAAGTTTTCCTCTGCACTTCAAGAAGCTGGTTATCGCCGCTCCTCTGCAGATCATTCCCTATTCACAAACTTCATGCCAACTTCTTTACGACAGTTCTAGTTTATGTTGATGATATAATTTTGACGGGAAATGATCATTCTGCCGTTAATTCCTTAAAAATGTTCCTTTGTGCTAAGTTTCACATTAAGGATCTTAGTTCCTTAAAATACTTTTTAGCCATTGAGGTGGCACGTTTTAAAGAGGGCATTTTCTTAAATCAACGCAAATATATCCTCGACATCCTTCAAAATAACAGGTCATCTAGGCACTTGACTTGCCGCTTTTCCTATGGAGCAAAATTTGCGCCTAACAAAATATCAATGAGATCTCTTTCTAGATCCCAGCATGTATCGACGACTTATTAGAAGTCTCATATACTTGACAATCACAAGACCAGAGATCACATATTCAGTCAATATTCTCAGTCAGTACATGCACAAGCCGCGCCAACCACATCTTGATGTGGCTATCCGAGTGCTACGATTACCTCAAGTCTTCCCCTAGTAAAGGCATACTTTTGTTATCAAAACCCGCTCTTCAGCTCTTTGCTTATTGTGACTCCGACTGGGCCAGTTGCCCCCAAACACGGTGTTCCAACACAAGCTATTTTATTATGCTTGGCCATAGTCCCATCTCTTTGAAAAAAAGAAAAGAAAAGAAACTACAGTTTCAAGATCTTCTACTGAAGGAGAATACCAGGCTATGGCTAACACCACTTGTGAACTTATTTGGCTTAAAGCTCTTCTCAGCGATTTTGGCATTCAACAGTTTCAACCCATGTGACTATACTGTGACAATCAAGTTGCTCTTCACATTGCCAACAATTCAGTCTTTCATGAGCGTACTAAATAAGTTGAAATTGTTACCTCATTCGAGAAAAAATATCTTCTAGAATTCTAGCAACCTCTTTTGTCCCTACTCAACATCAGCTTGCCGGCATTTTTACCAAAGCTCTTGGTTGAGATCCATTTCATCTATTACTTGGCAAGTTGGGCATTGCAGATCTTCATGCTTCAACTCGAGGGGGAGTATTAATGAATCTCTCTCTATTCTCAAGATCTCATTGATCTTTGACATAAGATCTCATTAATTTATGAAATATTTCGTTGATATACAAAATAAGCAAACTTGTAAAATATGTAACTCTTTAATTTAGATAATCATGCTCTTCTGTGTATGTTTTTCTATTTTGATTAAGAATTTTATTTTATTTTCCCTTTATATATTCTTCATTGTACAAAGTTAATATATAGAAAAATATACGAGAATTCAATTCCTAAATTCATCCCTCATTTTTAGTTTCTGTCAAGTATGCATCACAGAGTTTGCTCAATATGTTGAGTAACTCATTGTGCAATCTGTATTGTTTGGGCAGTGGGTCGTAGAGTGGGTAAGCCAAAATCTTCACCTTTTAATAGCCGGGTTGGCCTCTGGCTAACTTTGGGCTGTTAATGGGTCGGACTCAGCCCAGATTTTAAAAGCGCTTTGGGCTTGCCCATTGGGCCCAGCCTATTCAAGATTTAGATTTTGGCAGGCCCGAGCCCGGCCATAGCCCTAGGTTAACTCCTACCCGACACAAATCTGACCATTGCCACCACTACTCGTTGCCCGGTTGCCAGTGACTGTATTCAGGCCGCTAATCTGGATTTTGTGAGCCACATAATCTCACCAGTTGCTTAATTTGGCCCAGATTTTCTGCCAAGACTGTTTATCTGGTTGAAATCTTCAATTGAAGCGCTGTTATGGTTCAGATCTCAAATCGAGATCTTGGTGTAGTCCATATTTTCAATAGGGGCCCTTTAATGGGCCTGATCTTCAATCAGGGCGCTTTTATGGATCCTATGCTTAATCGATCATCAATAGGGTCCCTTTTTTTTTTTTTTTTTTTTTTAACGATCAAACGATCATTCATCAGGGGCCGTGACTTTCAGCAGACTCCTAATTGAAGGATCCTAGCCACAAATCTTTGGAATTTTCAGCTGAATGCCGTTGTGGACCATCACTGTGTTTCTCAACCGTCTATTTGTAGGCCACAAATCAAAGGGCTGCCATTCCGCTATCATCCAGATTTTTGTGCATGGTCCCTCCAACAAGAGACACCCTATACATGGGTTTAGGGGTGTCAATGGGCCGGGCCTGGGGTAGGTCTCGGCCCTGATTTCACACTGTTATTCAATTTTCTGATTTTCAGGCCCAGGCCCGGCCCATTGACACCCCTACGTGGATGAGTTGTGGATCATGTGATCCTCTCGTGCGGCATCCTTAGGCCTGAGTTCCTGCGAATGGGTCCCAGGACTCTGTGATCATTATATGATGGGCCCCACGGGTAGATAGATTTACCACGCCTCCAAATGTTACAGTCCAACCTTTCATTTGGTGGCCCAAATAAACGGTCAAGAAAAAAAAAAAAATACAACAATGGTCCACATCAACCGAAAAAAATGCTGAAGCTTGTATTGCTATGATCTCCCAACCTTGAAAAATTTATTCTTATGGTTCATCCATGTTGGGACCCATCCGACCAACGGTTTGGATCATCAGACTGTGGGCTCCACTTGCAAGAAACGAGGATCGAAATATTTAAGCCAGGGAGCTTTCTGTAATTTCCCCTAGATAGACACAAAGGCTACTCGCGAGAGTACATTATCGAATCCTGCTCCTTCCAAGTGAAAATTTGGCTCGTTGGTACGCAATCAACACCGTTCATCGTCTTTTTGCCAGTGTAGACACTCCATGGCCCGATTATCTCGTCATGAAGTGGGCCACACGTTGATCAATTCTTTCTAATAACCCATCTTTATCATTCACCTTGGAACCACACGATATTCAGTCCATCTTATCTTCTGGACAGGTCCACGTAAACCTCTGCCGTCCATTTGATTCCGTGCATCGATTTCTCACGTACGTTCCTCACATTGGCACGTGTAGGTTTAGAGATAGGTTTGAAATCCTACTCGCGAGTAGTCACCGCCTTTCCTTACTCACAAGGAAACTAGGGTTTGAAAGGACTTCATAAACATCCCTCTCATCTCAATGCTTTCTCTCTGCCTCAAACCCTAACCCTAGCAGTGAAGCGCGACCACCGCCTCTCATTTCCTCAGGTATCTTTTCTTTCCATTTTTTCCCCTCAATCATCTCCTTCCACCATCTCTAACAAAACCCAGAAATCGATTTCTTCAATCTCTGAATTTTCCCCACATTTTTTGCGCTAAAAATCACCTATTTTTCTGTTTTTTCCGCTCCTTTTCTAGCAGAGAGATGGCAAAGTCGAAGAATCACACGGCCCATAACCAGTCGTACAAGGCCCACAAGAACGGCATAAAAAAACCCAGGAAGCACAGGCACGCCTCCACCAAAGGGGTATTTGATTTCTCCCCCTTTTCCTATCTTCTACTGTTTCTTATTTTGTATTTTGATTCTATTTTCTGTATATTTTTTTATTGGGAATTGTTAGTAGCTTTGTGTTTTCATGGATTTATGAGTCCTTTTATTTTCAGGGTTTTGTTATTATTTTCGTCTTCTTCTATGGATTTATGGGTCTGAATTTTTCTTTTTTCCCTTTTATTTTTTTGTGGATATTTGGTGGGCGTCTGTTGATGTGATTTTCATGAATTAGTGGGTTCATACCCTTATCTTTTTTGGGGTTAGATCTTCGTTGGAACTGATACCATTTACTTAGTAGTGTAACAAATACAAATCGTAAGATTGATTAATGTATCGATCAATCTGGACCGAGCAATTCATATGGCACGTCATGAATAGGCCACTGCCAATGCTAGAAATTGTAGTAATTGGGTGTTTTAAGATATTCAGTGCAGACACCTTTTGTTGTGGTGGGCAGTCTCCATGATCTCATTTGATGCTCTGCAAACTGAAGGATGGATCAGGTAGTTATGAACCTCCAATTTACTCATGTTTTTGGCTATGAGCCACCAAAGAGGTGGCCCACCGATTGAGGCCCACATGTATTGCCATGTGTCCAGTCAATGGTTTTTGGTGGCGGTACTATTTAATAGTGCAATGTGCAGTATGAATTGGTGTGCAAATACACCTGCTTTCTGATAATGGCAGGCATGAATCTTAACCTGCTTTTGAAATGCTTAAAGAGGTTTGCCACAATGTATTCCATCCTATTATTATAGGATATGTTGGAACCATTGGGATTATAACCGGTGGATCTGGGTCTAATCTATTTATGGAATGAGATGCACAGTGATAGCCCACAAAAGAATCTTAAAGATTGGAAGATGCTAAACTCTCAATCCATTGCCCACAAAAGGACATTTAAGGAGACAGTCTGTGTTCGAAGGAAAAGAGTTATATGAACAAAGGTCTGGAATATTCAGATCTGAGGGTTTTTCTTTTGACATCCGCCTTCCGAAGTAAGGCCTATCATATAGACAGTTTGGATCATTGAAACATGACAGATCCAACTTGTGTTTTAGGAAGTTGTGAGTTTTGAAATGGTGCTTGCTACATTGCTGCCAGTTGTCTTTAAAAGGTGGCAGATTTCTGCAGGTTCTGCCAGTTGTTTTAGGCCTAACTCTTGGGGTGCATTGTGCCCTTTGAATTTGTGTTCTTTAATAAGTGTCACCCAACACGCATAAACTACTAAATAATTTTTTTCCTTTTCAGGTTTCTTCTCTTTTTCCCTGCAGTCTGATATATATGTATATATATTTTTTTTCCTTTTCTTTCTGTTAGATGGACCCGAAGTTCTTGAGGAACCAGAGGTATGCGAGGAAGCATAACAAGAATGCTGGAGGATCGACTGGTGAGGAGGAAGAGTAGATGGAGAAGAATGAGGATGAACCTGTTTGAAGTAGAATGAATCTTAAACTAGGATTGTGTTTAATGAAACTTTGAATTTTGGTCTTGGATTAATTTCAGTGCCACTGCCTTGGAGTGGTAATGGGTAGGCTTGATTTTTCTATATCTTAATGCCAGTGTCTTGATATTTGCTTAATGATTTTAGGTGCCATTTCTATCTTAAAAATTGTTTGAATTGCATGGATTGCTTAGTTGCTAGTTTCTAGTTTTGATTAGTATTCTCTTGACCCCTGCTGTTGCAAATTCCATTCTTTTAGAATTCTACATGGATCATGGTATTCCGTAACCGTAACGGTGGCCATAACGGCCACCATTACCTTTATGATTAGAGCTGGGCACAAACCAAGCCTGCTCGAAAGCTCGGCTCGGATTGGTTTAAATGGAAGTTCAAACCAAACCAAGCCTCGGAGTCAAGCTTGTTTGAAAAAACAAACCAAGATCAAACTAGGGCAGTACCGGCTCGGCTCGAAGCTCGATTTGATTCAGCTCGGTTTGATTCGGCTTGTAGATCGTAAGCACACTGTTTCCTGTGGTGTGATCCACTTGAGTTTTGGATATGATTCCATTTTGGGATCATGTCCTAAAATGATATATAAAACAGATGGACAGTGTGGATAATACGTATACATGGATGCACACTGTTTCCTTGCACTTGTAAAATTATGCTCGTGCACTTCTGTTTGGAAAATGCTCTTACATGTTTATTTTGAAGCTGCACTCCTTTGGAGGATGTTAAACATCATATAGTAAGATACTTCTGTACTTTTTTTTCGAACGTTTTAAATTCTTTGCTTAAAAAAGAGCTGCCACCTGTTTGAACTCGGCCCGGCCCGGCCGGCCCAGTTCAAAATTTTGACCAAACCGATCCCGGCCCGAACCAGATTTTTCTGGAGCAAACCAAACTCGGGCCGAACCCAAACCAAGCCGATCCACAAATTAAGGTGGCACAAAAACAAGCCAAACCAAACTAGGGCTAACTCGGCTCGGCCCGGATCATTGACCACTTCTATTTAAGATACGTTGTAGCCATTATGATCTCTCTTTTTTATTATTATTATTGAAAAACCCCCCCAAAGAACCTGTATCTATGCCATAATGTCGAAAAAACAAATCTGAAAAACTTGTATCTGTCCCATAACAGACCATTACAGGACTATTATGGCCTTTACAGGAGATGTAACAGGCCGTTAACGGCGGTTACGGGTCATTTTTTCCCATAACGGTTGTTAATGCCATTACTCCCCTATAACCGATAACGGTTGCCACTGTTACGTAACGGCCTTTATAAAGATGGAAGATGCTTTGCTTAGAAGAGGAAGGAATTAAGAATTCTGTTTCATTAATTATGATTTGGATGAATGTGATCATTGTTTGTACTCTTTGGTACCAATTGAGCTTACACTAGCTTCATTTTTCTGTGTATCATCTCGTCGAATTTGAATCTGTTCTCAATCATCATTTTGTCACAATTGGATTAGAAGCTTGACTTTCATTGCATCAGGTTGCTGCTCTATTCTTTTGACACCATCTTCGCATTCTCTAGATCTGATAGGTTGTTCAGATGTGTGAGAATTTCAAGCACAGCCATTGTGTTAGCAATCCCATGCGGAATTGAAATAAGCTGTGCATTTGGTGGTTGCTTTCCCATGGGAAAGACTCTATGAACTGCTATCTTGGCTTTTGATGATTCCAGTTGTGTGAATAGGAATCTGGTTTTACTATTTCTCCATCTCTGCTTCAAAAAAATAGAAAAGAAAAAATAAAAGGCCTATTTAAAGCTTAAAAGTCCTCCTTGAGGATTTAGGCCTTTTGATGAAGTGGCTTATTTAGCTAACCATCAGGCTAACTTGGTTGTTAGGA
Organism: Liriodendron chinense; assembly: GCA_003013855.2. Lineage (NCBI taxonomy): Eukaryota > Viridiplantae > Streptophyta > Magnoliopsida > Magnoliales > Magnoliaceae > Liriodendron > Liriodendron chinense. The sequence goes on from PVNU02002913.1 coordinate 1,729,835, forward strand.
TGTATTATTGTAGTCAGTGGGTGGTGTTACTACTGTAATAGTAATGTGTAAGGGAATGATGCTGTGCTGGGCATTATACCACATCCAGGATGGTGTGGGGGAATGCTCTTGTATAATACATGCCGAGTCCAAGCAACCCGTACAGTGGGGCCACTGTACATGGACTATAATGCAAAATGTACTGTTGAGTATTATGGCTTGTTTGGGGGCTTGTGTTTGGAATGCATCCTACACTGGAATCAAGGTGATTCCAAATCCTCTGTTTGCACAGCTTGGCAGGGGGATGCTCAAACCAAAAATGAGGAAATTCCAAACCTGGGCGGGCCACAAATGACTTCCCAATGCAAAAACTGCCCATTTAGATGGGTATTGTTTGGATAGCTTGGATCATTCTATTGTGTGATTTTAGTGATGCATGATGTGATTTTAGGAATGTAGCTAATAATTGAATTCTTTTGAGGGCTAGTATCATTGGCGGATCAGCAAAAAAAAAAAGGTGAGATTTCGAAACACTAAAGCAGTGTCATTTGCCTTTGATTTCATTTATTCTAGTATATGCTACCAAGCCCACACTATATTGATAGGCCAATTGGTCTGATTATCTATCAGACGGTTGAAAGTCATGTAAATTAATCAGAGTATAATTATCTGATTGATCTTATTTTTGAGGATATGAGTCGTCAGCCCCACTATTTGGGTGGTTCAGATTTGAAGACGAGCGCCATGGGTATAGGAGGGAAAACCTAGACCATTGTTCTCTCTGAGGAGTAACCACCCCAGCATTCCAAAGCTTATATAAGGCCGAGGCTAACCAAATCATTTTTGCCTCAACGGAATATGACATCTAGAGCTGGTCTGTTGCAATTTCATTGGCCTATTATGGCATATATTGACATGGTTAGTAAGGGAGCAAATCGGTCGACTCCGAATGACTTAACGTGTCATTTAACTATCCTGAAAACTAGTGGGTATAATTCAAATATTGAGATGCTGGGCAGGTCTGCGTCCAAAAGTTCGACTTGAATTACCAGGCCAGGTGCTGCATCACGTGTCCTGAGTCCTCAAACCGGTGTGTGCGCGGGAGAGCATTTTTCTATATATATTCTCTACCCTCCACGTGATGGAGAGGCCGTGTCAAAGCCTTGCATGATTTACCTTCTACATCCAAGGTGGAGCCCAAATGATGGACAATCCAAGGGCGCGAATTAAGTGTTACCATGGGAACAGCCGTAGTGGGTGTTACCCCTCCCGTATGGCTCACATGAATGATATTTTGTATATCCACTCCGTCCATCCGTTTCTACAGCCTATTTTAGGATGAAGTTCTAAAAATTATACAGATCCAATTATCAAGTGGACCATACCACTGTAAACAGTGTGATTTGAGTGATCCACCATTAAAAATTCCAAAGAGCCCATCCTAAGGTTTTTGTAATTTTTATCTGAAATCCAATCTCTTGATAATGTCAATAAGGTCTTGATGAAGTGAAAATATAAAGATAAGATTTGATCCAAAACTAATGTGGCCCACAAAACGTTTTTAATGGTTATTCATTACTGTTTCTAGTGGTATGGTCCACCTGAGTTTTGGATCTTCTTAAGGTTTTGGATCACATACTAAAATAATATGAAAAAACAGATAGACGGCATAGATATATAAAAAATACATCAAGCTATGCCCCACACGGTTAGGGTAACACCCACTAAGCTGTTCCCGGGGTAACACCTAATTCGCGCCCACAATCCACATCAAAGGTGGCCTCCACATTATGGGCAATGGATGTTGAAGGTAGGCCGCAAATGACGAATGACCCACATCCAAGGCGAGTCATGCATGATGGATGACTCACAGTAAAGGTGGGTTTCACGTGATGTGCGGTACACATCAAAGGTGGGCTCCACAAGATCGGCAGTGGACATTGAAAGTGGGCTCCACTTAATGGATAACCCACACATCAAGGTGTCCCTACATAATGGATGGTCCACATCAAAGGTCAGAATGATGAATGGTGTACATCCAAAGGTGGGTCCTGCATGATGGACTATCCTCATCAAAGGTGGAGCCCACATGATGGACAGTCCACATGAAAGGTGAGCTCCACATGATGGGCAGTAGATATTGAAGTTGGGCTCCACATGAAGGATAATAACATTGATGGTTGGCTCGACATGATGGATGGCCCATATTAAGGTGGGTCTCACATGAGGACAATTCACATTAAGGTCGGCCCATAATGATGAATGACCCATATCCAAGGCAGGCCTCTGCAACCCACATTGAAGTTGGGCCTCGCATGATGGACGGTCCACATTAAAGGTGTGTACCACATAATGGTCAGACCACTTTGCTGGTGGGCACCGCGTGTGATGGATAGCCCATATCAAAGGTGGGCCTTGCAAGGTAGATGGTCTGAATGACAGTACACCCATAAGATGAATGGTTCACATTTCCATTTACATTGAAGACAAGGACAAGGTGGGCCCTCCATAATGAACGGTCCACATCAAAGGTTGGCCCCGCATGATGGGTGATGGATATGAAGGGTGGACCAAACAAAATCTAGGCATAAGTTTTGTGTGACGTTGGAAATCAAACATGCCTTTTGGCTTCTTGGTTGATAAGTATATTAATGGAATAAGTAGAAACCTAGAGAAGCTACTTGATGTATAAGTAGCTTATGCAACGTAACTTACCATCCAAACAAAGCCATAGGGGCGAATTTAGGTCCTCTCAAAATCAACTTGACCTGGCTTGGACTCATTTTTTTAATTAGGTTTGACTTGGGTCATACGAAAATTGACTTGACCTAAAGCCAACCCAGATCAAAGAAATAGTAGTGATTTAAGTATGTTGGTTTTTTTTTTTTTTTCCTTTCACTTGAGCTAATATTATAGTAACAGTTTACCACATTTTCTTAAAATATAATTAACCATATACCATATGTGATAATATGAGCTATTTAAGATAGAGAATATGCTAAAAATCACACAAATTTAACTATTATAACTATTTAAGTTTACATGTTAAATTTTAATTGTTGTCCCTTTTTTTTTTAACCATTAAAATTGATAGCCTCGGCTAATTAGATGTCATGTGACATTATTCGTTTAAAGAGACTTAAAAGTGTAATTTTTTATACCCAACCCAAACCTGTAACATTATTCATTTGAAGACTCAAATCAAATCAATTAAATTAATGCATCGGCTATGTTTTACTTTGAACTGATCCAAATCCAACCTGAATTTAATGGTGTTTAGATCTTGGTCCAAAATTCTGACCCAATTCTTAAATGGGTTGAGCTATGGAGAATGACATCCATAATACATTGCGTGTAACTCTTTCATGCAACTCATGGGAGCGTGTCTACTGTGCGAATGTAGATAAGGCAGGCCCTGCCGTGAGGGTCATTTGAATTTAACAAAAGAATGTCCACTTATCTGATGGTTGCCTATGTTTTGAATCAGATCATTCCTCCCCACCTGATGAATGGCTCCAGTCTCTCCCAAGTGCAGTAAGGTTCTGTCATTCATCTCACATGTGCAGCTAGGAAAAATGAAAGAAGGCAAAGATGATGGCATCGCATTATTTTAAATTGAAGAAATTGTTGAATTTCGACACATATAAGAGTTTTTCTATCAGACAGTACTAGGCAGCAAACCCCACCCAATCATGGCTTCTACAGTTATACTGCGAAATGTTGTTGTTGGTTGAGGTTCACCAACAATAAGCTTTGGCATCAATATCCAATAGCAGAATGTAAAAACAAGTCCTGTTTGATGCACTAAAAATATTTATTTTTAAATTAAGCTTATAGTACAAAAATTGCCAGAGAATAAAGGTCCCTCAACATGAAGCACAAAATTGCAAACTAACATATCTCTGACGAGAAAAAAAATAGAACCTAATTCTTCTCCAAAGATAACCTAATTCTTCCCCAAAGATCAGCACCATCGACAACATCGGAAGCACTGTTATTTTTCTTCAACATAAATGGCTTGGACATTACATGGGACCGAAAACTGCCTCTCCATATTTCAAACTATAAAAGAAAACTCCATAAATTTATATGGATCCTAACCAAGCTTTAGACTGCAACTGGTTCAGCGGCTGAATGAGAAACGCTAGCAGTGACCTGTCGCATAAGAAAACACACATCAGTTTCAGGAGTACAGGCTATGCTTTGTGACTCTACTCAATTCCACATCATTGCACATGATCTTATTGGAATTAATGGTGGGACCCATTATTTAGGTGGATTCCTATGGTTGTTGGCTTGGTGCCAATAGGATTTCGGCAAAAGCAATTTCAAAATTTGACATATATAATATTATGACATTAAATCCAAACCATATTTATTGCAGCAACAATTTCTACTAAATAAACATTCATGATGCATGACAGTAAAAAATGTGATAAGATAAATTGCATTTTAATGGATGATGGAGTTGTTTTTTAGAATGACCACGACTTTAATTGTAAAATGTTTGCAATTTTGACTTCAATGTTCCCTGTTCAGTCTTTTAGTCATGGGTGACTTGCCAATTTGTCTCAAGTTTAGGAGGGTTAGCACATTTTGGATCAAAACAACACTTTTAAGATAGCCCTAAGACATTTAAGAGGTTGGGGATTTGGGATCCGACAAAATTTTTATTGAAATTGAAGATAGCATTTCTCGACACCAGATTCATCATGAAAATCAAATGTTTCCCTGGGAGAAGAGGGAGGGAAGGGATATCAAGAGTTCCATGGAAGCTAGCAAAATTGAAGACATCATTTCTCAGCACCAGATTCATCATGAACATCAAAGGTTTCCGTAGTAGGGGGAAGAGGGAGGGAGGGATCATAGTCAAGGGATTGCAAGAGTTCCATGGAAGCTAAAAGGCCCTTAGGATTTGTCAAGAAACTGACATGACATTCATTGTGGGAGCATTAAGGCTTTTCAAGGGGAAAAATCAAGACAAAACCGAAATCCTGGGAGTATGTTTTTTGTCAAAATTGAGCATATGCATATTGTCAAAATTACGCATCCACCACCGATCCCCTCAGATCTTCAATCAACTCTTCTGGAACTAATTAAATTTATTTTTAGGACTGAATGAATAACCTCATCCCATTCTTCAAATTCCCCCTTCCTCCATGTTCCTTGAATTTACTAGTTTTGTCCCATTATTTAACTATACTGATATCATCCTAGTGACATCATGGGTCAACCAATTCAAAGCCATGGTGAAACTGAAAGAAGTCTGACCAGCCACTTTCCATAAGCAATGCATGGTTGGGTTTTGTAACTGAGAATGACCAATCTCATTCTAGTCATTGAACACATTAGTCAATGCAACTTCAGTACAAAATCAATTATCAACACTTCTTGATTCATCACTTGCGGGTATTAATAGTTCCTGTGCTTGCATTGCCTGCTGCTCTATGGCCTTGATTGTGAGATTGACAGGTCAAAGTTTAAGTCACGAGTATCCAGTAAAAGTTTCTTAATATTTTACTTGTAATGCAGAGATTTCTAACTTAAATCACACGTTTAATATTTGATGGTATGAGGAATACGTGAAATGACCATAATGCAGTCAGGTTAAATTCTAGATGATGACAGAGAATTAGAGGTGATACCTTGGCAGATTTAAAGAGTTCATCAAGTACTTCAGACAAGGTTGGATGTGCATGAACAGCGAATTTTATGTCCTGTTGGGACATGAAAACAACAAACCAATTTAAGAAACCAGGAGATGCATCAACAAAATGAAGAAGAATAAATGATTCCTTCGTGTATTGCAACTTGCAAGAATCAGAAATTTTTAAACTTTTTTTTTTCTCAAAAAAAGTGTCACGATCTGAAGAGAAATCCACTCCACAATTTTGAGGCGAGACAAAGCTTCAAATTGCAGGTACACAATAAACAAAATGGAAATTTAGGTAAGAAAATCACATGGATGAAATGATGCTTCAGGCACCTGCAACTCGTATCTTCTTTTGTTCTTTTTTGTTTTTGTTTTTTGACTGATGCCTGAACTTTCACAATAACCATGAAAGGCACCATAAGGATTACCTGAATACGTGTCCCTAAGGCAATTGCATTTGATGCTTCATGGATAAGGTCGGCAGCATGCAGCCCCAAAATGTGAACTCCAAGAATCTCACCCGTGTCTGGTCTGTATATCAACTGCATGGGGATGATACATAAAGAATTTAGCACTTGTTCAGCCCCAAATGCTAAATTTTTTTTTGAGGCAATGAGAAACATATCAGCACCTCCAAAACAAATGAAAAACTAGAAATAGAATAATAGAAGGCAATTCTCTACATGGAATTAAGAACAAAATAATAGATTGCAGGATTTTAAATTGAAGTAAAAAGAACCAGAAATACATGCATACATATATACAGAGAGAGGGAGGGAGGTGCCCCCAACTCAAAACCTGATGGGCAGGCGGAAGTGAAGGTCAAGAATACAATCCTGCTTTCAACCTTTCCCCTCAATGTCCAGATTGATAATAAAATCCTGACCCAAAGAGACCATGATAACTTGTTTTCTTTTGGTAGAAAACACATGGCTTACTATCGAATTCATTATACTATGGGGATGATAGTGAACGAAAACAAATAAGTACATCCATCATCTATGTGAAAGTAAAAAAAGGGATGTGCAAAGGAAATGTACCATGCATAGTTAAGATGTCAACATTTTGCTACAAAATTATCTTACATATGAACAAAGCTGATGACTTTGGTGATCAATTGATGTCAGGGTGTCCAGAAGTGAAAGCTCAAGCTCATGAGCATCTCATAAACAGATACATGCATGCACATGGCACGTGTCTCGGATACAGGTATCCTGCAGGCTCCACCATCGATTGGTCACCTGATAAATGGCACACTGGACAATCCTAAGCATCTAATAAATGGACCTTTTCTCACTGAATGTGAGCCATTGCTGACTTTTATCTTTTAATGTCCATTTGTATCTCTCTCTCTCTCTCTCTCTCTCTCAAAAAAAAAAAAAAAAAAAAAAAAAAAAAAAAAAAGGTTCCATTTGCATGCCAAAGACCAAAGTGGTAGGATTGTCCAAAGAGTATTTCACCATTTGACCGATCAAACGAAGGGCTTCAATCTAGTCCATTTATGCCACACAAGAGACTGAGACATGACTCCTCCCATGCCTCCGGAGGCACCAGATCTGGTCCCATTTCAGGATTCACTGCTTTCACATGCCTTCATAGGTCTGGCCCATTCATGTCACATGAGACATGGAGTCACTGACTGTCCAGATGCATAAGATTTGGTTCCCTTTGGAATCCACTAATTTCACATGTGCACATACTATGAGCAAATGCAATACTAATGTTTACAAAAAATAACATGAAATGGGTTTCCATAGCTTTCTACCTCAAACGTTATTCGTATCATTGGCAATAGTCTCTATATACAGGTCCCCAATAACATAAAAGGAAGCTTTAGATGAAAAGAGTAGTGTAGCACAAACAGTAAGGGACTAATACATCACCTTAGCTATCCCCTCCCCTTCATTTTCTGCTAGGGCCTTCGTGTTAGCCTTAAAACTGGTCTTGGCGACACTTATTTCAAATCCCTCCTTTTTGGCTTTCTCCCTGGCTTGTGGCTGCAAAGATAGTTCCAGATATCTTCAGTAGGAGCTAGAGAAAAAAGAGTAATGCTGATCTTGGAATATCCCTTATTTCTATAAATCAAAGAAAGAAACAATATCTCAGTAATGTTGTCCAATTTTTGTCCTTAATGAAACGTAAACAAGACAATTTGAAATGGATATAACAACTAACAATGAAGATATGTGTAATCATCAGATGCCTCAAAAAGGAGACGCTGTGTCTAGAATTTGGAGCAGTTCTGTTATGATTCCATGACAGCTCATACAATGTTAAAGTGATTCCGGCTTCCCATATTCATTGGGAAGTAAACCACTTTGCAAGTAGCCCAGTAAATCATGGTGTAACTTGTTCAGTTCAGTGTCTACAACAGTATGCAAGATCTTTAGGCGCTGAGTGTTTCTTAGGAAATCAAGCTCACCACTTCCAGTTATTGTAATTTTCTTTTATTAATAAAGATTCTATATGGGAACACATAAGGGTCCTCCAATTCCTCTTTCGATATAGTATGACGAGGGTCCTCCAATAAAGATCAACAAAGATTTATTTATTTTTAATGGCAGACATAGTATGACTAATGAAGTTGTATGAAAGATATGAAAGTAAACTTGGACACCTATATGAGAAAAGATGAGAGTAAACAATACTAATGCTCCTGAAACAAACCTGGATGTGTGGCTAGGTTCATGAGAAGAAATGCATGTCAATTTCCACAAGAGTAATTAATAATGGACAAGAAGTCTCTCAAAGAGTAATCAAGAGTATTCTTGCAAAAAAATTATGGGCTCAACCCTCAAGTATGCCCATTGTGTTTGGATGTCAGTCTCTCAAAGATTACGGCCACTACAAAAGAGAAAAAAGAAAACACTGAAACCATTCTGAACTTGGGTGAACAGGTATTACAAAAGGATGCATGTCTAGATTTTGCTCCCATAAAAGTATTCGTATTAGCTAAAAAACAAATTCTAACATCTAAACTCAATAGTCTAATCTACCAAAGAGATAGTATGATGTAGCATGCCAGGTATGTTGATAATCAAAGTCATTCTCATAATAATGTCAATAACAACAATAATTAGCAGGTCCCAAATTCACCTCTGTCAGGCCAACCATGCTGATTTCAGGGTGGGTGAAGCAGGCTGCTGGAATGCTCAAATGGTTTAGTACATTATCCTTCCCAGAAAGTTGCTCAACAACTGTGTCACAAGAAATGCAAGGTATCGTGGGGTGAATATTGAAGTTGTAAGTTACATGATTGACAAAAATCAGCAGGCAATATGGTAGTTACCTGAGATCCCTTGTGCACTAGCAGCATGAGCAAGCATCATTTTTCCATTTGCATCACCAATACAATATAAATGAGGAACCTAACAACATTAACAAGTACATCAAATGGAGTTCCAAAGCTATGTAGATGATTGTCATCTCATAAGCATGCTGATTCAAGTTACAAATCAATGCCGTTTGGAAAGTACATGGATGATTATCATTTAAAAAAAATGCTAATCCAAGTCCAATAATATCTGGTAGGTTTGAAACATTTACTGTTTAAGGGAAGCTTCAAGCCGGCAGGCCATAATGGTTAGCAGAAAAGGTAGAAAACTGAATTCAAAAGGATTATCATCACAAACCAGATTGCCATCTGCATCAATTACTCGCATCCGCTCATCAACAGGAATAAATCCACGCTGTGTTACTACATTTATCTGAGGAAAAACCAAACATAATTACTTAAACAATTAATTTTTTATTTTGCTTATGGGTTTGGTCTAATTCCTTAAATAAATAAATTTTTAATACCACTTACATTCTCCAAGCCAAGACCTTTTGTGAATGGGGCCCTTCCAGTTGCAATGAGTGCTGCATCCACCTGTAGAAATAAGATTATTCAACTTATGTTATGTATGCCTCTACATCCCTTGCTAGTTCTGACCACACACACACACACACACACACACACACACACAAACACAATATATGCCTTGCTAGATCTTTAGAGATAATAATCTTTTGGTTACCTCCAAAGTATCTTTTGGTTCCTTCGTCTTTGCATCAATAAGTTCAATGGTGACCGGTTTTCCATCCTTTGCCGGAGTGATCTATGATAAAAAAATTAAAAAAAATTAAAATAATTTGATGGTTTTTATCTCCCTTCTAAGATGCCCAATATGCTCATAGCAGTTGTTAACAAATAAATACCTTTTTTGCAAAGACACCAATATGGTAATCGATTTTCCTTGGATTAATGAGAACTCTCTGCGCCAACTTCCCTATCTCAGGATCAAAGCCAGGCATAAGTTGATCTAGAGCTTCAACAAAAGTAACCTGTGCAATAAATTTGTAGAGCTTTAGTTGAGGCTGGCAAGAAATTTTTTCTGAATCCAGATTAAAAGTTGATAACTCCTTGCAGTGATCATATAGGCATGTTTTCTAGGTTAAGGCAAACTAAAGAGTCGATACTGCAAACTGAAGGGGATTATAAAATCAGATGTCAAGGACCTCATTTTGCAACTTAAATGTGTGGAATAATGGAGAGAGAGCACGAGAAAATGTTTGCACTACTTGAATGATCTTGTTACTGTGACAATTAAAAATTAGATTACTCCAATCATCCCAATTATTTTAGGATTGTTGTAAAATTTCCAAATCTTTGATGAAGTGCAAGCATTTCAAAGGTGATCTTTAACTTTGTTAATGCAATTAAAGACCAGGAAAGAAACAAAACTCCTCATACCGAAACCTCAAAATAGCGAGTAGCACATGCATGTCTTGCAATATGATGGGAAAGAAAAGCAGTGATTAGAACTTTGGAAATGAGTTACAAGTTACAAACATCATCATCATCATCTTAGGCCTTATCCCAATTAATTGGCGAGTTAAAAGTTACAAACATGAACCCAAAATCCAAACAAAGCACTTTGGTTTTACTGCCTTTATAAAAAAAGAAAAGAAAAAAAGAAAAAGAAAAAAGAAAGAAAGATATAGCCGTGTACATATGACTAACACCAGAAGCAACAAGAAATAATGGTTGATCATATTTGCGTCCAGCTCGAAAACACACTGCAGTTTGTTAATAATATAAAATGAACCAATGGGTGACAAAAATATTACACCCACCTCACATCCAAGGGCTGTGTACACATCACTGAATTCAAGGCCAATATAACCACTACCTATAATAGCTATCCAATCTGGAACAAACTCCAGCTTGAGCGCATGATCACTTGTAATTACAGTTTTCCCTGCAGGCCATTATCCAGGAGTCATTAATAAGTCATCATATAAATATAAAAAAGAAAATACAAGAACCAGTCTCCTATACACTTCAAGAGACTCCAAGTTTCTCATTTGTTTTTTGACCAATAATGACAAACTATATTAGAAACAAAACAAAGGAAGTTTCCAAGTTTCTTACTTCTCAGCCATCTCTAAGAAGTGAATGGAGAAAATATAGCCTTATAAACAATTTGCATGGAGGAAATATCTTATAAATCAATGGAGAGCACAATGCATTAATAACATAGACTTAGAAATTTAAAGCCTTTTTTTTCTTCTTCTTTTGTGGGTTAGTTCACACACCCCATTGTTAGTACACCCACCCACCCCTGTTAGTCACATCACAATGTTAGCCACCCCCACTATGGGAATCGGTACCATGACCTCAGTGTTGAAACGAGGCTATCTTCACTCAGCCTTATAAATTTTAAAGCCTACCAATAGCTTATTGATGCAGGACAGCCCTAAATATGATGCATGCTCATGAACACAATTATTCAGCGGAAATAAAAGCAATAATAATAATGAAATCTAGCATCAATCATCATAAACTAAGAAAATCATAAAGGAAACATGCAATGGGACGGGCCATCATCACAACCGTGGAGTATGGAATTCAATTATTGCTTAGGTTGGACCCGGCGAGGGATGGAACCTCCCGATCTTGCATGGTCATACCCAATCGATCAATGAGGATCACTAGTTCGAAGAACCAGGAGGTTTTTCGGATTAGGGATTTGAGAATTTGGGGGTTTAGGGTTTGGATCGATTCTCAAGGTTTAGATCGTGGGGAATAAACAAAACAGAAGTTTAGAAGGATAGTAATAGAAGATGAAATACCTGGAAGAAGTTGGAGGGGCACAAGAAGAATAGAGAAGAAGGAGATCAAGGAAGAAGAAGATGCACCATGAGAGAGAGAGAGAGAGGAAGGAGGCAACCAAAGGTTTGCTCTTTTTCATAAATCAACAACTAACCAAAAAGGTTTAGGGCAACACCATTATAAAATTCGGAATTAGCATAATTACCAAAATACCCCTACTAACAAAATTTCAAAAAAAAGATATTTGCATGAAAAAAACGTACCCACACTAACCCGAAACTCAAATAAGTAAAAAATGCATAAAATAAACTCAAATCTAAGATGTCTAATGCACTCCAATGATGGTGTGATGAAAGTGGGCCACGATGAACCAATGGTCCGATCACATCATCATCACGATCCAACGGTCCGATCATATCTCCTCCAAGCAACTAACACATGTCTTCCCAAGGTGGGGCCTGATGTCAAATTTGATGCAGGACAGCCCTAAATATGATGCATGCTCATGAACACAATTATTCAGCGGAAATAAAAGCAATAATAATAATGAAATCTAGCATCAATCATCATAAACTAAGAAAATCATAAAGGAAACATGCAATGGGACGGGCCATCATCACAACCGTGGAGTATGGAATTCAATTATTGCTTAGGTTGGACCCAGCGAGGGATGGAACCTCCCGATCTTGCATGGTCATACCCAATCGATCAATGAGGATCACTAGTTCGAAGAACCAGGAGGTTTTTCGGATTAGGGATTTGAGAATTTGGGGGTTTAGGGTTTGGATCGATTCTCAAGGTTTAGATCGTGGGGAATAAACAAAACAGAAGTTTAGAAGGATAGTAATAGAAGATGAAATACCTGGAAGAAGTTGGAGGGGCACAAGAAGAATAGAGAAGAAGGAGATCAAGGAAGAAGAAGAAGCACTATGTGAGAGAGGGAGAGGAAGGAGGCAACCAAAGGTTTGCTCTTTTTCATAAATCAACAACTAACCAAAAAGGTTTAGGGCAACACCCTTATAAAATTCGGAATTAGCATAATTACCAAAATACCCCTACTAACAAAATTTCAAAAAAAAGATATTTGCATGAAAAAAACGTACCCACACTAACCCGAAACTCAAATAAGTAAAAAATGCATAAAATAAACTCAAATCTAAGATGTCCAATGCACTCCAATGATGGTGTGATGAAAGTGGGCCACGATGAACCAATGGTCCGATCACATCATCATCACGATCCAACGGTCCGATCATATCTCCTCCAAGCAACTAACACATGTCTTCCCAAGGTGGGGCCTGATGTCCGCATCACTTATTCCTGCTGAACTAACTGGATAGGATAACAAATGTGCAAATGATCACTGTTCACAAAGGATTTTTTTAATGAATTGCTCGTGAAGGACAGTTATGTTTGAAATGGGGCTTGATATTCACAGATCAACAGAAAGTTTAATAAAGCCAGAAAGTTGTATGGACTAGTAGCCATTAGTTCATGGCTGAGTGACTCCAAACGATGAGAGAGTTGAGGAGCTGGAAACATGACTGGCTCTCTTTTATCAATGGGCATCAACGAAGTTCATTTACTTAAAAAAGAAAAAGAAAAAGACTCCGCAGCATGTACAAGACAGAAACATGGGTTAATAATCAGTGGCAAGAACAGTAAAAGAATCATTACAAAACCCTATCAATCTTTTAATTTAAGAAAGAGAAAGAATTGACATATTGATGTATTGATTGAATAAATATACAGGTCATTGATCTCATGTATTGTTGGAATTCAACAGCTAAGAACCGATAGACTCTGGGGTTGTCTGGGCAGAGGGTGAATACTGCAATATTCTTCCCCTACCATAAACAGCAGTGGAAGGGGGGGAAAATCGCTTCAGGCTGAATATTTTTTTCATTACAGCTTTTGGCTCGCTTTATGGTGATAGGTTTGTTAATTCCACATGCATGTGGGAGCCGTACACATCCACAAGCAGATGCATGTAACTGTGACACGTATGGAGTCTGAGCTTTCCATCAGGTGAGCTATGCTGTTTGGATCTTCTGTCATGAAAATCAGGCCATTTTACACCTCAGGTGGGCCACAACATATCAAACCAAATGAATGGCTATTAGGGTCTCCTGCTCATTAGGTGAGCTGGTGGAGACAGTGTAGTGGTGTGTGTGTGTGATCCAGTGTGTGTGAGTGTTACCTTAAAAAAAATTAACTGTCAATTTACATTGTACGTTGTGGACAAATTGTCTAATTTTTTGGGTAGAAAATCTAAGCAATATTTCCAACCTCAAGGAAACCTCAGATCTCACAAGTGTATTTCATATTTGCACATGTGCCCACATTTCGATGTGTATGGATCTCAACACGTGGAATTAGCAAACTTCTTATGGTGAAGGCTACAATCATTACCACTTAGAGTGTTTGCTTTTTCTGCAATAAATGAATGACAGGAAGAAGGAAAAAAAAAATCACAGTGCTCAAATTCTATATTAGTCCTAACCAAACATCCCTCAAATGCTTTCTATCACAGTATCACCTACTAAAGTGTTGTGTCAGAATTATAGATACTGCAATGCCTGTATTCATGGGTTCCGCTTCTTGAAAATTTTACAACATGATAGAAGTCTGAAACAGAAAATGAGGATGCACGAAATCAGAGCTTACCATCAACTTCAATGCCATTAGGAACAAAGGGAACAGAGCCAGTAGCAATGATTATGTTTTTTGCTGTTATTACAGTGTCGGTGAAGCCAACTTTTCCATATTTCACCTTCTGTGGACCCTGAAATATATACATAAATGAAACCAAGATGATTGTCAAAATCCATGAAGATCCAATGAGATTGAAAATCATAGAATTGCACTAATATGATACTTCAGAAGCACGGAAAGGCAGGCTTTGCTTCTGTTGGTAATATGTCTAACTTTTAATCTATAAACTCTTCAGTTAAAAGTTAAAACCACACATAACCATTTGGAACTATGATGTACTTGATTAGAGACTCAAAATATTGTCATTGAACTTGGCAACAAGGGGAACTAATAGTATCTGCAAGGACACTTCCTAAGGCCTGTTCTTTGGAGAGAACCACCTAGTTAGGAGGAGCATTTTTCTCAACTGATGCTGCATTCTATGCAGTAACACATACATGTCATATTAGAATGAGGTGAACTGTATACATTTTTTTTTGAAGGACGAGAATCTATTGATAAAGCGGCAAAGCCAAAAGTATACAAAGAATAAAAGGAGAGTGGAACCTCATCAAAACTCCCAACAACAGCCAGAGGAGACCCAAACACCCAACCACAGCTCCCAAACTAAGAGGATGCTAATACCCAAAGAGAGATGAGGGATCTAACACAAAAGAACACCCTCTTCAGAGTGCCCCAAATATCCCGAAAACATCTTGAGTTCCTCTCCTTCCATAAGGCCCACAAAACCACAAGGAGAAATAGTCTCCACTCCTTCATGTTAACTTTACTCCGACAACCATTAAGCCATTGCCTGAAGAAGGCCTCAATAGAATCCAGAAAGACCCAAGACATACTGCAAAACCGGAGCAAAAGGTCCCAAACCACCCTGGAAAATTGGCAATGCAGGAAAAGGTGACAGGCCAATTCCTCATCTTGCAAGCATAGGGGACAGGCATTGGTGATGAACTGTACACATCACTCCAATAATTATGGTGTTATAAGACAAACTCGAAGTAAAGCTCTGCAGATATTAATAACTAAGTTAACTTTCTGTAACATCAATGGTCCTTAAGGTAGTATACACTTTTTAGAATGATCAGGTTGAACAAGATGGAGTTACCACAATAGTACTTCTTGTCAGTATGTCCCAGTTCAAAGGCAAATAGGCACAGAAACTTCCACAAGGCACATGAACTCTTTCTAAGCACTCAAATATTCCAACAAGGATAAGTTTCTTAGGCAGCTCCATATAGGTTTGTATTAAAAAGAGATTACACAAGCAAGAAAGCAAAAGCAGGGGAACCCACTCCAATGCCTTCTCTATGCCTATCAGATGAAAAAAGTAAACCTCAAGAAAAATCCTCCCCAATTTTGTAAAAACTCTCCAGTTCAGACACATTTTTTTTTTTTTTTTTTGGGAAGGGGGGGGGGGGTGTTTAAGTTATTCAACTGACATAGGCTGGGACCAATGGCAATTGGCTACTCAAATATTTAAAAAAGAATGCATTGATTCCTTTGAATATTAGAATCTACAAACTAAAATATTTTTCAGGAATCAATTGAATGACAGCATTATGACTTACCAACACTGTGCCAACACCTGTCAATATGTCTACACCTAAAGCTTTCATTGAATTGGTCAAGTTACTACGAATTTTTGAAGCTAGATTATTTGCATGATCAGCAACACCCTGTCTATCATAACCAGCAGCTGCAACCTATCATCAAATACAACAAGATGCCAGAGTTCAATGCAAGTTAAATAAAGATGCCGCATATCAAAGTAACTGTTAAATAGTGATGTTCAGCACTATAAGTTCAGGAGGAATATAAAGTTTAGCCAATGCCAAGGATAAACAGATGAACTTAACAAGGAGCAGTCAATTTAAAAGAACCAGGTTAACTAATCAACTGAGCTGATAGACTGCAACTATGACTAAAAATTAATAGAAGTTTCTTCAAGCAACTAGTATTCTTTCCGCCCATAATGGCAAATACATGTACTTTGGAAGTTTTAGGATCATGTCACAATTACCATTTAGTGCATATGAAGTAGGAATCACAAGTTTGATAACCCATAAATAATGTTTTATTGTAAAAAGTACAAGACCAAGTTCTAGACTGCCAAGGCAGTCAAGAATTTCATTGCCAGAGCAGCTAAGGGCCTGTTTGATTTTCCTGGGAAATGGAAATACCCTGGAAATATCCCATTATTACTTCTTTACCCCGTTTGAAATTCAGTGTAATTCCTACCTCGAAAACCGGTCCAAAAGAAGTAGTCTAAAATTATGGGCCCCATCGTGATATATATGATATATCCGCTCCGTCCATTAGTTTTACTTGAATATTTTGAGACATGAGTAAAAAAATGAGGCAGATCCAACATTCAAGTGGCCCACACCATATGAAACAGTGGCAGTAAGAAGTTTTTAACGATAAGTGTTGGATTCCCTTTTTCTTGAGGTGTGGTCCACCAAAGCATTGGATTTGACTCATTTTTTGGTCCATGCCCTATGTTCATTTGGCAAAACAGATGAATGGTGTGGATAAGCCACATACATCACAGTGGGCCCCACCTATATTTCACTATTCTCCTCGATTTTAGCAATAGAAAAGTAGCGAGTCAAATCATACATTGGGAACGGCGTAGCAAATACCCAGGAAATAATCATTATACATTTACATTGCATTTACCTGAGAAATGTAAAATCAAACAGGCCCTAAAGGAACAGCATCAAGAAACAGAGACCAATCAGGCAATCACATAGCTTTATGTAGAAGCTGTGATGTGACAACACAAATGAAATTGCCTTTGCAGAAACCATAGCGTTAATACTGTAGAGTAAAGACATCTCAGCAGCACCTGCAACTAAGCATGATAACAGCACCCACAGTTATTATTTAAAGTATTACTTCTTGGTACTGATAAGTCCAATTAGACCAAGTATGTTCGTACTGGTAACAATATGAATTCCCATGCATCAAATCTATCATTATTGATGTGTATTCCGTCAATAAATGGTGCATGGCTTAATCATCCACATACACCAGAAGTAAGGAAAGGAGCATCAAAATACGTTCATATCGGTAATGATAGGAAAATCTTTGTGTTAAGCGTATCAGTACCAATAGATACCATGTGAAGCTTTCTTACCGGTACTGATATGTTATGGGATTTCTACCAACACAACTGATAAACCAGGTGCAAGCCCATAAAAATGTAGCGTCAGGGATGGTATGGGAGGGTTCTGCTGTTATGGGATTTTTTTTTCAGGGTTATTCTTGAAAATTGAAATTGTTCCTTATCCATATGACCTAAGAGCCAGTTTGGAATTTGGATAGGGCAGCTCTGATAAAATCCAATAGGATAATCATTGTCCTTTTTGTCTTGGCAAGAATCGAAATGAAAGAAATTCACAAGGACGCTATTCCTGTTTCTTCTCACTAAAATTCGTCATTGCTTATCAAACAACAAAACAAAAACAAATTATAAATTATAAAAACAAAAAAACAAAAGATGGCCCTTTTAACATCTTGCCAATCTCATCTGTGAAATTATGGCTAAAATAAAATAAAATAAAACATCAGATAATTTTGGATTCATATCCTTTTGCTAAAAATATAAATAAATAAATAAAAGCAATTGGGATTAAACCCCAATCCAAACATGTCCTTAGTTTAAACTTTCAACACAAACATCTTTTGTTAGATTTCAATAAAATAATGCAGCACCTGGTAGTTGACCTTCTAGGTGCAGGAAGATCAAAGAGGACATAAGCATTATATACCTGTAAACCCAAGGCCTTTAAGTGATGCTCGTTCTGAAGCTCTCGCATCCGACCACTCACAGCAAGAAGAGCTTTAGAAGGAACACAACCTCTATTTACACAGGTTCCTCCAACCACATCACCCTCAATGATGGCAGTTTTCAGACCCTGTAACCAATTCATTTATCACATTACATCTCAGATGGATATCAATTCAAGAAAAATAATAAAACTTCTTATCAACGTGGAAATGCCACTAGGCAATTTAGTAGCAGGACCAAGAAAAAAATTAAGACCAAAGTAAAACAACTGAGGACAAGAGACAGAGCATGCCAACCAGTAATAAGAAATAACCGCTCGTCAAAAGATCAAGCAGACGTAAAGATTCATCATAAGATTGGATGTGCGTGATATTTAATTAATTCAAATTTTCGAAGAAGTTTACCGATTATGAGCAAGTAGTGCACATAATCATGTTAGCTAAGTTTAAATTCTGAATCTTAGACTTCACAAATCAATGTCTACAGCAGCATATGGAGAATGCTATACATGCAAAACAATGGAACAGGGTTCATGCTACCAACCATACAAAACTTGGCACTAAAGTCGACAACCAGTACATTATAATCTCAAGCACCAAAATCATGTTAATGTAAATGTTCAGCCAAGCTATAGCAAGCGCGCGCGCGCACACACTAAATTGCCTATCCTAGAAATCCAATGGGCAAGTGCAATCAATAAAAGCAACATAATCTAGTATGATTTTCTCTAGAGTAGAACCAATATACAGAGAGAGAGAGAGAGAGAGAGAGAGAGAGAGAGAGAGAGAGAGAGAGAGAGAGAGAGAGAGAGAGCCATGGATTTCTCTAGAGTAGAACCAATAATATATATATATATATATATATATATATATATATATATATACAGAGAGAGAGAGAGAGAGAGAGAGAGAGAGAGAGAGAGAGAGAGCCCTTTAGAAGAAGAAGAAGAAACTTGGTTTTTCTCCTTCAAAAGGATGGGGATATTAATAACAACATTTCCAAATAGAATTAGATCTAGGTGGATGAAGTGGAGGTCTACCTCTATAGTGTTATGTGATGGTTGCATGCCTATAAATCTCACGGAATTTTTTTATGAAATAACCATTCGATTGGCTATGCTACTTTGTAGCAAAGTGTCAGGAATTAGAAAGCAGCATGAGCAAAGATTTGAGTATCTCAGAGGATGATGTTGAGACCTGAGATGAATGTGTAAGGGGAGGATAGAATTAAGAAAAAACGTCATCATAAGCAGCATATTAGTAGTCCTGATAAGAGATAAAATGATGGACAACAATGGAGATAGTTCATCAACGTGCAACAACTACAAACGGCTCTGGTAAGGGAACCGTTAGAGTTGAAGAGCCTGAAAAGAAGATAAAAGAAGACATGGATTATGAAAGGGCCATGGGTTCAAGTTAGGTGTAGGTGTGCCCGTATCCAAACCTGACTAATTCCATATTCATGTCCTACCAAGTTCAGATATGATTGCTATATATGAGCTCCCGGATCTGAAGCCTATTGAATTTGTATACCCATCGGGTCTTGTTAGGATGGGGTTTGGATCTGGAATTGGGTAGAGGATCGGATCCATTCTCATGTTCTATCTCATCTTAGAAACATGCCTTTATAGGGTTTTAAAATTATGAACATAATTATATAAAGTGCTAAACTAAGAATATCATATATGCAGGTACCTCACCCAATTTCTAATCAAATCTGAATCCATGGACCAGTACTCAACCTGATTCTTAATCGAGACTGAACTTTAGATACAAATCCGAGTACATTGGGTTAGATACTTCTGGCATCCATGGATTTGGATAACGATTTGGTGCTGTAAGGAAGACCTAAAAGGACTTGGATTGAGGTGACAAGATGGGATGGGAAGGTTTGTTCTCATACTGAGGGTCAGGGCCTTAGGATATGACTGGCAAAATAGGAGTCGTAATTAGTTGGGGACAAGGCTTCGATGATGATTTTCCCCCATCTAGGAAGCGATTTGAGATGAATGATGATATTTAGTTATTCACCTGACCAACAAAGCAAACGATTACCTCTTGCACTCAGTATGTCCGAATTTAAAATAGAGATAATCGCAAATATAAATGTAGAAAGCACTTGAAAATGCATATAACATCCATTTTATCCTACAATTAATGTTTTGTTTCAGTAGTCCAGCACTTTCAGGTATGAGTTTACCAATTTTGGAAAGGTTGCACTAGACCGAACAGATTGTACAATAGGGATTGGTTGGTGTGCACAACCAGAACTTGCGTCTTACACGAAGATTACGAAGATAACGAAGATACATGGTTTTCAACTTCCCTATTATAGAACATGTTTGTTAATTCAGTTCCTAACCATTCAATGCATAAAAAAAACAATTCTAGAACTATTTTTTAAAATGATAATCCTCAAACTTGTTAGTTTCTCCACTAAAATCAAAACAAAGAGAAAAATGACATCCAATTGCATCTAACTATATATAGCACTAAAAAAGGCTACAATTTCTACTAGCAGCTTCACTTATTATCCAACAAACATCTCCAAACACCAAGAATCGACAAAAGACACATTCAGCACTTCCAAAATAACCAAAAGATATCAAATTTTCGAGATCCGCTGACAAAGAAAAGGAGCCATACCTTCTCGACAGCATGAATTGCAGCTCCATGTCCGCCGACGCCAGCTCCAATGATAACCAGGTCATAATCAAATCCCTTCTCTAGGCTGCCATTCCCCGACAATGAAGCGGATGGCCTCTTGGAGAACGACCGCGTCGATGGCGCAATTCGAATGGAATCGGACCGTTTGGAGGCGGAGAATCCCAGAGCCTCCCTTCGGAGACCGCAGAATCTGAGGTATGAAGGCTTCGAGGCGTTGAAGGAGGAGTATTCAACGGCTCGATCGGATCTGGAGATGGCCAAGGGAGAGGAGAGGGAAAGGGACATAGAGGCCTGCATTTTCTAAGATTTCTAGGGTTTTGAGAGAGATAGAGAGAGAGGAGCGATTTGAAGAAGAAGAGAAGGAGAGAGTGATGGGTTTATATAAGGAGGCGTCTCGAGAGATCCGCTGTAGAGGCGGAGATGTCGAAGTGAAGCAGATAAACTACTCTCGCTCGCTTGAGCGTTCCTTTTGGCGCTCTCAATCATGGGCGCATTGTCGGCATTCAATGCCTCCTGTTGGCTAACTTGCGCAGGGTGCGTGCTGCTGGCAATAACTTTGCACAGCCTATGGTGGTGGCACACGTATACGAGGTCGCGGGCGGGGGGCGCGACTTAGGTGAGACCCCGGAACCAGCGAAGTGGGTGGGACCCTGACGTGGCACATCAGGATTGGTCGACCTGGGCGGGCGCGTGTGAGAGAGCCACACTTGAGGCGGCGCGGATTAGGTACTTCCCTCGCCTGTCCCCAGCTCGGGACAGGCTAGGGCTCTGAGGGCCACCGTGATGTATGGAATGTATCCACGCCGTACATTCATTTTTCTATGTCATTTTATATCATGGACCCAAAAATGGGGCAGATCCAAGGTCAAGTGGACTACGAAATGGGGATTAAACTCTGGCCGTTGAAAACTTCTTGGATGCCACGGGAAGTTTTGGATCAAGCTAATATTTGTGATTTCCCTTCATCCATGTCTCTATGATCTTATGAACATGTTGGATGGCAAAAAAACATCACAGTGGGCCATAGAAAGGTTTCAACGGTAGGCATCATTAGCACCGCTGCTTACTGCAGTGTGGCCCATTTGAACCTTCGATCTTCTGAATTTTTAGGACCATGACCTAAAATAACGTGAAAAAATGAATGGACGGTGTGGATAAATTCCATACATCACGGTGGCCCTCAGAGCCCTAGCCTGTCCCGAGCTTGGGACAGGCGAGGGAAGTACCTAATCCGCGCCCCACTTGAGGGGGGCGCGACTTAGGTGAGACCCCGGAACTAGCGAAGTCGGTGGGGTCTTGATGTGGCGGAGCCGCATTGGTCCACCAAGCGGCATATATGCTAGGCATTTACACGTGAGAGACGGCATCGTTTAACAGTCGTTTTCTCCGTTTTCTCTCTCCATGCGTCTCTTCCTCTCCTTCGCAAAGGAAGCGGATTGTGTACGAACTCAATACCCTTGCATTAAATTAGATGTGGTCCACCGTGATTTATCTATTTTATCTAATCTGTTCATCCCCTTTAACAGATAATTTTATGGCTTGAGACAAAAAATGAAGCATTTAAATTTCTTAAGCGGACCACACCACAGGAAAAAGGGTGAATTTAATGTGTACCATTGAAAAATTCTTGAGGGCCACGGAAGTTTTGGATCCAGCTGATATTTGTTTTTTGCCATCATCAATGTTTCCGTGATCTTGTAAACAAATTGAATGACAAAGAAACATCACTACGGGCCCTCGAAAGGTTTCAACGGTGGGAATCATTATACCCACTGTTTCCTGTGATATGGTCCACCTGAAATTTCGATATGCTTGAATTTTGGTTTCAACTCCTTATATGAGCTGTAAAAACAGATGGACGGTGTAGATAAACCACATGCATTTACAGTGGGCCCAGTTAATCTGAAAAAAAAAAAAAAAAAAAAACTCGGTTGGGGTGCTCCCGCTGCCATTATTGGAGAGAGAGAGGACAAGATGGACGCGGATTAGCTACTGACACGTTGAGTTGAGTACCTATCCGGCTACTGAAGTGACGTCACCAACTACTGTAGGGCCCACCATGATGTATGTGTTGTATCCACACCGTCCATTCATTTGGAGAGATCATTTTAGGGCATGAGTTAAAGAATGAGACAGATCCAAAGCTTAAGTGGACCCCACTAAAGAAAACTGTGGGGACAGTACACGACCTTGAAACCTTCCTAGGGCCCACCATGATGTTTATTTGAGATCCAACCTGTTCAAAAGTTCACACGGACATTGAAGAAGGGAAAACATAAATATCAGCTTGATCGAAAACTTCTGTGTCCCCAAGAAGATTTTAATGGTAGGAGATCAAGCCCCACTGTTTTCTTTGGTGGGGTCCACTTGAGTGTTGGATCTGACTAATTCTTTATCTCATGTCCTAAAATAAACTCTCCAAATGTATGGATGGTGTGGATACAACATATACATCATGGTAGGGCCCACAAAAGTTGGTGACTTCACTTCATTAGCTATATCGCTACTTAACCTGTCAGTAGCTAATCCGCGTCCGGACAGGATCTCTCCACTCTCACGAGAGGTACGTGGAGAGCGAGAGGAAGAGGCGGGGAGAGAGAAATAAGAGGGAGAGGCGGAGCCAGGTAACAGCCGTTACTTGATG
Source organism: Liriodendron chinense (assembly GCA_003013855.2). NCBI lineage: Eukaryota > Viridiplantae > Streptophyta > Magnoliopsida > Magnoliales > Magnoliaceae > Liriodendron > Liriodendron chinense. Next base: position 1,753,379 of record PVNU02002913.1, read on the forward strand.
CCTTCCCTCACGTGTGGCTCTCTCACATGCGCCCGCCCAAGTAGACCAATCCTAATACGCCACGTCAGGGTCCCACCCACTTCGCTGGTTCCGGGGTCTCACCTAAGTCGCGCCCACTTGAGGGACGGCATTAGCTAACGGCCGTTACCTGGCTCCGCCTCTCCCTCTTATTTCTCTCCCCGCAGTCGTTGGCCGCCTCCTCCTCTCGCTCTCCCACGTACCCCTCATGAGAGTCTCATGGAGAGATCCTGTACGGACACGGTTTAGCTACTGATAGGTGGAGTAGCGATCTAGCTACTGAAGTGACGTCACCAACTTCTGTGGGCCCCATTATGATGTATGTGTTGTATCCACACCGTCCATCCATTTGGAGAGTTTATTTTAGGACATGAGATAAAGAATTAGTCAGATCCAAAGCTCAAGTGGACCCCACCAAAGAAAACAGTGGGGCTTGATCTCCTACCATTAAAATCTTCTTGAGGACACAGAAGTTTTCGATCAAGCTGATATTTGTGTTTTCCCTTCCTCAATGTCTTTGTGAACTTTTGAACAGGTCGGATCTCCAATAAACATCATAGTGGGCCCTAGGAAGGTTTCAACGGTTGTGTCACTGTCCCCACTGTTTTCTTTGGTGGGGTCCACTTGAGCTTTGGATCTGTCTCATTCTTTAGCTCATGCCCTAAAATGATCTCTCCAAATGAATGGACGGTGTGGATACAACACATATATCATGGTGGGCCCCACAGAAGTTGGTGACGTCACTTCAATAGCCGGATAGCTACTCAACATGTCAGTAGCTAATCGGCGTCCATCTTATCATCTCTCTCTCGGTCTAACAATGGCAGCGGGAGAACCCCAACCCAATTTTTTTTTTTTCCCGACTAACTTTAGTTGTGAATTATTTTTTAACAAAAGAAAGGCCTCCCGATAAATAAATAAAAAAAACTCTAACATTAGGGATTTTTTCGTATAGAAAAAAGAACCCAAATTCTGAAAATTACATAATATATTACCTAACATATAAATATTTTTATTCAAATTTTTAAAAAATCATATAGATTTTCAAGAATTTAGGTTTTTCTTTTTTTCCTATAGAAGTTAGGGTGATTTAGAATGGATGTTTGGATTCTTTTTCAAGATTATAGTTTGTGTTTTTTATGTGAAAATTTTATTTAATATATATTTTCAGAATTCGAATAAAAATTTCACATAAAAAAAATCTATAAGTGATGGAATTTATTATGTCATTTACAGGATTTTAAGTTTTTTTTTTTTCTTATATAAAAAAGTCTTAAATTAGAGATTTTTTTTATTTATTCAAAAGCCTTTTTTGTTAAAAAATGATTGACCACCAAAGTTAACTTGAAAAAAATAAAAATTAATATGAGAAAAAAAAAGACCAAAGTGGGGGTGCTCTCTCTCAAGTGTTACTCAAAGATAGAGATGGCAAGAGAGAACTAGGAGAGGGAGAGAGAGTACAGTATCTCTCCTCTCTCATGACAGCCACGAGGGAGAAGAAGAGACGGCCATCCTTATGGGGAGAGAGAAATGAGAAGGAGAGGCGGAGTGGAAATGATGGTAACGGCCGTTTAGATGATGCCGTCCCTCGTGTGTGCCTCTCTCACACGCGCCCGCCAGGTGGACCAATCCTGATGCGCCACGTCAGTATCCCACCCACTTCGCTGGTTCCGGGGTCTCGCCTAAGTCGCGCCCGCGGGGGAGGGCGCGGATTGCCTGTGAAAGCCTTTCGCAGGCATCTCCTGCGCAGGCAATCTGGGTGGGGTCCATCGGGAGGTTTGTGAGAAATCTACGCCGTCCAACCGTTTTTGAGATCATTTTAGGCATTGCGACCAAACTTGAACGGGATCCAAGACTTAAGTGGGCCGAAAACATGACGATTGAACTTCCACAGTTGAAATATTCGTGGGGCCACAGAAGTTTCGAATCAGGATAATATTTGTGTTTTCAGTTCATCTCAGTAGGAATGACATTATGAACGGTATGGATGGCATATAAACATCACTGTGGACCCCATAGAGGTTTCAACGGTAAGAATTTCCCTACACACCTTTTTGCTTTAGTGCGGCCCACTTGAGTTTTGGATCCCGTTCATTTTTGGTCGCAACGCCTACAATGATCTCACAAAACGGTTGGACGGCGTAGATTTCTCACAAACCTCACGGTGGGCCCCACCCAGATTCCTTGCGCACCCCCCGGAAGGAGGGCACGGATTTCCTGCGAAAGTCTTGCGCAGTAAGTTCGCCAAGGTGAGGCTCAAAGCGATTTTTTTTATAAATCCCCGAAAACGTGAGGATTGAACTTCCACAGTTGAAATATTTGTGGAGCCACAGGAGTTTAGAATCAGGATAATATTTGTGTTTCCAGTTCATCCCAGTATTAGTGACGTTATGAACAGTATGGATGTCATATAAACATCACTGTGGACCCTAGGGAGGTTTCAACGGTAGTAATTTACCTACCCACCTTTTCCTTTAGTGAGGCCCACTTGAGTCTTGGATCGGGTTCATTTTTGTCTTCATTTTCTAAAATGATCTCCCAAAACGGATGGACGGGGTGGATTTATAAAAAAAAAATCAATGTGGGCCCCACCTTTGTTCCTAGGCAGGAACTTCCTGCGAAAAGTTTTGGCAGGAAATCCGCGCCCCGGGAGGAGTTAGTTGCATTGTCAATGGGCCGGGTTTGGGCCGGTCCAATCTCTGTCCAAACCCGGCCCAATTCAAACCCGTGACGGGCTACAATGTTTCCGCCCAAGCCCAAACCCGGCCCAAAATATTTATGTTGGCCTAGCCCTAAAATTAGCTGGCAAAATGGATGGACGGCCCACTGTTAATGTATATAGTTAATCCGCACCATCCATCCGTTTTTCTGGCTCATTTAAGGGGTTGAACCTAAAATCGAAACATATCCAAACCTCAAGTGGACCACACCACAGGAAATATTTCCACCATTGAAATCTTACTAGGGCCCATAATGATGTTTATTTGTCATCCAACCCATTGCGAATTATGGGTTACCAGGGGAGCAGTTTAGTGGGTGTTACCCTACCGTGTGGCCCACATTAATGATATTTTGTGTTAGTACATCCGCTTCTCCAGCCCATTTGAGGTTGGGGTTTCAAAAATTATGCAAATCCAAATCTCAGCAAACAGTGGTGATTGAGTGCCCCACCATTAAAAATTCCAAAAAGCCTATCATAAGGTTTTAGTAATGTTTTTTTTCAATCCAACCTGTTGATAATGTTAAGAAGATCTGGATAAAGGGGATGTATAAATATTAGATTGATCCAAAACTTTTATGACCCACAAAAAGTTTTTAATGGTCATTCATCACTGTTTTCTAGTGGTATAGTCCACCTGAGATTTGGATCTTCTTACGGTTTGATATTACGCCCTAAAACAGGATGAAAAACAGATGGGCACAATGGATATACAAAAAAGTACATCAAGATCGGCCCACACGGTTAGGGTAACACCCACTAAGCTGTTCCCCGGGCAAATCCGCTCTCCATCCAACCAGTTACATGGATGATGGGAAAACACAAATATCAGCTTGATCCAAAACTTCCGTGGGCCCAAGAAAACTTCCGTGGGCCTAAGAAATTTTTAATGGTAGACATTCAATTCACACCGTAGGAAGTATGGTCCACTTGAGCTTTGGATATACTTTTTTTTTTTTTTTTTCTCAAGTCCTAAAAATTATGTGGTAAAATGGATGGACGGAGCAGATAAAATACGTAAATCACAGTGGACCCCACAGAGTTTACTCAATACGTTAGCATACTGAGTTACTCAGTAGGCAATCCCCTTCCCTTTTGGCCTAAAAGGCTAAAACCGGGACCGTTTTACTTCTCGCGCAGGGGACGCAATGTACAATACAAATGGACCAATAAAATGTTTTTAACAGCCGACCGTTCATTTCGTACAGCGTGGACCACCTGAGGAGTGGAATTGCATGCTGTTGAGGACATGAAATAAAAAAATAAAAAAAATTGGCCCACCTGATGGGAAGCTCCGATCTCTTCCATACGTGCCGCATGTCTGCTTGCACGGTGGATGAGCAAGACTCAAGGCAGTGAACCTCAGCAAAAGAAAAACCTTTAATACTCTGGCAGACTGTAATGGCTGATACGCAGGCACTTAAAATTTGCATACATCCCTTAATTATATGTTTCAATTTAGATATGCCCTGAGCTGAAGTTTATCTGACCATCAGATTAACGGATATTTATTGAACGGCTAAAAATTTAAAATGCCCCGTTGTTACATTTCAACAAACCAGTGTCCACACAGGTCAGAGGTTAGGATTGCTCAACCAATCTGATTTCAAAATGGCAGTGCCAACCTCGGTGCATGTGCTTCGCACGTGATGCTTTCTATACCATTAGAATTGTGGGGACATGCTTATGGAGCATTTAGACCGAAAATATCACGGATAGTCTAATTTCAACCATCCATTTGGTGGCCATCAGATTGATGGCCAAAAGTAAAAGATAAGATGGTCTCTATCAGCTGATTAGTTTGTGATTTGTTGGGTTATGCTCCATCCATGATTGGATAAATGATATGGATGGTCTGGATTGCCTTGCAACTATGCTATGTGTACGATCAACGAGTCACCACCATTGTAACTATCATAAGAGTCTGGGAGCCATCATACTCACGCACACAGGTACCATACACGTGGCATTCATGTACACAATCTAGAGCGTTCACACCGTTGGCGCAGCATTGAAGGGGTGATACTAACTGTCCTTTTGGCGGTCCACATTCAATGGTCCCTATTCCTTTTTTGGTTAGTCAATGGTCGACCATTCAAGGTTGGGATGTTTCAATCAAATACTACTTTTTTGGACATGAGCCATCTACAGTGCGAGATGGGCCCATTTTCAGTTGTCTGTGGACCATCGCAGTATTTTTCTTATGAACCATTGGTTTGCATTTGCTGGCAACAAATCGAAGGATGAGCATTGTCCAATGAGGAGATCCTCAGGACCATCCACGATAAGACGGTGCAGATCAAATAACCTGGGACACCCTCTTGAACAACCCAAGCCATGCCAGAACCCCCAAGTACCCAGTTCTTAAGTAGCAGGCTGTTCTATTGGTCTGGTCACCCGACGAAAGATGGATCAGGCCCAGCTGCATGAGGCGTGGGCCCGGATCCAAGAGAAGACGAAATATTGAATGCAGTCTTGTTTGGACCTATTTTTATAAGATAAAAACAATCTTGGACATTTACTCTTTTTACATTTTGATCAGATGGCTAGAATTCTCTGATCTGATGGGCCTTGAAGTGTGGGCTGGACCTTGAAGATGTTCCAGAGTCAAGGCTAATTGATTAGATTGACTAGGTGTGGCCCACGTGATAACTTTTTATTTTATTTTATTTTTTTAAATTTCACAATGAAAATTCAGGAGTGCCCATTTCCAGCCATGGCTCGAACGATCAGGCCCATCTATTTCAAAGTGACAGTGTACGGTCCAAGATGAAGCCTACATGACATAAAGACTAGGTCGATGACTTTAGAATCTTCTATTCTGATTGATAAATGGAGTGGCACATGTGTGCCACGTGTACAGTGGCTTTTGGACCCGGATTGCCCGCGAAAGCCTTTCCCAGGCATCTCCTGCGCTCGGAATCTAGATGCGGCCCACCGTGATGTTTGTGAGAAATCTACACCGTCCAACCGTTTTGTGAGATCATTTTAGGCGTTGCGTAAAAAAATGAACGGGATCCAAGACTCAAGTGGGCCGAAAACATGACGATTGAACATCCACAGTTGAAATATTCGTGGGGCCACAGAAGTTTCGAATCAGGATAATATTTGTGTTTTCAGTTCATCTCAGTAGTAGGAATTTCCCTACCCACTTTTTTCTTTAGTGCGGGCCACTTGAGTCTTGGATCCCGTTCATTTTTGGTCGCAACGCCTAAAATGATCTCACAAAACGGTTGAATAGCGTAGATTTCTCAAAAACATCACAGTGGGCCCCGCCTAGATTCCGAGTGCAGGAGATGCCTGCCAAAGGCTTTCGCAGGTAATACGCGTCCGTGGCTTTTGCACGTGTACGGATCTCCCCATGATCGACTTCGCTGCGACCCCGGAGCCAGCAATGTGGGTGGGACCTGATGTAAGGCCCACCCCGATGTATGAATTGTATATCTACGCTGTCCATTTGTTTTCCCAACCTAGTTTAGGCCATGGTTCAAAAAATGAAACAGATGACAATCTCAGATGGACCACACCCCAAGAAACAATAGTCATTGAACGCCCACCATTAAAAACTTACTAAGGTCCACCGTAATTTTTATTGACCATCCAACCTGTTGATAAGGTCACACAGACCTGGATAAAATTAAAAAAAAACAAAGATCGAACTTTTGTAGCCTACAAAAGGTTTTTTAATCATAAATAACAACTGTTTCTTGTCGCGTGGTCCACCTGAAATTTTTATCTACTTGATTTCGGAGATCATGGAATAAAATAAGCCGAAAAAACAAATGGACGGCGTGGATATACAATTTATACATCTAAGTGGGCCCTACGGTCAGGGTCCCATTCACATGGCTGGTTCCGGTGTCGCAGCCAAGTTGCGCGATCTCCAGACGCTTCCTGCATGCGTAAAATAACTTCTGCTCGGTAAATGGAGTGGCAGTGAGTCGGGCGAACCTGTCGTTCAACTGGACGGACCCACTTCTAGACGGGTTTCGCTAAAGCTAAATCGGTAGTGGGCCTGGGTTAGAAATGTGGGCAGTGAAACGCACGTGTGGTCTTGCTGGGTTTGGTCGGGCTGGGGCCGATGAATTTTAAATGGGTTGGGTCAGGCCACAACGTAATGGGTCGTGGGTAAGGTTTGGGCCAGAATAGATGGCCCATGGGGTCCCAACTTGGACCACCATTGATATAATGACCATTCCTTAGGTCTGTTAAAAGGCTGTCCTACGCCCCGTCTAGGGTTGCCTGACACTATGAGGCCCCATGTCCGACCTTGATGGGGCATAGCACAGAAAGCCCAAGGCCCAGAACAAGCCTAAAAAATTGGTTGGGCCAAAGGTCAGACCAGACCATACCTGGCCCAAATCCCTGTTTCACTTGCCAGCATGCCTGTTCCATCCGTTGATCAAGTGGGTCACATAATTGTAAAGAAATAAACATTTAGAAAAATAAAATTAATGGCCTAAATGCAAGATGTATTTTGTGCCTAACGACTATTGGAATGGCATATTTGCAGAGTAAAACACATATATAAGAAACTGGGCCAGGTGGGGCTAAAAGGACTTACCCCAAGCCCAGTCCAAGCAATTATCTGGTTTTGTATGCTTGGACCAGGCCCATCCCATGGGCCAAGCTAATCGGTTGTCCAAAGACGCCCAGCCCACGCCACACCTACACCCAGCACGTGCCTTGCCCATGATCCATTTTAACCTTCCACTGGATGGGTCCCATTCTGGATCGTCCATGCCCCAAAACGTTGTGAAGACGACTTTCCCTGAGCTTTGTGGGGCCCACCATGATGTTTGTCTTATATCGATTCCGCTCATTGGTTTTGCCAGCTCCCTTTAGGATGACCCAAAAATGAGACATCTCCATAACTCAAGTGGACCACATCACATGAAACAGTGGGATGGATAGCCCACTGTTGAAACCTCCCTGGCCCCACTGTGAGTTTTATGCGCCATCCGACCCGTTCATAAGGTGATTCCCACCGGGACGAAGGCAAAACAGAAATATCAGCCTGATGCAAAACTTCTGTGCGCCCAAGACAGTTTCAATGGTGGCCGTTCAATCCCCACACCTTCTTGCAGTGTGTCCCACTTGAGTTTTTGATCTGTCTCATTCTTGTAGTGGAGTCCAGATGTTGCCATGCTCGAATAATGCCAATCGTGTGATCAAGATCTTGAAAATGAACAGTTCAAAATAAATGCAGCCCACCATCCACATTCAATGTCTAAAAGCAAGGGACCAAACGACTAGACCATCCTAGGAAAAGCAATTTTACGCCAGTGGACAATTCAATGTGGGGCCCACTGTGGAAGGTCCAGATTGATGATTGAGCCATCCTCCACTAAGACATTCCATAAAAAAGCTTGTAGATTCCACCTGTGAAAAAAGCATAGTGTATTTGTAGCCAAAGCTAGTTACATTCCGCACCCAAATCAAAGAGGACTCCAATTGTCTCAAATCATTGAAAGATATTCTATGAGGAAACCATGTCTGTTTGCTCTAGGAAGATGAGAGCTTTTCATGGCCATTTTCACCTATCACTTTCCAAAGCCAAGACTATCTAGTCCCACTTTCGTGACATCTCTTTCCAAGGCAAAAACCATTTAAATCATGCATATCACTAGCTTTTGAGGAGAGCTGATCTATTGCTATGTGTTAGCTGGAATTAGGGCCTGTTTGTATGCAACTCCATAAAAGCCGATTGCTTTGCCCATTTTATTGGCCTAGGCAATGAAAACCAATCCAATTGGTCTTGGCTGAGTAACATTTTTAAGTTTATTTTGACTGGTGAAGGATAGGATAGACTTTACAAAAGTATATTCAAACTCACAATCCGAACTGAAAGTTAGCTCAAAACAGCATTTAGGCATCAAATGTTTGCTTCGAAGGTGCATCCAAACAAGCCCTTAAGCTTTCTCTCCCTCAACCATGAGGTGGGTATTTATTTCCATTTTTAATTAAACATAGTGATCTTTCACACAAAAAAGAAGAAGAAGAAGGGACATTCAATGCAGGTGAAGATTGTTTCTTTGGAAATCTTGCCTGGACAACAATCTGTACAAGCATAGCTCTGTGGGACTCATTGTGATGTATGTGTTTTATTTTTCCATATCATTTTAGGGTATCAGCCAAAAAATGAGGTGAATCCCAAGCTTAAGCGGACCACGAATTGGGGATTGAACACCCACTATTAAAAACTTTTTAGGAGCTGCAAAGTTTTAGAGTAAGCTGATATTTGTGTTTTCCCTTCATCCTATTTGATCTTATTAACAAGTTGGATGGCAAATAAATATGATGGTGGACCCTAGCTAGAAAGGTTTTAATGGTGGGCATCATTGTCCCCACTTCTTTTATGTGTTGTCTACTTCAACATTTTTAATGATCCGAAAAGATAGATGAACATATTGGATAAAACCCATGCATCACAGTGAACCCCACAAAGCCCATGCCGGGATGATTTATCGTCTAGGAAGAAGTAGGACTGTCCACTTCCCTTTCTTTGACACATGTTATTATTGGAAAGATGCAACAAATTATTATATTCAATTTGGACATTAGGGATATTATGGTTGATTTTACTAGGCTGGCAACCTTTTCTTCTTGGCCTTCTAATGGCTCTTAAGTTGAACATTGATAATCTTGAAATTGAAGGTGTTGCTATTGTTGAGAACTGACGCCTCAAATCAGTTTCACACAGAGACCACCGGCCGGTTGGTGGGGGTGTCTGACCGGCTGGCCACACAGTAAAACAGGCAGCAAGGCTGCTAGACGTTTTTTTGGCCAATCTGACTGGTCAGCCGACCAGCCGGTAGGGGTGTCCGACCAATCGGCAGTGTCCTACTACAACTCTGTTTCTTGCACGGTTTGCGAGCAAGAAGTTTCTAAATCCGGTTTTCTTCCTATTTAAGGTGTATTTTCTGAATTAGAGGGTACCAAGGTTGCAAAAGGGATTGAGGGAGCTTCTAGGTGAGAGAAAGAGCTTGGAGAAGAGGGTTTTCTTCTTAGGTAAGCTTGGGATTTCTCTTGTGGGCTTGGGTTTGGGGTCTTGGGTTCCATCTCTTGTAACTTCTGATATTATAGTGGATTGGTGTCGCTTTGTGCTGTGGTTTTTTACCCGTGAGGGGTTTTTCCATGTAAAAATTTGATTGTCTATGTGCGGGTGATTGCATACATTGTGATTGCATTATGTGGCTTGTTTGATTAAATTTGTTGCTTGTGTTCGGCTTTGCTTCCGCTGCCGGCCTTCCTATCCCAACAGCTATTTATCTCCATCAAGAACCATAGATAGATAATGGTGGTGATGAAGATTGAAATTATAGTTTCTCATGTCTTCTTCTTATTTGGATGGGGACTAATTAGTTTAGCTTTACAATGAGAAGGTATAGAGTTTCAAATATTGCAAGCTTCTCTTTTCAAGTTCCAATCTTATTCGATTTCTACCCATGAGGCTATAATGTAATACAACATACATGAAATAGATGCCACCCCCATTAATTCATGTTTTAATCGATCACTATGCAGTAGGGCTTGCAAGCATGCCCATACCTAAAGTCCCATGGCCGAAGACAATAGATCCATTTTACACCATTGATTTGTGTAGGCCTACAAAGGAGGGAAAATGCAACAAGCAATGCATCCCATGATTCTTTTAATGTGTAGATATTGTCTCACACATTGGCATGTAGGAGTTAGGCGAGGTTGAGAAGGTCGTCAACCATGATATCTAATATGTGTCAAGAAATCTTTCATGAGATAGAGAATTAGGGTATAATTTTAAACTATTCTTTAATATTATTTATAGACTTGTAACTTATGTTGCCTAACTTTTATTGTTATAAAATGATTTTTCTAAAGCAATTATCATAATTACTTAATCTATAGGCAACATCCATAATATATTTGTCTAACTATGTAAGTACTTTAACCAAGCTAAACCATGTAGGTTTGGACATTTGTACATGCATACTATCATTCACATATCCTTGTGTGCACTACCTTAAGGTCTTAGGTGTTGAAAATCCGATCAGCGGAAGTAATGAAGAAGATCAAACAATCACCACATAGTCACACACACAATCACGCAAAAGCACATGAATTTTACATGAAAAACCCTTGCGAGAAAAAATCACGGCACAAAGCGACACCTCCACTATGATAAACAAATGATTACAGAGCTAGAACTACCCGAGTAGATCTCAAAGATGAACAAGCACACAAAACTCTCAAATCCTCTCTCCCAATAACCCTAATCTCGTTTAGATCACCTAAGTATTGCTTAGCATGTGTTTTAACACGATTAGGAAACATATATATAAGAGGAAACCCGAAATTACAAACATATAGCGCGAAACCGTGCAACACTATCAAATCCCGCAGACCGGTCGGACGACCGGTCATGAACTATCCAAAGAGTTTCATAAAAAAAACTTATGCTGCTGCCTCAACTCAGACTTATCTCCAGACCGGTCTAAGTACTCTGCGACCGGTCTCAAAACATGAAAAATCGTGCAGTGAGTTTTATCGCAAACTGAGCCATACTATTCACTGACCGACACTGTCAATGCACAGTTTTGATAACTTCACAACATTAGGCACATCATATCACATGCCATGATTGATCACTCAAAAAAATATTAGATAGTTGATTTTATAAAACAATGCACATAATAATTTCAAAATCAATTGCTTAGTTAAAATGGAGTTATAAAATAAGTTTAGTTGACCATGTTGTTCAGTCATTTTGATTCTCAATATAAGGCTAAACCCAAAAAATCTACACCCACCCACCCTTAATCACACTACAATATTAACCACCTTCACTTTGGGAATTGATACCAAGACCTCAGTGTTAAAACAAGGCTATCTTCACTTAGTCTACCACTTGAGCTATGGATCTGGTTGTACAATGATTCAACAAAGAAGCTCATATATTAGTGAATCATTAATTATAACGGGATAAATCCACATACCCTAGGTCTTCTCAACTATGAGAATTAGCATACTAAGCATAGGAAACGTAATCCAATAATGCCAAACATTGAAATCCACCTTAGACTTTTTAGATCCAATTAATGTGCACATATTCACATATTTATATATATATATATATATATATATATATATATATATATATATATATATATATATATATATATATATATATATATGGATGGGGATGATGTTCCATAGAGAGATTCACCATACTCACAGTAGTCACTCTGTATTGTGGCCAGTGGAATATTATGGGGGAAATGGAAGACAAGTGATGGGTGTAGATTTTTTTTGAAATATAAGCCATCCATGATATGGGGCCCAGTACATGAATGCACCAGATTGATATATATTCCTGCCACCTATACTGTATACAGGAAGCAGATTGAGTGGTGACCCAACACCACTCAGAGTGACCCACTGTGATACATGTGTTTTACCCATGCGGCCCATATGTTCTTCCAGCTCATTTCAGGGCAAGAGCCCAAAAATGAAGCAAATTAAAAGCGCAAGTCAGCCACACCTGACACCACAGGAAACAATGGTGATTAAATGGCCACCATTAAAAATTCCTCGGACCACAAGTTTTGGATCAAGCTGATATTTGTGTTTTCCTTTTGTCCAGGTCCGTGACCTTATCAATAGGTTGGATGGCAAATAAATATTACGGTGGGCACTAGGTAGGTTTCAATGGTGGTTCCATTATCTCCACTCTTTCTTGTGGTGTGATCCACTTGAGCTGAAGATCTGCTTCATTTTTTTATTCATGTCCTAAAATGAGCTATAAAAACAGATGAACGGCTCCGTCCAACCATTTTATAAGATCATATTAGGATATAGGTCCAAAACTAAGGCAGATACAATGTTCAAGTGGGCCACACCAAATAGTGAGCTGAACCTGGTGACGTCACCAAGTTCCGACCACTATTTGGTGTGGCCCACTTGAGCATTGGATCTTCCTCCTTTTTAGAGTTATATCTTAAAATGACCTTATAAAATAGATGGACGGAGTGGATAAACAGATACATCACAGTGGGCCCCTCCACAGCTCAGTTTGGACGCAATCCGACTCCCAATCAATGGAACTCTGGACATTTGATGCGAACCGTTGACCAACTTTGGTATAAACTGTCATTTACAGGCCCCAAACATGACAGTTAAGATTAGCCCAATGGGTATGATTTCCTGGCCATAGTCCACCTATGGTGGGGCCCACAACATTAAAGGTCCGGCCGAGATCACCATAAGCTATTTTACATGTTCGGTGGAGGCAATTTACGGGAGGAATTAAAGCATGTCGACATATTCCCATCAAGCCATGTGGACAGCGACGTCGTCGACCATCCATTGATTTGTACGGTTGGGACCTTCCAATCGTTATCACTTGAGATGCGAAGAGAGGGTTTGGTTGCTTGGATGCAATTGGAGTTCGGACTTGCCAAGGGACTACTACCTGGTGTAGGTGCTAAGGGGCACGATTTTCCGCCAACAAAGAGATCTGTGGGGCCCACGTTTACGTGTCTGGGACATCCACGCCGTCCAAAACTTGTATGGCCTCCAAGTAGTTTTAAATGGTAGGCATGCAATCCCGACCATGTGGTTCACATAAGATTTGAATATGCTTCATTTTTTGGGACCATGCCCTAAAATGAGCTGGAAAAACTGATGGACGGTGTGGATATACAACGCATACATCAAGATGGGCCCACGGTCGGGGAAACACTCACCTAGGGTCCCACCGTCCATTTCCATATGCCCAGCATAAAAATCAGGCTGGTCCGCTCATCTGATAGCACACAAGTCTATTGAATGCGGATTGTTGGTAGTTTTCCTTGCTGCCCACTTTTCCTTTTATACAAGCATGGCTCGCCTGATGAATGAGGTGAGGCACCTCAATGCGGTGCTGGCTGGAAGCGGATTGGGTACTGACTACTGAGTACATACTGTGGGGTCCACTGTGATTTATGTATTTTATCCACTCCGTCCATCCATTTTATCAGATAATTTTAGTGCTTGATTCCAAAAATGAAGCATATCCAAAGCTCGAGTGCACCACACCACAGGAAACAGTGTGAATTTAAATTTTTTTACATCCACGAAAGTTTTGGATTAAGCTGATATTTCTGTTTTCCCTTCATCAATGTTTGTGTGATCTTATGAACAGTTTGGATGATAAATAAACACCACCGTGGCCCCTAACAAGGCTTAAACAGTGGAAATCATTATTCTCACCACTTCTTGTGATGTGGTCCACTTGACTTTGGACATGCTTTAATTTTGGGCTCAACCCCTAAAATGAGCTGGAAAAACGGATGAACGGTGTAGATAAACCACACACATTTACGGTGGCCCAACTGAGTATACTCAGTACTATAACTCAGTACGCAATCCGATTTCGTGCTGGCTGAACAAGCGTCTTGGATCTCATGCATGCACCGGCTGCTAGTCCCTAGCAGGTCCAAAGTCCCATTGTCTGGGCTCATACTATTTTCCAGATGTGGCCCATCTTCAGTGGGACCCATTGGATGGGCCGTCCAGATCATGCGGAAAACCATAGATGGGACCCACTGGATGGGCAGTCAACCTTTTTTTTTTTTTTTTTTTTTGCATTTTGTTGCCCTATCCAATAAAAAAATGAGATGAAAAAGAAAGAGTTACTTGAAAAGCATCTCTAATGTGCCAGATGGATACGTGAGAGGCATCCACACTCTATTTCAACATGAACGAATGGTCATCAAACAAAGGAAATTTTCGAGGAGTAAAGACCTTCATTTATTAGATCTTTAGCATGCATTGTCCGATCAATGAAATTACGATGCATGGTTCAGATCATCAAATACATGTGCCATATGTGTAGTACAAGACATGGAGTCACAGAACTCCCATGCTTCGTGAGGCATTGGATCTTTTGAACGATTAAAACATTGGAATATTTTCCCTCCACTTATCGCCATTTGTATGATTTTTAGAGGAAGCTTTGGCATAATATAAAAGACAAAAGAAAAATATTCTAATTGCAGCTGCTCTAAAGCACTTGGCCTCACACAGTGGTTACGAGTCGTCCATATGTGTGAGAGATTGGAGCATCTCATCCAAAAATCCTTACCCCACACAGGCTACATTATTTAAGAAATAGGATTGCGTGGGTCCGGCTCTATGTATCAGTGGTCTGTTTCAACACTGAGACCGGAGATCGAGTGCTCATGTGGTGTGCCGTGTGGGTGGGTGTAAAAAAAGAAGAAGAAAGAAATCGGATTGAGTACTGAGTAATTCCGTTGTGCCCATCATGAATGTATTTAATTTATCCATGTCATCTATATGTTTAGGGGTTGATCCCAAAATGAAGCATATCCAAAGCTCAAGTGAACCACATCACAAGAAACCATGGGAATAATGATTTCCACCTTTGAAACCTTCTGAGGCCTATAGTAATGTTTAATCTACGTTAAATTCACACTTTTCTTGTAGTCTAGTCCACTAGAGCTCTGAATATGCTTCATTTTTTTACTCAAAGCCCTAAAATTAATTGGTAAAATGGATGACAGAGGGGATAAAATACATAAATCACAGTGGTCCTGATAGATTTTACTTGGTAAGCTAAGCATATTGAGTTCTACCCACTACGCAATTCGCTTCCTAATTTAAAACATGGCAGATACAATCATCAAGTGGGCCATATGCATCACGGTGATCACTTTAGAAGCAGCTCTAATCTTCAACACGTGTGCCTCTTTTCCACATGGGAACGGGGTGCACTTTCAAAGCGTACTTTTGCGATTTGCAATTTCCAATTAGCAATTCCAGGAGTAGAATCCGACTCGATAAGAGGATAAGCACAAATGTCAGCAACATACCTTTAATAGATAAGCAACTAAAACATCAAATGACATCAAAAGCTACCCACCGGACAGTGTACCCCCACTTAAGCGAAGGGGTGCGCATTTTCTTATCGTTAACACCGCTGTTTGTATTCAAATTTCAAAAATCCCAAGCCCCTTGATGACCGTTGTCGTCTCTCCTCAATTCAAACTTCACAGACAGAAGTGATAAGATAAAAAGAAGATTCCATGTGTTGCCTACCCCTTTAGATATTAAAATAAATAATTAGAGAGAGATCGGTTCATTTATAGCTACTTTTGAATATCTAATAAGCTTATTCGAGGATGTTTGTGTGTGGGGCCCACCGTGATGTGAGCCTCACGTTCGCTCCGTCCATCAGGCGCCCGGTATGCCCTGGCCCCGGCTTGGGTGGATGACCGTGGGGCTCAGCTTGATGCCTGTGTCTTACATCCACGCCGTCCATCCATTTTCACATATCATTTTAAGGAAATATCCCAAAAATGGACGCGGATTGGCTACTGACAGCTTGAGTAGCTATCTGGCTACTGAAGTAACGTCATCAATTTCTGTAGGCCCCACCATGATGTATGTGTTGTATCCACACTATCCATTCATTTGGAGAGAAAATTTTAGGGCATGAGCTAAAAACTTAGACAGATAAAAGCTCAAGTGGACCCCACCAAAGAAAACAGTAGGGACATTGACATGACTGTCAAAACCTGCATAGGGCCCACCATTATGTTTATCTGAGATCCAACCTATTCATAAGTTAACACAGATATGGAAGAAGGGATAACATTAATATCAGCTTGATTGAAAATTTCTTTGCCCCAAGATGTTTTCATAGGTAGGAGATCAATCCCCACTGTTTTCCTTGGTGAGGTCTACCTGAGATTTGGATCTGCCTCATTCTTTAGCTCATGACTTAAAATGATTTCTCAAAATGTATGGACAGTGTGGATACAATACATACATCATAGTGAGACCCATAGAAATTGGTGAGGTCACTTTAGTGAGATAGCTACTCAGCTATCCGCGTCCCCTAAATATGATTTTATCAAATCTCAGGTGAGCCTCACCATGGGAAATAGGGGTGATTGACTCACGATTATTAAAAACTTCTCCGAGGCCACTTGAATACTTATTTACCATCCAACTTGTTGATAAGATCACAAATACCTAGATGAAAACCATGCAAATATCAGCCTGATCCAAAACTTTTATATCCCACAATAAATTTTTAATTGTCAATCACCACGGTTTCATGTGGTATGGTTCACCTTATATTTGGATATGCTTCGCTTTTAGTATGATGCCCTAAAACTGTCTGTAAAAATGGATGGACGGCGTGGATGCAAGAAACATATATGAAAGTGGGCCCCACAGTCAGGGATCCACCGAAGCCGCGCCTGGCACGCCCCTTGGAGTTCACGCAATATTCTGCAGTACACGACAGGTATACTTGGGATGGGATTCGCACCATTAAAACTTTTTAGATTTTGTCTGTGTGGCCTACGATGCGTTGAATATTCCATCCAATCCATTCATAAGATGTGACCACCAGAGCTAATGGACACGAAAAAAAATCAGGCCATCACAAAACTCACTTGAGCCATACTATGTGATTTTATAGATTTAGGAATGACTTTTAAATGGTGTGGCCCACCTTTTTTTGGAAATTATTCATTTTTGGAATCCGAGGAGAACATAAGGAGGCACACATGATGGACGGAGTGGATGCCATCACTCTGGGCACACACACAACGCTGTACAACGCTGTAAAATATGCATATTCTACAAACGTTGACGAGGAACGGAAGTAGAAACAGCCGAGTTACACAACTTGTGGAACCGTACCATCTTTTCCGCTCACATACTACTTGTGTACAAAATCCGTACCATGAAAACGGTAGACCCAGCCATGAAGATCACATGATCTAAAATAGGTACCTTTAAACTCATCAGGTGGGCCACACTGTTGAGACAATAAACAACGGATGATCTCACTCAACATACATTTGTTGCCCCCCTATTGATCAGATCGGTATGATTTTAAAGAACAAAGATGTTCATGGTGGAGCATACCGTTTGCATGGAACTGATTTCATGTGCAAGCAGCAGCGTGAGTGGGAAAGACAGTAAGTACCACAAGTTGTGATACTATTGCCTGTATGTGAATAGTTTTCTAAAATATATCCACGTGACTGATACACGTGATCTTAAAATACTCTCATGTTGTGTTTCAAAAAATGATCACATCCTGACCGTTCATACAAAAAAGGTTCTCAAAAATTGAGTCCCTATCAAAGTAGGTAATAGGTATCTCCTGCCCCCAGAAATGCCAAAACGCCGTAAGTTGGAGTGATCCAAGCCATCCATCAAGTGGGTCATGTTGTCACAATACCCTAAGTAGTGAGACGTTTGTCTCAATGGTCCTTTGGGGTCGCTTCGTTCGAGTAGCAGTAGCAGCTCTCTTCTTGTCCATGTATTTTGAGCTTTGCAGTCTGATAACCCCAAACCAACGGTCCACACGCAACTCCATGTGACACACGTGTGAAGAGGGAGTACATCCAAGCCGTGTATCAGGTACACCCCACCATTTAGACTACCATCTGTTTTCGTAGCCGTGATCTAGGCCCATCATTTAAGATCATTTGGCAAAAACAGTATTGACGGCTGTCAACTATCATGGCGTATAAAAATTGGGTAGCGAAACTAGGCTCTCAATGGAGCGGGTTAGATCCGAGATCCAATTCGCTCCGAATCTATATAATGCAGATTTGGATCTTAAAATAGGTCCGATTAGTTAAATGGACCGGATTTGGATCTTAAAATAGGTCCGATTACTTAAATTAATGGACTGGATATGGATTCATAGGAACATATCCGAGTTCTATCCGAATCCGATTAAGATCTGATTCATTGTCATCTTACTGTATATGTTATATTCATGCTGACCATCCGTTTTACAAATTATTTTAGGCCATGTCAACCATACCATAGTAAATAGTGGGATTTGCATCATTTTTTCTACTAAAATAAATATATTATATTATATATTTTATATCATATATTTTTTTAGATTTGTAACGGGGTAGATTCGGACCTAGATCCGACCGAATCCGATGGTTATATGAATTTTGGATCGGAAATGGATCTAACAATTTATAAATGGATTGGATATGGATATCACCTTTTGGATCCGAGTTGAATCCGAATCCGATCTGAATCCGTCTATAGATGTATGGACATGGAGCCGGATCCAACTAGATCCGAACCAGATCTGACCCATTGAGAGCCCTAAGCGAAACCCAAACCCACGCCCGCCTAGACACGGTTTGGCTGGTGACCCGAACACCATCCAACTAGCTGGTGTCAAATATCCATGGGTCTCACCATGATGTATGTGTTTTATCCACACTGTCCATCCATTTTTCGAGCTCATTTTACAGCATGAGACAAAAAATGAGACAAATCCAAAGGTCAAGTGAACCACACCACAAACAAATATTATCTTGATCTAAAACTCTAAAACTTTCGTGGCCTCAAAAAGTTTTCTACGGTAAATATTCAATCCCTGGTGTGATCCACCTGAGCTTTGGATCAGTCTCATTTTTAGGGTTATGTTCTAAAATTATCTTAAAAAATGGATGAAAGCGTGAATAAAACACATAATCAGGGTGGGGCCCACAGAGCTTTGACATTAGCTAGCTGGCTGATGTTCGGGTAACCGGCCAAACCGCATACCTCCACGCTGCGTTCACCGGTGGTGAAATGAATAAGGAGATTTGATTGAGCTACTGTACATGAACTTGCTATCTTTTCATAGACATATTAGTCTAGCACTACTTGGGATCCGACATCCCGGTGGCGTAGGTTTTACTACTCATTTTGCTTCGAAAAGCTGGAGTCGGATTCGGTAGCTGAACCCTCAGTACAGATGTCGGTACTTAAAAAGCTTTGTTGGCCCACCATGATGTATGGGTTTTAACCACACCTTCCATCGTTTTCTCAGTTAATTTTCTTGCTCGACATAAACAAAGAGGCAGATTCAAATGTCAGGTGAACCACATGGTCCAATGAAATGCTATATCACATGTCGACATTACGTATGAATGATAGGCATCATCTCACTCGCGCTCCAACATTATCTCTCGATTCACTTTCTTTAGTAATATGTAGCTTGTCAAAATCAGAAGATCTCATAGTTGCATGCACATCTACAGTCGTGAAAAGAAAAATACTGCAAGAGGGCATGTGATGGTAGTACAAGTGGCATGTGTGATCAATAAGCGTACTACAAGCTACATAAAGCCCCATTGGTACAAAAAAATCTTGTAATGCAAGATATGCATGGTAAGGATGTCTTATACAATTATGTCGAAAAAAATAATTCAAAGATGATTGATGCTTTCAGAGACTAAAGGATTAAGAAATGAATTCTTTCATAATTAAATGGAGATCGTGACACAATAATATAAAGGCCTGTTTTGAGCATGGATTCGAACCCCTGGAATTTAGAACCCCTAGATTTGAAACCCCCCGTTGTGTTTGGCACCCTAGATTTGGAATCCCCTATAATCCAAAAGTATGATATTTATTGGGGGTTTGAATTTAATTACTAAATCAACTTTAATATCCCTAATTAGTGTTCGTATGTAATGTTTGACATGATGGTTGTAATAAGGCCGTTGAAATATATACTTGCTGAAAATGATGAAATTTCGAGTCTAAGATGCGCCATAAGCACAAGATTACATCCGAGTGACTAACCAACGATTTTAACCATTGATTTACATGGACAATGTTTGGACGACGCAAATCATCCTATTAAAGTAATTTTAGTGATGCGGTTAATAATTTGACTGTTTTGGGACATCATCAGTGGGTCATGTGCCCAATAGATTAGTAGCCTAGTGACACACATATTACACATGTGACTCTTGGAAGGATTTTAGATGTAATCCATGCTTTCACCTTGGATTTGAAACCCCCGGTTGCTTTATTTGCCAAACACAACAGAGGAAATCCCCCCCAAATCCCCCTAAATTCATGGTGCCAAATGACCCCTAAACAATTTGAATCTGATTGCGATACGACGAGTAACCTAAGAGAATCGACAAGGAAACCTCGACTCGGCCACCACCTTTCCAAGTCTATATAAGCAGCATTTGATCAGAACTCTGTACCCTAGCCAACACAAACATAACCTCTTTACATAGCACAACATTGTCTGTCTTAGTTTTATCTTTAGTTCCTCCACTTCTTTCTAGCACTGCTACAACAAGTTCGAGGTTTAGCATAGCCTAGTTTGCTACTGTCCAACACTATCACTGCAGCACGTCCTTAAGAGTAGTGTAAATATCTACGACCACTGTCGTCGGATCCCACTAATCACTGAGTCCACACTTGATAGATCACACCAGTTACATCTTCCAGACTGCACATGTCAGTTGTTTGGTCCACACAGATTATCTAGATAATTATTATTTTTATGTTCTCTATTTAATTTATTTTATTTGCTGATTGTACTACTTTTACATACAAATCAATATAATCAATCGTTAGCCTTTATTTTTATCATACTTGTCCATCATTATATTATTGAGAAATTTAAGAACTATTATCACCATTGAAAGAAAAATCATTAGCGCAAGGTAAATAGATCTCATTGAAGGGCTAAACTTCCCCTTTCAAATTACTTTATTGGTGCATCATTGCTAGTTGGACAGTTAGATCAACTTTCATATGTCTTATCTTATGACTAATTTGGCGATTAGGGGCACAAGTGTTTAATCGAATTTAAGTTGAGTATGACTCTGCATGCCCCCACACTTTCCTAGTCACACACGTTTAGCCAAATATAGGTCGTTCGTTGCACATGTGGCTACGTATCTAGGTTAAACAATAACAACAATAAAACTTCTTAAAACGCGCTCCAATGTTTATTTGCCATCCAACTTGTTGATTAGGTTATATTAATGAGAAATGCTCACATGCGCAAGCACCAATTCTCACAAAAACTCATGAGTACTTTTTAAGGACTATCACATATTATGTGAGCTCAAAATTTGAGCTATCCACGTGATGCAGCACCTAAAAAAAAAAAAAAAAAACCTAAGCCTAACTTTCAACTTGGTCCAGAACTTTGGTGGGCCATGAAAAAAGAAAACAGTTTCCTCCCTTGAATTGCCTCTCTTTGCTATGGCTCATCAGAGTTTTGGATCAAGTTGAAAATTGGGCCCTAAGATTTTTTTGGGTAATGCATCACGTGGACGGCTCAGCTTTTAGGCTCACATCACGTGTGATGAGTGCTCAAAAAGTACTCACGAGTTATCCTGAGAATTGGTGTGCAAGTGAGCATTACTCGTATTAACTTGTAACAAATATCATCTTGATCCAAAACTTGCAACCGAGAAGTATATCCTCTCGCGTGGTCCGCTTGAGATTTAGATCAGCTTCATGTTTTCAACTCATGCTTTAAAATTAATGAGCTTAGAAAATGAATAAAAAAAATGGATGGCATGATAAAACATATACACCATCGTGGGGCCCACGAATCTTTTCAGGCACCAACGTCCGTAGTGGAAGGAGTCACTATCAAATCCGACTCGAAAAAACTGACCGTCGATTGTTCTCATATATCTGTTGCTCCAGAAAATCTAAACAGTGTGTTCTGATTAGGGCTGCACATATGCTCGGTTAACCCGCCTGACCCGACCCGATAGAAACTCGTCTGTCCCGGCCCGGCTGAGAAAATTGTCCGGTCCTGGGTGGATACAGCTGGACCGTTTTTAATTTAGGTACGATTTAAGGTACATGCCTAACCCGCCCGACCCGACCCATGTGTACCCGACCCGAACCGCCCCATTTATACTAGTTTATTGCTTTTAGAAATATTTGTATGACATTATCAATAGGTTGAATGGTCAATAAACATTAGGGTGGACTTTAGAATCTTTTAATGATGGGAGTTAATGTCCACTGATTTTTATGGTGTAGTTTACCTAAAGCTTTTATCTGCTTCTTTTTTGGGACCATGTCTTATAATAATCTGGAAACACAGATGGACAGCATGGATTTACAATATATACATTGAGGTGAGCCTCATAGTTAGGGTCTCACCCACATGGCAGGTTTCGGGGTCTCACCAACTCTCACCCAAGCTGCGCTCATCTCACACTCACAGGGAGCGGATTAGGTGACATTTGGGAACCACCAAGGTGGGTGGCCCCTGACTATATGTGTTAAATCCACACCGTCCAACTGTTTTGAAAGATCATTTTAGGATATGATACTATAGACACCTCACTGTCTGGAGACTACCCACGGGCCCCACTCTCTGATAAAGGAACCAACATTCCCACTCTCTGACAAGAAAGGACCACTGGTCCTCTAAGGACCTTCGGCGGTTCATTAAGGACCGGCGGTGGTTCTCTTAAGACCGCAGGTTGCACCAAACTCTTTGGAAGCCACTGACCCCTGACCTGACTCCCTTTGGCCGTGTATAAGACTAATTGATGTATCGCCCCACACCCGTCACCCACTTTGCGATCACTGTTGAACTCCACATCTACAGTTGCCCAACAGTGGCTGGCAGCCGCTATTTTTGCTTATAAATGTTTGCATCCGCTGATCGGCAAGAGGGCGAGGGAGAGCGATCGTGAGAGAGTGAACGACCTGAAACAGAGAGTGAAAAGAGAGAAGCAGTGAGAATTTTTGACCAAAAGATCTGTGGTCAGAAAATCATCTAAGTTCTTGGTCTCGAACCGGGAAAAGATTAGAACCCTTGCCAAAAATTCTCATCACTAAATAGTGCGATCTCAACGTATCTAAGGGTCATCACCAGGGGCCAGTGCTACTAGATCTCAAATAAACACCAGATAGCAACTACCATAGATCGAGTGACATGGTTGGGGACGTCCGATCATCCCTCCTGCCTAAGGAGGGTATCTGATTTCCCCTCTCCTTCCCGACTCTTTAGAACCAATCAACTCCAGTTCCACACATTCCAATCAGTCTATCTCATTTCTAAGCTTGTTTATTTTTATCTTCCTCGACAAGTCACTGTAATAACCCCCCCCCCCCCCCCCCCCCCCCCCCCCCCCCCCAAGAAATCATAAAAACCCTGTGAAGTAGAGACCGTGCATTGCACGGGTGGAGAAGGGTGCCTAACCCCTTCCTCCTCCGTAACCGAGGCCCTTACCTTGAATCAACGATGCAGATCATTTTGGGAGTTATTTCGGACAAGGGGTTCCTCGTCTATCATTTGACGATCCTACGATCGCTAGCCAACTGTAGAATTCAGAGTCATTTCTGGCTAGTGGCAACTCCATCCAACCGTGCAGACCATTCTTACCCCGTTAGAAAGGTTTTGCCCAACCAAGGGAAGCCAAACCTCCCTTAATTGAAGTCACATACATCCGGCATGCTAAACCAATAAAAAATTGCGACAACCGCCACGTTGCAGGAGGGCATTCAAATATACCAAAAATGAAGCGGACTCAAATCTTAGGTGGACCACACCATAGAAACATAGTCCTAACCCGACCAGCCCGGTTTAGCATATAGGGTAGGGTAGGGCTAGGATTAGGGTAGGGTTAGGATTGGGTGGGCCCAACCCGATCACAATCCGGACTGAAACCGGCACATTTAAAATATATTTAGGTTAGGTGTAAGATGGGGCACAACCGGAACCTAACCCGTCCCCTGTGCAGGCCTAGTTCTGATGTACACTGATGTCCTACAGACGCGATACGTGCGTTTGCGTGTAAGTGCCAACTGCCGCGTCCGGTAACAACGGGAGCAGATTAACTGTTTACCCGGGTAACAGCTTAGTGGGTGTTACCCTACCGTATGGGGCCCACCTTGACGTATATTTTTCATATCCAACCCGTCCATCTGTTTTCCCATCTCACTTTAGAACATGATGCCAAAAATTAAGAACATAGAAATCTCAGGTTGACCATACCACTGCAAACAGTGATGAATGACTACTGAAAACTTTGTATGGGCCACAAAACTTTTGGATCAAGCTTATATTTGTATTTTCCATTCATCCAGATCTTCTCGACATTATCAACAGTCTGATGGAAAATAAACATTACGGAAACCTTACTGCAGGCCTCTTGGAATGTTTAATGGTAAGGCACTAAATCGCTACTATTTTCTATTTTCTATTGTGTGGTCCACCTAAGATTTGAATATGCTTAATGTTTGGGTCTCCACTAAATCCACTAAATCGCTACAAATCCATTCCGTCCATCTGTTTTGAAAGACCACAAAAGGACAATATTCTAAAAAAAGGAATATACAAAGCTCAAATGGGCCACACCAACAAAACAGTGGGACAACAACGTCCACAGTTAAAACCTTATTGGATGTTTTTATGCAATTCAAACAGTTCATATAATTATTACCACTCAGGTCCATAGCTCAAGTGGCAGACTGAGTGAAGATGATATGTCGCAGGTAGCACCGACAATATTACCAAGAGTGAAAACAGGGTTGTCCACTCATCATTCAGGCTACGCTGTAGAAATCAATTTACAGCCGATGGTCTGACTCATTATCTTTCTGTGGTCCACCTAATTAGTGGACTGGTCACATTTTCTACTCGGGTGATCTTTTTCTTTTAGACCACATCTTTCCACGGCTGGGATGTTCTACAAAAGAGTGATAGGTTGGCCGGATTCTGAAAAACAATGGTTGCATGTGAAAGTATCATTACCAGTGTACGATCGCATTTCTTGGAAGCGGATTCCGTGGTGCGCCACACACCATCGACCTCTATGGTGGGCTGACGTGTGAAACTTATGTGGGCTCCACTCATAATTGAAAACCTTCCTGAGCCACAGTGATGTTTATCGGCCATCCAACTTGTTCATGAGACCTGGATGAAGTTAAAATACAAATAGGAGCTTGATGCAAAACTTTTATGAACCCATAATGTTTTCTAAAGTAGGTGTTCAATCTCCATTGCTTTCTATGGTGTAATCCACTTGAGGTTTGGGCCTGCCTCATGTTCAAGCTCACTCTCTACCAATTTAGGTGTTACCCCGGTAACAGCTTAGTGGGTGTTACCCCTGCCATGGGCCCACCTTGATGATTTTCTGTATTT
The DNA here is from genome assembly GCA_003013855.2 of Liriodendron chinense. Classification (NCBI taxonomy): domain Eukaryota; kingdom Viridiplantae; phylum Streptophyta; class Magnoliopsida; order Magnoliales; family Magnoliaceae; genus Liriodendron; species Liriodendron chinense. The sequence goes on from PVNU02002913.1 coordinate 1,779,073, forward strand.
CCATGCTATTCATCCGTCTCTCCAGACCATTTTATGATGGGTACAAAAAATTATGCATATACAAATCTCAAGTGGACCACATGACAGAAAACAGTAGTCATTGGGTGCTTTACCCTTAAAAATTTCAAAGGGCTAATCGTAACCATTCTCTTAATGTTTATTTGAGATAATGTCAAGAGCAACACTACAGTGTATCCCATGATCCAGCAAGGTGTGTGGGATCCCTGACCATGGGTCCACTATGATGTATGTACCTTATATCCATGCTGCTCATGCGTTTTGAAAACTCATTTTAGGGCATGATCCTTAAAATGAATGAAGTAGATCTAAATCTTAGGTGGACCATAATACAGGAAGCAATGGTAATTGACTATCAGGCTGTGTTTGTTTTTTGATAATATAGTGTAAATGTTGGGAATTGAGCATTTATTACTTCTTTGCATATACAGCAGAATTCGGACGGAACCATCATCACTATTTACTTTGTTTGTTTATTATGAAAACTGTAATGATTACCATTATCCCTATTTGATTCATAGGAAAACAAGCGTCCGACAATAAAAGGGTAGTCCGCATGATTAGTCCATCCAAAATTAAAAAAAAAAGACATTTGTCATACATGATCGACATAGTTAATCCATGCCGTTCAAACATAACTATCGACTATAAATAACTATACCTTCCAAAGACGATATTGGGCCCACAGACCTTCGATCAGTACCTGATTCCCTATGAAATTACTGCGCTTCGTAAGGTGGGGCCCAATTTGATTATTTGGAGAAATCCAACGATGTCCAGCCACTTCTTCATATCAACTTGGGTCGAAAATCCAAAAATAAGCTGGGTCCCAATAGGAATTACATCATCAACGATATCAATGGTATGTAAACATCTTCGTGGACCCCTTGTAAGTTTCTACAGTAGAAATTATCTTGCTCGGCTTTTCCTTTGTTGTGGCTGAGAGGAGTATTACATCCGATTTATTTTTTATTGTACATCCTCAACCGATCTAAAAAAACCGATGGACGGAATGGATTTCTTACAACCATCACGGTGGGCCCCATCTACATTACCAGAACAGGCACCGTTGTAAGTGCTCGTGCGGACCACGCTTGCTGAAAAGGCTTGATAACCTTACCTCGAGAAGTCTACGAAATCCTTTCGGAATTTCCTCTTGAAATTTGACGCAACCACTACAGTGTAAATCAGGAAGTACTCAAGAAATCTGAAGATTGAATTAAATCCAAACAAACACGTTCGGCGGTCATAATAACCGATTTTTTTTTCTTTTCACGGTATTTCCCAAAAACAAACAGGCCTTGGAAACCTCTTGTTGGTCACAAAAATATTGGATTAAGCTAAGATTTGTGGGGTATATTCGTCCAAGTCAACAGGTTGGATAGAAAATAAACATTGTGGTACCCATGAAGTTTTTAACTGTGGGGATTCAATCACATTGGTTCCTGTGGTATGGTGGACCTAAAGTTTGGATCTGCTTCATAAGTTTTTAATGATTATTTATCACTGTTTCTATTGATATGGCCCACCTGAGATTTTATCTTCTTATTATTTGCAAATACATCAAGGTGGAGCCCTAGTAGGGCCCACCGTGATGTATCCGTTCATCCACCCCCTTAACAAGATAATGTTGAGGTACAAGTTGTAAGTGAAATTCTGCGTACATCCATTTCTTCCGGCCAACTTGTCAGCTGTGTAGAGCATCTGATCCGTGCAAACGCAGGTAGCACCAACAATATTACCAAGAGTTAAAACAGGGTTGTCCATTCATCATTCGGGCTACACTATTGAAATCAATTTACAGCCGATGATCTGACTCACTATCTTTTTGTGGTCCACCTAATTAGTGGACTGGTCACATTTTCTACTCGAGTGATCTTTTTCGTTTAGACCACATTTTTCCACGGCTAGGATGTTCTACAAGAGTGATAGCTTGGCTGGATTATGAAAGGCAAGCGTTGGACGTGAAAGCACCATCACCAGTATACGATCGCATTTCCTGGGGAGCGAATTAGGTGTTACCTCGGGAACAGTTTAGTTGGTGTTACCCCTACCATGTGGCCCACATGGATAGTATTTTGTATATTCACACCGAGTCCATCCGTTTCTCCAGCCTATTTTAGGATGGTCTTCCAAATATTATTCAAATCCAAATCTGAAGTGGACAATACCACTGGAAACAGTGCTGATTGAGTTCCCACCGCTAAAAATTCCAAAGTTGCCATCGTAAGGTTTTGGTAATGTTTATTTGCAATCCAAGTTTTTAATGTTGTCAAGAAGGTATGGATGTCAAAATTTAAAGATCAGCTTGATCTAAAACTTTTGTATATCTACACCGTCCATCCATTTCTCCCGGCCATTTTAGGATGGTCTTCCAAATATTACTCAAATCCAAATCTGAAGTGGACCATACCACTGGAAACAGTGCTGATTGAGTTCCCACCATTAAAAATTCCAAAGTGCCCATCGTAAGGTTTTGGTAATGCTCATTTGCAATCCAAGCTCTTAATATTGCCAAGAAGGTGTGGATGAAGTGAAAATTTAAACATCAGCCTGATCTAACATTTTGACCGGTAAAGTGTTTTTAATGATTATTCATCACTTTTTCTATTGGTATGGTCCACCGTGAGATCTGGAGCTTCTTATAATTTTGGATCTCGTCCTAGAATTAGGCATAATAACATAAGGACAGCATGGATATAGAAGAGAAAAAAAAAAAAAAAATCATCAAGGTAGGCCTCACACTGCGGCGGTAACACTCACTAAGGTGTTACTCCCCAATTCTTGGAAGCCGATTGCTTGGTGTGCCACACACCATCTACCTAGGTGGTGGGTTGACGTTTGAAACTTATGTGGGCCCACCTTGATGTGTGTTATATCCACACCATCCATTGATTTCGCTGGTTCATGTAGGGCGTGAGTCTAGGCAGATACAATCCACAAGTGGACCATAATTGAAAACCTTCTTAGGCCACTGTCATGTTTATCAGCCATCGAACTTGTTGGTGAAGGAAAAATACAAATAGGAGCTTGATACAAAACTTTTGTGGTCCCAAAATGTTTTCTATAATAGGTGTTCAATCCCCACTGTTTTCTATGGTGTGATCCACTTGAGGTTTGGGCTGCCTCATGTTCAGGCTCGCTCCCTACCAATTTAGGTGTTACCCCGGTAACAGCTTAGTGGGTGTTACCCCTGCCATGGGCCCACCTTGATGATTTTCTGTATTTCCATGCTATCCATCCGTTTCTCCGGACCATTTTATAAGGGTACAAAAAATTATGCATATACAAATCTCAAGTGGACCACATGACAGAAAACAGTAGTCATTGGGTGCCTTCCCGTTAAAATTGTCAAAGGGCTAATTGTAACCATTCTCTTAATGTTTATTTGAGATAATGTCAAGAGCAACACTTCAGTGTATCCCTAGATCCACCAAGGTGTCTGGGATCCCTGACCATGGGCCCACCATGATGTATGTACCTTATATCCATGCAAATCATCCGTTTTGAAAACTCATTTTAGGGCATGATCCTTAAAATGAAGTAGATCCAAATCTTAGGTAGACCATAATACATGAAACAATGGTAATTGACTATTAGGCCGTGTTTGTTTTTTGAAAATATAGTATAAATGCTGGGAATTGAGCATTTATTACTTCTTTGCATATACAGTAAAATTTGTACGGAACCATCATCGCTATTTACTTTGTTTGTTTATTATGAAAATTGTAATGATTACCATTATCCCTATTTGATTCACAGGAAACAAGCGTCCCACGATTAAAGGGTAGTCCGCATGATTAGTCCATCCAAAATATAAAAAAAAGACATTTGTCATACATGATCGACATAGTTAATCCACACCGTTCAAACATAACTATCAACTGTAAATAACTATACCTTCCAAAGACGAGGTTGGGCTCACAGACCTTCGATCAGGGACGCTGATTCCCTACGAAATTACTGTGCTTCGTAAGGTGGGGCCCAGCGTGATTGTTCGGAGAAATCCAACAATGTCCAACCACTTCTTCATATCAACTTGGGTCGAAAATCCAAAAATGAGCCAGGTCCTAGTAAGAGTTACATCATCAACGGTATCGGTGGTATGTAAACATCTTCATGGACCCTTTGTAAGTTTCTACAGTAGAAATTATCTTGCTCGACTTTTCCTTTGTTGTAGCTAAGAGGAGTATTACATCCGATTCATTTTTTGTTGTACATACTAAACTGATCTAAAAACATCGATGGACGGAATGGATTTCTTACAACTATCACGGTGGGCCCCATCTACATTACCAGCACAGGCACCGTTATAAGTGCTCGTGCGGACCACGCCTGCTAAAAAGGCTTGATAACCTTACCTCGAGAAGTCCTGCGAAATCCTTTCGGAATGTCCTCTTGAAATTCGACGCAGCCACTGCAGTGTAAATTAGGAAGTACTCAAGAAATATGAAAATTGAATTAAATCCAAATAAACACGTTCGGCGATCATAATAACCGATTTTTTTTCTTTTCACGGTATTTCCAAAAAACAAACAAGCCTTGGAAACTTCTTGTTGGTCACAAAAATATTGGATTAAGCTAAGATTTGTGGGGTATCTTCGTCCAAGTCAACAGTTTGGATGGAACATAAACATTTTGGTGCTACCCATGAAGTTTTTAATTGTGGGGACTCAATCACATTGGTGCCTGTGGTATGGTTGACCTAAAGTTTGGATCTGCTTCATAAAGTTTTTAATGATTATTTATCACTGTTTCTATTGATATGGCCCACCTGAGATTTTATCTTCTTATTATTTGCAAATACATCAAGGTGCAGCCCTAACCATAGGGCCCACCGTGATATATCCGTTTATCCAACCCCTTAACATGATAATGTTGAGGTACAAGTTGTAAGTGAAATTCTGTGTACATCCATTTCTTCCCGCCAACTTGTCAGCTGTGTAGAACATCTGATCCGTGCAAACGCAGGTAGCACCGACAATATTACCAAGAGGGAAAACAGAGTTGTCCATTCATCATTCGGGGGCTACGCTATTGAAATCAATTTACAGCCAATGATCTGACTCACTATCTTTTTGTGGTCCACCTAATTAGTGGACTGGTCACATTTTCTACTCGAGTGATCTTTTTCGTTTAGACCACATTTTTCCACGGCTAGGATGTTCTACAAGAGTGATAGCTTGGCTGGATTCTGAAAGGCAAGCGTTGCACGTGAAAGTATCATTACCAGTATACGATGGCATTTCCTGGGGATAGTGTGGCCCACATGGATAGTATTTTGTATATCCACACTGTCCATCTGTTTCTCCATCCCATTTTAGGATGGTTTTTCAAAAATTATTCAAATCCAAATCTGAAGTGGACCATACCACTGGAAACAGTGATGATTGAGCTCCCACCACTAAAAATTCCAAAGTGCCTATTGTAAGGTTTTGGTAATGTTTATTTGCAATCCAAGCTTTTAATATTGTCAAGAAGGTATGGATGTCAAAAAGCTAAAACTTTTGTGGCCCGTAAAATGCTTTTAATGATTATTCATCACTCTTTCTATTGGCATGGTACACCTGAGATTTGGATCTTCTTATAATTTTGAATCCCATCTTAGAATTAGGCGCAACAATAGAAGGACGGCATTGATATACAAAAAAATAAAAAACAAAAAAAACATCATGGTAGGCCCCACACGGTAGGGGTAACACCCACTAAAGTGTTACTCCCTAATTCTTGGAAGCGGATTGCGTGGCGTGCCTCACACCATCGACCGCGGTGGTGGGCTAACGTATGAAACGTATTTGGGCCCACCATGATGTGTGTTATATCCACACCATCCATTCATTTCACCCATTCATGTAGAACATGAGTCTAGGCAGATGCAAACCACAAGTGGAGCATAATTGAAAACCTTCTTGGGCCACTGTGGTGTTTATGAGCCATCTAACTTGTTCGTGAAGGAAAAATACAAATAAGAGCTTGGTACAAAACTTTTGTGGCCCTAAAATGTTTTCTACAGTAGGTGTTCAATCCCCACTGCTTTCTGTGGTGTGATCCACTTGAGGTTTGTGCTGTCTGGGCTCACGCCATACAATAATTTTGCAAAATGAATAGGTAGGACGCAATCAGCATCCCAGGTTTTACTTTTCACAATGGACCGTATGGTTCAGAAAAGGCATCCTATGGGTATAGTTTTTGGAAGCCGACTGTGGGGGTGGCCACCAACTTCGCAAGGTGTGTTGACGTTGCAAAGTTTTATGGGCCCACCATAATGTGTGTTTTATATCGACACCGTTCATTATTTTGCGAGATCAGTTTAAGATATGAGCCTAACAATGGAGCAAATTCAAACCTCAAGTGAACCACATTACAAGAAAGCGGTGGGTTCAATAACACCACGGTTGAGACCTTCCCAGGGCCTACTATGATGTATTTTTTTTATATCCAGTCTGTCTATCTGTTTTTACATCTCATTGTATAACGTGGAACCAAACCTTAAGAAGATCCAAATCTAAGGTGAACCATACCACTAGAAACAGTGATGAATGGCTATTATTAACTTTTCGTGGGCCACAAAAGTTTTGGATGAATCTGATCTTTGTATTTACCCTTCATCTAGATACTCTTGACATTATCAACAGATTTGATAGAAAATAGACATTACGAAAACCTTAGGATGGGCACTATGGAATTTTTAATGATGAGAAACTCAATCACCTGATATTTGGACCTGCTTAATTTTTGGGACCAAGTTATAAAATGGGCTTGAGAAACGGATGAAAGGCATGGATATACAGTACATCATCAAGGTGGGCCCCACAGTAAGGGTAACACCCACTACATTGTTACCTAAGTAACACCTAGTCCGCCTACGTCCACGAGGTTCGGCTTCATAACTACCTATTTGTGGTATGGTCCACTTGAGGTTGGCATCTGCCCCAGTTCTGGGCTCATACCTAAAATGATCTCAGAAAATGAATGGACAGTGTGGATATAAGACATGCATCATGGATGGTGTGCACACATAATTTGCCACGTCCGTGGTTCTCACCACGCAGTCCGCTTCCATAGTTTTTATGTGAGCGGACTAGGTGTTACCCCTACCATGGGGCCCACCTTGACGATTTTCTGTATATCCATTCTGTCCATCCTTTTCTACAGGTCATTTTATGATGGGTGCAAAAAATTATGCATATACAAATCTCAAGTGGACCACACTACAGAAAACAATAGTTATTGGGTGCCTCACTATTAAAAATCCCAAAGGGCTAATCGTAACGATTTTGTTAATGTTTATTTGTAATAATGTCAAGAGCACGACTTCAGTGTATCCCAAGATCCATCGAGGTGGGCGGGATCCTTCACCATGGCCCATTGTGATTAGAGCTAAACACGAATTGAGTTTGATAGTTCAGATTTGACTCGGATAGACCGGTGAAACTCTCTTCAAACATAAAGTCTCTTCAAACATAAAGTCTTCGTTTGTTTGACCACACAGAATATGGTCGAAAAACAATTCAAGTTGGTTTATATATATATATATATATATATATATATATATATATATATATATATATATATATATATATATATATATATATATAGAGAGAGAGAGAGAGAGAGAGAGAGAGGAATGCTCACCTATCAACCATCTCTCACGAGGAATCGTGAGAGATTTTTGAGGAGTTATCACACGTGATGTATCTCCCAAAATCTAAGTCGTCACGAGATATAGCACCTTGAAAAACCTCAAGGCCCAACTTTCAACCTGATCTAAAATTTTGAAAGTTGGGCCCCGAGGATTTTTCGGAGTGCTGCATCACGTGGACAGCTTAGATTTTGAGGACACATCATGTGTGATGTTTCATAGGTGAGCATTCCTCTCTCTCTCTCTCCTTCCCTCTATATATATAACCATGACCGTGACCGTGGGCCTTAGGAAGGTTTTCAATGGTGGACATCATTCTCCTCACTGTTTCTTATGGTGTGGTCCACCTTATGGTGTGGTCCACTAGAGTTTTGTATTTGCCTCATTTTTTTAGTGAAAAACTTTAAATCTTGTGATTTGGCATTTGTAAATAAATCTGTATTCACTATTTGATAATAGAAAAAATATTTTTAAGCGAAAAAAAGTTATGGCTAGGCCAGTCTAAATCAAGTTTGAACAAAGTCACCTGTACTAAATCAAATTTGAACAAAGTCACCGATGTGGATTGAAAGGTAGTGGATTTTCACCACACATGGGACTCGAAGCCAAGACTTAGGTGTCCAAACTCCTTGGAGTCTACCACCGTGGCAAGGATAAGAACCCAAACGTGATATGTAAACTTTTGAGTGACATCCAACTCTCACTTTACATTTTTTTAAAAAATATTTTCCATATTAAGTTGTATACAACTCGAATCCAAACCGTCCATCTATTTTTCCGAATTGTATAATACATAGGGTCAGTACCGCACCTAATGCGCAATGTAAACAGCTGTTTACAACTTAAAATTTGAAACGAACCCCTCGTGGACGCCGAAGATCCTATGTCAGATTTCTTCACGTGGGCCATGCGCATGGGACCTCCTGGGGCAAACGGTCTGGACCCCTACATGGTTGGGAAGAAGGGACAAGAAGCTTAGCTAGCCTATGGAAAAGAGCCTATTGCTTATTTAAAAACGATGGAGAGAGTGAAAGAGAGTGTGGAAATGGACTCTTCTTTTGGGATTTCGCAGTGTCGAATCTGCCATGAAGAAGGAAGAGAGAATTCCAAAACCATGGAAACTCCTTGTGCTTGCTCTGGGACTCTCAAGGTAATTAGATGAGAAAAAGGCATTTAGTTGGGTTTTTTTCTTTCTTTATTTCTTTTGTTTGAATTTGAATTCATGACCGTTGGATTCTTTTCTTTTTCTCTTTGCAGTTTGCTCATAGAGAGTGTATACAGAGATGGTGTGATGAGAAGGGAAATACGACTTGTGAGATCTGTCTCCAGGTTAGAGAGAGAGAGAGAGAGAGAGAGAGAGAGAGAGAGAGAGAGAGAGATTTGGGTTTTTCTTTGATTTCATTTTAGTTGGATTTTGATTTTTATCTTTTGTTTTCGATGTGATGAAAGTTGGGTTTTTGGTGGGAATTATGTTTTTTCCTCCTTTTTTGTTGTTCTTCTTCTTTTTTTCTTTTTAATATATGATTTCATACTTAATTTTCTACTATGGCAGTTTGGATTCTGTTTAGATCCGTTTGTGGTTTGAACGATTACTGTTTCTGTGCGTATCGAGGTGATGAAAATTGGGTCTTCTCTAGCTCTGATTTTACTGTATTTGGTGGGGTTAAAAATCGGTTTTTTTTTATTTAAATTAGTTTCACGACTGTTTGGATTTAGAAGTTGGGTTTCTTGAGTTTCCATGATTGAGATGCTTTTTCTCTCTTTCAAATCTGTTTACAGAGCTCTTTCAATGAAATTTTGTCGATGCAGAAGGTCAGATATCTACAGTTTGCCGTGTTGAAATTAGAAATTCCTCAACTATCTTTCAAAAAAAAAAAAAAAAAATCCTCTAGGATAGAATGTTTGAATTTCCACTACTTGGTTTCTGCTGTGATGAAGTTTTTTTTCTCTTAATTTTGTGATGATTATTTGGTAATCAAAAGCTAAGGAATAACAGAACAACTGATTGAGAAATTTCTAAAAATTACAGAAATTTGAACCTGGATACACAGCAGTGCCACCACCTAAAAAGGCTCGATTGGCTGATGTAGCAGTGACAATCCGGTAATTTCCTTCTTCTTCTTTTTATGTGTTTTGTGTTGGGTCTATGTGCCCATGTTAGAGTTTTCATGTTTGACTGCTCTTTTTTCTCAAATTCAATACACTTTCTTCAGTTGGATCTTGATGAAATTCAGTACACTTTCTTGGATTGAATTTGATTGTTTGCAATTTAGTACAGGTGTAGATGGCAATGTGTGGGCTTTGATCCATGATTGATGCCTTGTCTGAGTCAATTCAGACTCGGTTGAATCCACTCCAGTCCGTCACTGTGGGTCAGGATTCAGAATAGAAGGCATGGTTAGAAGACACAGCGACTCGGATCGACTCTTTCAGCCCCGAGTCAAGTCGGGACTCGCCGAGTTGGAGCTGAATTGGACTGATTCACCTGAATCGGGGGTGACTCGTGGTACCAAACTGGATCAGGCACTACCGAATCTGAGTTGACTCGGATGAGTCATATCAGACTTGTCCAAGTCTTAACACCATGATAGAAGGTGACTCAAATCAATTCGCCCAAGTCTCATCTCGACTCAAGATTGAATGAGTCGGTCCAACTTGCCAACTAAAATAAAAGCAAACAGACAAACAAGGCATGTCTTAAATTGGCTAAAGGGAAGGGGACCTACCTGTGTCTATGTGGTACCCCATAGAAAATGGATGGGCATGGCCTTAGCCGATTGGAGCCATGGAATCCCAATCTTACCTGTGATAGTATTTACCCCCTAAATTATACGACCATTTTTTTTAATAACACGCACTCACACACCCCACACCCACCCGCACACTCAGACCACATGCTCGAACCCATGATCTCATGTTGAAACTCTTGTGAGCCTACCACTGAGCCATAGGGTCGTGGGCCCCTAAATTATATGACCTAAACAAGGGCTTAGCCAGCACAACTTGATCTAACCCATTCAATTCGTAGGCCATTGAAATTCATGGGTTGTTTAGTCCAAGAGCTCTGGAACATGTTGGCTCCTGTTAGTACATAAGCTGCCTCCACAGTGCACCGTAGATTTTCATTTATGAGTTTTGATCAAAATGCACCATTGCACTGTTTTAAGTTTCCTAACTCTGAATTTTTTTTCTCTAAAAAAAAATAATTTTTTTTTTACATTGCAACAGAGAAAGCTTGGAAGTTACAGGACGGAACCATGAGCTGGCAATTGTAGTGGCGGAGGGTGAAATTCTCGAAGCAGACTATGCCGAATGCTCATCTGCATCTGGAAGGAGCACTTCATGTTGCCGATCCATTGCCTTAGCCGTAAGCAATCTTCTCTACTAATTAAAAACACAGTAATTGATTGTGACAAATGATCCTGTACAAGTCACTTAAACTCAATGTTTGGTATAAAGCAAACTTAAAAACGAAAGATGGTCCAGTTTGCGTCACCAACTGAAACCAATCAGGTGGGGACTACCAACATAGAAGGTGTGTGACTTGATTACTTGACAACCATTGGATCATGTTTGGGTGCCTGTTCTTTGGAATTCAATGGATGTTATTTGCAACAGATCATTCATCATGAATTGATTTAATGATGATATTTTTATATGGACCTATCCTATTTTGTTTAGATTAAATAAAAAAAAATTAAAAAAAAAACTAATGAATGTTTGGGCATTTTGGATGCTCAGTTGAACTGATTTGCAATTATTCAATTAGAATATTGGAAATGACTAAAATGGGAGTTGGACCACTTCAATTTCAAAATGCCAACCAACTCATAATTGCAATTCCATACCTTTGAAGTTGGGCTTGAAACCATCAGAATTGCTATTTGGTGGCTAGTCAATCACTATGAATGGAGTGGGGATCAAGGTATTCTGTATTGATAGCGGTGGCCGTAACGATCACCACCACTATGACCCCTGAAATGGTTGATTTTTTTTTTTATCCAAAGAACTTTGAAAAAATATTTAGAAACTTCAGAATAATATAAATATTCCAAATATGTATTCATTTTTTGTTTTGAACAAGTTTAATGTAGCTTAACGGTCCACTTTTTGATGAGAATATTGTATCGGGATGTCTGGTGAATTTATGAACATGGTTATATGTCTCTAATGTTTATACATCACAATCAAGTATTAGAACTCGAAATCGGAAAAAAAATGCATAAATACCACTTTTTCCGAAAAAAAAATTGAAAAAATGGCCTTCGGAACTTCTATTCGCTCAAATCACTTTAATATATGGTTTTAATCCTAAAAACTATAGTAAGAGTGGTCGACATCTGTTGTACAATGATCTAGGAGAGTTTTTGGAATGAAAAAAATGAGGTAGAAAATGGATTTAAATAGAAAAAGTAGTTGTTTTTCGACCGTTACGGCCCCTGTAACAACCAATATGGTCCCAAAAAAAAAAAAGCAACTGCCCCGCTTCACCCCCCATATCTCGTTAACGGTCACGACCGTTACCTATACGTATCGGCCTTTACGGCCGTATCATAACGGATATGGAACACCTTGGTGGGGATAGATCCACTCGTGTAATTTCCACTTCACTGAATTTTATTATTCAGTATTGCAGTCCATTCTATTGAACATCCAAACGCAGCCTAAATGATATTCTTTGCTTGTAGTTATTGGTCTTAATTTAACCATTTCTTTGAATGATTTGTGCAGTTCACAGTGTTTTTGCTGTGAGACATCTAGTTTCTGTGGTTAACGGTGTAACTGACCGTTACGCATTCACACTTCTCACTGTAAGTTATCACAGATTTTCATCTAACAAACTAACTGTTATAATCAATATGAGTTTTTGTGAGGATATTGAGGTTTTTTCTTGGTTTATTTAGCAAGCCCTTTTTTGTTTATTTTCTTTGAAGTTATCTTTTTTCCTTTTGGTGATTATATGGTTAATTATGCAGGTGGTTGTTCTAAGGGCCGGCGGAATCCTTTTGCCTCTGTACGTATTGATACGAACGATTGAAGTGATACGACATTGTCTGCAGCAACAACAACAGCTTAATGTTAGTTCCTCGACTTTCCTCCCTGTGAAATTATACCATGTGTTCTACAAATCTCAAAATTAGGAATAATCCTGTGTATAAACTACCTATAAAATCAACAACAATCCATCTTTACCATCCAATCCATGCTCTTGCCCACTGATCCAAAGCATAGAGTTGATGGGACACCTTTAAATGGGACATTTTCCAGAAATTGCATGACCATTTGTTCCTAATCACTTAATCAATATCCTGCATTTGGACAGTCAGCAAAGGTATTGGCAACTGTCGACTGCAAAGTTGATCGATTAGATTGGTTTTTTGCAATATGCCCCTCGAAGCCCAACAGCGGGGCGGCCTTGCATTGATGCATGTGCACACAGTCTAGATGGTAGAGATCATTTATACACAAAATCATCCATCTAAACATTAATACATTCTTAGTTTTGTATAACATGAGATTAGCATTTTTGCAAACCAGGATGATGTTAAAACTGCATTTTCTCAGGTTCTATAATACTTTTCACTTCATCAAAAACCGATTTGGAATTTGGATGAAGGTTTGCTAATCCCGCACCGACGCACTCGGGAGCACATGCCCATGTGTACCATGTGCAAAATCCAAGGCACTTATCAGTGGGCATCGCCATGTGGATGCTGGCCAGAAAATAAAGCCAGTTTGCTCACGACATGGTCTAACGTGTATATGGAACATAGAAACCTTCTTCTTTCGAGGACATGGAGCCCAACTGGTGGGTGGACTGGCCTATGAGTAGCTTGGATGTGGCACATGTGCAATCTAGAGAGGTGTTGTTGGATTAGAAAGCCTTGGATTAAATTCTTTTATACTGATTTTGAGCCTAACTAAAGCCATTTTGCATTTGCTTGCTATAGGAGGATGATAATTCACCCCATGAAGAACCTGAAGAAGATGAGCAACTACAACATACACTTCAAATAGATTAATGATGGGTTTTCCTCTGCATTCTTTTGTTTTAAGCCCAGCATTTCTACTGGTATTCTGGAAAGCCTCTCTTTTCCACCAAAAGAATCAAACCATCTTCATGTAAATCCACCCTTTTCTTTCACTGGCTCTGTATGTGTATTATATGTGGATTAAGATAGTGATATTAAGAAAAGTTGTTCAAATCTCTCCTTTCCATTTCAAGCCCTTCTAGCCTATTTGCTTTTAGCTTGTGTTAGGATGGAAGAAAACTAAAATGCGGATATCAAGGATGGAAAACCTTGGATTCCAACTTTGTTTTGTTGTTTGTTCTAGATTCTAGGTTTACATGGATTCCACATATGGTCCCCTTAGATTCTAGTTTTACATGGATTCCATGTAAGGTCACCTCAAATGGTCACCTTGTGTCTTCTTTGCCTTGGAATTTGATTTAACACCTTTCTTGCAGAAATGGATGTCCACAACCTTTAGTAAAAGCTGGGAAATGGAAATTTGTTTCCAGAGAAGTAACCTAGAGACATTAGGAATGGAAATCCTTGGATTCCATTTTTCTTTCTATTGTTTGTTTTAGATTCTAGTCTTACACAGATTCTACATATGGTCCCCTCAAATGGTTTATCATCTTTCTTGAGGAAATGGATGTCCAATTCTTTTAGGAGAAGCTGGGAAGTGGAAATGTGTTTCCAAATATACTTCTTTTTCCCGAATGGAGAAAGTGGATTTCCATGGAAATTGATTCCATTTCCAGGGTTTTCGATGTTCCTAGACACCCCCCTCAAAATTGAAAGTGGAGCTACAAATCCATCCATGGATCTGAGAACACCCCCTTACAGGCACCTGCCATGCTGCTGCTCAGTGTTCCCAATGGCCATCATCACACCCTTTGAATGTGCCTCAGAATGAAAGGGAATGATCACATTGTTTACCATACATTCCAGCTATGTGGGGCCCACCCATGATGAGTATGTCGAATGCAAACCCTTCTCATAGTTAAGGTACATCTCAAAAATCATCACCATAAAAAAATAAAAATAAAAAGAGGGGACACACCACACAGCAATATACAATTCAATTCATCTATTTATACTTCTCATCATGGATTACGTATGTTGAGTAATCCTAACCATCCCATCCATGGTTGGAAAAAGTAGGATGATTTATCATCTGATCTGTCTTATTACTGCATGGAAGCCCTTGGAATGTGTTCTATATACTTAATAGAAAGTTCACATCCATTTATTGAACTGTCCAGGTTACCTGATGCAACTAGGAGCCCTATAACTTATGTTTGCTAAGCCACTGTGCACATGTTATCTAATCCATCACCATGTAGATGCCCTTAATTGATGTGGACCTGACCCGAAACCCCCGACTCCAGATCAAGGTATGTGGACCTGACCTGAAACCCCCAACTCTAAAACAAGGTATTTACTGGTTGGGTACCCAAAAATGAAATGGGAGCTGAAAAAATTCAAACATAATCAGCAAAGGTAAGGTTGTCAATGGGTCAGGTTCGCCTTGGGTCCTATAATGCCCGTACCGGGCTAACCTAGTTCAAGTCTTGCTGGTCTAAGTCTTGCTGAAAACCCAGACCAGGATTCAATCAGGTTTGGGCATCCATCATGCACCCATCAGGTCTTTAGATCTAGGTTTCGATTTGGGTCCAGAAAAAATAAGAGCATTTACATAGTTGGGCACACCTGATAGATGGATTTAAGATTACCCACCCATTTGCCACTTTGACATGTGTATGGTGTGTAAATGGGCCCATGCACATTTGTGGCTGCATGTTTGGATTAAACAACATTTCCCCATGAAACTACTTGTACTATAAAAACCACAAGACTGACCTGACTCAACTCTACCTGCAACCCGAACCCATTTTGATTTCTTAATTGGTTCAAAAGATGGGACCTTGACTTGTTGAATCGGGTCGGAAGTGGCACGCGACCTATTGGCACATTCCTTCGGTACAATAGCAATCAAAATCATAAATAAAAATCAAATAAGTTACTGGATTGAGTCTACAATGGAAATCATCTCCTACTTCGTAATAAGTAGAAAATTTCTATGAAACAACTGAATTTGAAATCATAGTTCCTAATAAGTAGAAACTTTCTATGTAATAACTGAATTTGAAACCTTCTTCTACATGAGCTTCATATGGGCAATCTAGACCCTTCTCGAAGACGCTGGCATAGAAATCATAGACGGCATTACGTTTCTCTGTGGCTATGATTGATTGGCCGATTGGATCGCATACATCAATGGACTTTACAACGAACGATCCCAAACAGAAGGGTCGAGCAGGCGACAGGTACACAGCATTAATAACCTTATTCGTGAAGATGGGGTTCTTGAAACGTGATCATTGGAGCAGCAGCTGGTCTCTTTTTTGAAAGAAGAGGTGAAGAGGATCTTTTGAGACTCGATCATGGTGTGTGGAATGAAAGTGAGGGTCTGAGATTAGAGCCTGCAAGTGTTTACATATGATCCTAACCCTCCATACAACTTTGAGGGGGAGTCTCGAGAAGATGTTGATGATGATATCTTTAGGGAGAGAGAATGATATCTTCTCTCCACATCTCCTTCTGTTCTTCAAGCATGCTTTCGTGCTTTCCTTCCAGTTTCAACTGACAAGGAGAAACTGAAAAACAGACTTTAAGAAAGATTAAAGGAGAAACTGTGTGAGGCCCATAGAGATGTCCATGACAAATCCACTCCGTCCATCTGTTTTGAAAGACCA
>PVNU02002914.1:0-57409 GCA_003013855.2 Liriodendron chinense
GTGACCAAACCATTCAGCTGGGTCAGATTAAAAGTCTCCTCCATTGGCCAATCCCAGCCAACCAATTGGCAGACTTTTCCTAATTGAGCATACACAGTTGGCTGTATTTCTTTTTAACAACCCATCTGCAGGCCAACAATCAGATGGCAGTGCCCATCTGCCCAGGGAGCTCTTTGCAGCAATTCTCATCATACGGTGCTGTAAATCAGCTGAACGGCTTGGATCACCAAATGCTTATCCAAATAACACAGCTAATTAGGGCAAAACTTTCTACATTTCCTCTTCTCGAGGAACTGTAGAATGCATGGCCCAGGTCAACCCCATTCGCAGGGGAGCATTTCATAATGGTGGGACCATTTCAAGCGATCCAGATCGTTGGCATACACGCCTGGCTGTCGATGGACAATGGACAAAAGAATTCGCTCCATTGAACAATCCCAACCATCCAATCCACCAGCTTTTTTTTCCCCAACGGACACAGACAGTCCGGCTAAAATTTTCATCACAACCGCCCATTTGTAGGCTAATTACCAGACAGCTAGGATCGTCCAATGGCGAAGACTTTCGCAGCATCACAAACCAATGCAAGAGCCATCCAGATAGACGGTCTGGATCATCATAATGTAGGCCCCACCTGTAATGCCGGCTCTGATGAAAAATTTCCACTAATTCGAGCCTCAGCAATAAAAAAATGATTCAAAACAAGTGCAGAAACAGAGAATTTATTTCATTTGAGAAGAGAGGAGTAAACCCTAGAAAAACCATTAAAAAAAAGATAAAAAAGAAAACCAAATCTCGAAAATAACAAAATTAAAAAAAGAAGCTACCTGATTGAAGGAGAGAGATGGAAACAAATCGAAGGGAGATGTTTCCGGTGGAGAGATCGACAGAGAAAAGCCATTGAAACAGCTTCTTTCAGATTCCCATTTCATCTAGTAAAACCTTCCAAAAAAAATATGGGTTTTGAAAAATGGGAGAGAGATGTACGGAGAGGGTTTCAGGAGTAGGCATAGTGCGTATTACGCACCCCTTGTAATACAGAGATTATAAATGAAACTCGGCCCACCGTAATGTTTGTGAGAAATCCGATCCATCCGTCCATTTTTTTCAGTTCATGTTAGAACTTTGCTCAAATATGATGCAGATACAAAACTCAAGTGGGCCGCCCAATAGCAAACAGTGAGGATTGAACACACCATTAAACATTCTTGACGCACCCCTTGTAATACAGGGGTTATAAATGAAACTCAGCCCACTGTAACGTTTGTGAGAAATCCGATCCGTCCATCCATTTTTCCGGATCATGTTAGGACAAAAGCTCAAAGATGAGGTATATCCAAAACTCAAGTGGGCCGCCCGATAGCAAACAGTGAGGATTGAACATACACCATTAAAATATTCTTGGCGCCACAGATGTTTTGCATGAGGCCAATGTTTTTGTGTTTTTAGTTCATCCCAGCCGTAATGACCTTATGAACAGTTTTGGATGGCTTGTGAACATCATAATGAACTGCAAGGAGATTTCAATAGTGGGCATTTCCCAAGGCACTTTTTCCTACTTCGGCCCATTAGTTTTGGATCTACCTCACTTTTTAGTAATATTCTAACATAATCTGTAAAAACAAATGGATGGGGTTGATTTTTCACCAACATCACAATGGGCCCATGTCCTATTAAAGGACGTGGATTTGGTCCCCGCCTGTCCCGAGCTCCGAACTGCGTATGAGCTGTCCATTCACTTTTTGGGTACAGTGGGTGGTGTGCTAGGTCCTCTCAGAGCCGCTCCTTTTTGGTATTATGGTCCTAATGTCAATGGGCTTGGGCTTGGGCTTGGGCTTGGGCTTGGGCTTGGAATTAAGCTTAGGCTTAGGCTTAGGCTTAAGTTTGAACCAGGTTTAGGGCTCCTTTGTGCTTATATCAGCTTATCAACCTGGGTGGGGTGTCTACAAGTCTCACCTTTGATGTCATGTAGGCCCACCTTTGATGTCCACCATCCATCATGTAGGTCCCACCTTTGATGTTGATCATCCATTATGCAAAGTTATACTTTGATGTGTGTCATCCATCTTATGGGACCAACTCGATGTTAATTGTGCTTTATGTGAGCTCACCTTAAAGATCTTTCATCATGTGAGACCCTACCTTCAATATGAATTGTTCATCAGGTAGCTCGTCTGTGAAAAGGATTGTAAAGTAAAGAGAAGAGGGTAATATATAATTACTTAAAAATGATTTAGAAATAAACTTGTTCTAAAATTAGCCAAAAAAAAATATTTATATCCCTAAAAGCTAAGAGATAAAACCTTTTATGTTTAAAACAATATATGTAAAGTAGACTATTATAAATAATTTATTTTTGAAAAAAAAAAACTTATTATTATTATTATTATTATTATATTATTATATTATATATATATATATATATATATATATATATATATATATATATATATATATATATATATATATATATCTTTTAGATAAGCAAGTAAGAGAGATATTAGACGGTAATGTTAATTTTATTTTTATATCTATTTTGGTACTGTGGCCGATTTAAATACAAGGCTTCTCACCTAATGGGGGAGTGGATTTCAGTCATACGCCAATGTTGGCCCTACAGACAATAGGGTGTTTTACATGCTACATACAATGGGGTATTGTAGACAATTTCAATCCAAGTAAAAAGAAGGATTCTGTGAACTAGTTATTGCAAAATTTTACAATTTAGATCGTGATCATCATCCCTACGAGTGTGGAAGATCCCTCTCTTTTCAGCTTTTTCTCTATTTATTCTGATTTGGTTTGGTTAGAATGTGGGACTGACTTAGAGGCAAAAGTGTATTGGACTTAAAGTTACCACTAATCAAATGAAATTTAAAATCTATGGTCGATTAAAAACCGTAGAATCCCTTAAGGGTCAGGAGATCGTAAGATTCCTAATTCAAGTGACTTTGCAGTTGGTCTACAACCATTTACTCTGAGTAAGGGCATTAGTTACGAAAAAGGAATGGGTTAGATACCATTTTTCGCCCGCATGATGTGCGGTCTCCACTTTATGTGATTTTATGATTTTCAAGGAATTCAATGAAATTTTAGCATTATTTCGTCTAATGGGCTTCGCGAAATTTAAGACTCCGGACAAAAAAAAGATAGAAAGAAAACCACACCTTGCCTTACACACGGTTTAAGAACCCGGATAGGCAAAATAAAGTAAAAAGGAATGGATAAAAAAGAGTACTGCAAAATAAAAGAAAAATGCAAGGGAGTGTGTGCTTTTGATGTGTCTCGGATGTGTATATTGGAATACAAATTGATTTGAAATGTGAGAAGGAAAAGGGGAGACCTGACACTCTTTTTGTGCGAAAGGGTTGGTCGAATATCCCCGATTACAACCCTACTCTTTGATTTTGTTAGTTTTTTTATGAGTTATTTTTCTTAGAGTTGGGCTTCCTGAATCTCATGTAGGGCCCTCGGTGTCAATCAATAATCTTTAAAGTCTTCGGAGAAGAAAGCCCACCCATACCTATACAATCCACTAATCAAGTTTGTCGACTGTTCTGCAATGTGTGTGAGAGTCCTACCCATTTGATCAATTGAATTTTCAACGGTTCTCAAATTGCTTAGAGATGATTTCATCGACGATCAAATGAAGTCAGAAAAAAAAAAGTAGTTTAGTCTCAGTTTGGGTGGGGTGTCTACGTAGATTATTTAACAAAATTTTATGAAAACTTTATCGACATCGATGGTGTATCTAAATTAATCAAATTTGATAAGGAAAAATGCTGTAACTGAAAAAAATTGTGGAAAACATCTTCCATGACAAAAAAAAAAAAACTATTTATTAAAAAGTGCAGAAACGAGGAGTATAATTTTTTAGGAGGAAACGAAAAATGCTATTTTTAGTAAAAGAGCGGAGAAGAATGAGTTTTTTAGAGCTTTATTGTGCCAAATGGCAAAAACCGTGGCATCAATGTCAAACTACTCCTATTCAGAAAAAAAGACCACTAAAAAGGCAATCAAACGTGAATAACCATTGCCTATTCAATGCCTTCTCTTTTATTTCCTCTCAAAACCATAGCCGGATTGTGGATCATTTTTAGCGGTCTATTTGAAAGCCATGAATGGAAAGGATAAGATGATTTAATTAAGAAGATTTTCAAAGTGGGAACTCAATACATCAGCAATTATCAAAATTAAAGAGCCAACTTCCAGTGTTTTAGGCTCATTACAAGCTACACTAATGGTTAACCAATCTGGACCGTTGATATTCTGGGACTGCTCCACGACTGCAGCTTAAGAATTTCTGTTGTAAGAAAAATCCCACGGTTTCAACTATCGCCTGCAATAGACACTTGAGAAATACAGTTATGGTCAGCATTCAACTGAGGAAAGGTTGGAGATTTATGGCTGTGAATTTTCCATCACATGGCCCACCCATATTACAATAGATTAATGATCTGACAAGTGAATTATGTGATCTAATTAGTGGAATATCCTCAGCTGAGCAGAGTTATGAATGGTGTGAATTTTGGTCTATGGTCCTGGGGCCCATCTGCTATTCAACCCACTGATGAATGGTCAATATAAACCCTTGTCATGGAGGACGGTCAGGTGGGCCCACTATGTTCGCCCTGGGTCGAAATCAGGCCGGTTTACTCATATGCTAGGCAACACAAGTACATGAATGTGTACCACCGGTCAATGTTCTTCATCCTGTATTTCTTCCTAACATGTGGCACACCTGGTAGATAAACGACCTTTTTCTCCTGGTCTTTTATGTCAAGGAATTTACATGTGGGGCCCACTTGATAAGCATTTTGGCTCTTGCACGTGGGTGGCGAGCATGCACTTTGTTGGTAAATCGGTCAGCGGAAGCATATAAGATTATCAAATAATCACCACACGACATACGCAATTAACATAAAGACAATTCAAATTTTACATAAAAAACCCTTGTGGGAAAAAACCATGGTACAAAGCGACACCTAAACTATGAATTAGAATATTGCATAAATAATCTACTCATAAAGCCCAAAAGATGAACAAAGCACTCTCTCACCTCACAATCCTCTCTCCCAAACTCTAATTTCGTATTAGGACACCTTGGTAGCAACTAGGATGCCTCTAAACATGCTTAGGAAGTGTTTATATAGACTTCCAACAAAAATAGAAACATATTACGTAAAATCGCATAGCTATGCAAATCACTGCTAATACAGCCAACTGGTCGGAGCCCATCGGCGACCGGTGGGGCCTAGTGGAAAAACGTCCAGAGAGATCTGTTGAAAAATCGACCCATTCAGCCTCAATAATTGATCGGATGAGTGACTGGTCAAAGCCTCCTGCAGACCGGTTGGCGACCGGTCTAAGCACCAACAAAAACTGTCCAAAGACTCATTGTAAAAAAACAACCGGTTAACCATAACAGGCAACTGGTTGGTAAACTCTGTTCTACACAGTTTAAAGTCTCTATCAACAATCTCCACTGAGGCTTCAAATGTCGAATCATCTCTTCTTTATCTTGGGACACTGTTAAGAAGGAAGCTTGAAGTGAGCAGCGTGGGAAACGCTAACCGGTTTGGACTTGTCTATCCCAAACTTTACCAACACCTTCTCAATTTATTCGGCCTGAGATAAGCAACCTGCTCCTTTTCTTGTCTCTATGAATATCTATACAGAGAACCCTCTTTGTAGTCCCCAGATCCTTTATCTTGAATGTCCCTGAAAGCCGAGTCTCCAACACATCGATGTCAGACATGCTATGATTACAATAAGCATGCCATCGACTATAACACCAGTATAAGAAACTTCTCATCATTCAGTATCTTATAATAAATACAGTGATCGTACTCGCTCCTGGAAAAGCCCTGACTAATCATGAAGGAATCAAACTTCTTGTACAACTGCCTAGGCAACTGTTTGAGACTGTACAATGATCTCCTCAACCTGCAAACCTTATTCTCAGCCCCTTGCATTGCATAACCTTCTGGCTGTACCATGTAAATACGTTCATCCAATTCCCCATGCAGGAAAGCAGTATTCACATCCATCTGTTCTAGCTCGAAGTCATATTGGGCAACCAGAACCAATACGAACCTGATAGATAATTGCTTAACAATCGGCGCAAAGATCTCACTGAAGTCCACACCTTCACGCTAAGCATACCCTTTTGGCACTAATCTAGCCTTGTACCTATCCTGTTTCATTCGAAAAATCCGCTTGTACCAAATCGCTTTTCGGCCCCAGGAAGCTCCACTAACTCCCAAATCTCATTCTTGTACAGAAAATCCATCTCATCTTGCATTGTCGTCTCTCACTTTTCAACATATACATCCATGTAGTGCCTCTTCAAAGTTATACAGACCCCCATCATCCGTAATGAGGATGAATGTAATGTTCAAGTCATCCCTATACCTTGCCGGTAACCTGTGATCTTTAGGTGGGTTTCTTCGCACAGGTGGCTACTCCACCTAATCATGTACCTCTGTCTGCGTATCGATCTCAACCCGTGTCTCATCTCTGTCAAATTGAATATTAATCGCTTCTGATTTTTAGGTTCCTTTGGTATATCCTTTCGGAACAAAGACCCTTCATCGAATTTGATATCACGGCTCAAGGTAATTTTTCGTGTGACAAGATCATATATGCGATAACCCTTCACACCATCACTATAGCCCACAAAGATCCCTTTTCTGGCCCTATAGTAAAGCTTATCTCTCTTAACTGACGGTATATGAGAGTAAGCTTCACAACTAAAGACCCACAGACTTGAGTAGTCTATCATATAACCACTCCACACTTCCTCCGGAATTTTACATTCAATTGCTATAGAGGGTGACCAATTTATCAAGTAACAAGTCGTGTTAACGACCCCAGTCCACAGCTCTATTCCCAACCTCAGCATTTACCAATCATGGACCGAGCTCTATCCAAGAGAGTCTGATTCATCCTCTCTGCCACAACCATTTTGCTCTGGCATGTGGTGCACTATGTTGTGTCTCACGATCAGCTCCTTACAAATACTGGTTAAACCTCTTTGGAAGTGAACTCACCTTCACTGTCGGTTCTCAAAACTTTCAATCTCTGCCCTGACTAATTCTCCACCATAGCCTTCCAATACCTTGAAAATAATGAAGACGTCGGATTTATTTTTCAGAAAATAAACCTAAACCTTCCTGCTATAGTCATCAATAAACAACACAAACCATGATGACCCTCCAACAGAAACTATGGGCGACGGCCCCCATACATCAGAATGGACATATTTAAGCACTCTTTTACGTAAATGTTTCTCCCCCTCAAATGACAATCTAGACTGTTTCCATACATGTAATACTTATATACACTAAAGTTTATAGATTTAAAAGAGGGAATCAAAGATCATTCAGAGAGTACTTTCGCCTCGCTCGCTATATGGCCCAAATGGGCATGCCACATACGTGCAGACGTGAAATCAGCTACAGTCGTTGTAGCTCCACCTACTGAAATGTTCTCAATCTGTCTGTAAATGTTTCTATGCCTTTGTGTAAGAACCCGAAGTCATATAAGTCATTACACACACTTGTGAGCAGATAAACCCATGACTTGTAGGGCATAGACACACTGTAGTATTCGTCTCTTAGCTTAGTGGGTTTGCTTGAATTTCGAGGACGAAATTCTGTGTAAGGGTGGTAGAATATAATTACCCCGAAAATTTGGACACACGAGTAAGTACACGAGTGCATGTTCACACGTGAAAAATTTAAATTCTAGGCTGTGTTGTTCACACGCGTACACACACGTATATACTTTTATACGATTTCTAACACTTTTTTAAAGCATTTGAAACTCAGTATACTTAGCTAAATCAATAAACTGACCCTTAGAATGACCTATCGTGGCTAGACCCGGAAGATTTAACCATCCACTCCGATTCGAATTACGCGATCAATGTAAACCGCCGTACATCATCCTGTATACATGTCTGTCCATAAATATGACCCGTACATTGTGTCCGTCACAAGGCATATGCTTAGACCAGTGATTACTTGGCCCTACGAACTTGCTCGGGTGCGTTTGTAACACCCTAGGATTTTAGAATAATTTAAATAATAATTTAGTTAATTATTTAATAATTTAAATAAATTGAAATATTGATAAATTAATAATAAATCATCCATAGGGAATTACTATATGGTCTCTTTGTTAAAGTTGCTTAGAATAACCCTAGAACAACATGGAAGTAATAGATTTTACAAAACTCGTAAATTTATGATAATTACGAAAATGCCATTAGTTAAACTTAAGTTATACCACCTTTTTAAGTTTTATGATTTCTGAAAATTATTTTCACACGAAACTCTATATACTAGTTTTAGGACACGATCTAACCATACACGTCAAATTTCAACCCTCCGGTCATTCTACAAATGTCCAAATCAGAAAATGGGCCATAAGTGGGCCGCCTTAACTTAGATCTGCCTCATTTTTCTCATGGGCGACTAAATTCTTGTTATCCACCATTGAACGGAGGTAATGACCTCTAACTATTGCAAGTGGGCCCCACATGAAAGTGGAGCACGAAATTTCTGTTTACGTGCGCCGCACGTAAAGTTACCTTTTTTAAAGCATCTTCTTCTCACGACATTTTCAGCGGACGCTGTTACAGCGTCCGCCCGCTGTTGATGGAGGGACTCCATTAGATCAGAAGGGTGGGCCCCATAGTTCGATCCACACCGTCCATTCAACTCCTCCCAAACGTGTGTGACCCTTTGTGTGAAGAATTTCTATCCAACGTGGCTCATTCAACGTACGTCGAACCACCGTTTTCAACCAATACGAACTTAGATTCCCAAGATCCGGGTCTTTGCAATGCGTGGACGTTCAAGATCAATTGTAATAGGGTCTTGTGGACCCCACCTATCTTTTCAACGATCATAAGTGGCTTAGCCTGCGAGAAACAGAAATCGAATCCAACTTGGATTCGGAAACCTCCAACCGTTGAGCGACGACCGTGGGCCCCACACCATCCACTGTCTGGGCCCCATGTAACTGATCCAAGACACCCATCAGATTAGCACCCCAGTCGTAGTCGGTTCATTTAAATCTTGTATCCTTTCGACGTTTGCATGGCCCACTCCAACCCATCCTTCCAAGACCGACAGATTGTGATTCGCGTAAGATCTGCTGATCCACTTCGCATGATCAGTCCAAACCTCTTCCAAATCTTTCGTGTGGACCCCACCTAGGTTTCCAATGGGTTACTTGTGCAAAGAACCTTCGGCACTCGGTTGTTTTCTACTCCAACTCAAACTGAAACTCTTTCCTACGTATGAGCTACCCAACCTCGGTATGGCTATAAAAACCCCTCAGTCTTGGTTTCCTGATTCGAAAACTCTAGAGAGAGAGAAAGGTGCTGTTAGAGAGAGAGAGAGGAGAAAGAGAGAGATGAGAACGAGAGAGAGAGAGAGAGAGAGAGAGAGAAGCGATGAGAGAGGGAGAGAGAGAGGTAGCGTGTGGGGCTGCTGTAACTGTGGGACAGAGTTCCCCAGTCACAACAAAGAAGAAGAATAGAAAGAAAAGAAGAAGAAGAAGAAGCAGAAAGAGAAGAATGAAGAAAGAAAGAAATAAGAAAAAGAAAAGAAAAGAAAAGAAGGAAAGAGAAAGGAAGAAGGAGAAAGAAGAAAGAAAAAAAAAGAAGGAAAAGAAGAAGAAGAAGAAAAAGAGAAGGAGAAAGAAAGGAGAGAAGGAAAGGAAGAAGAAAGAAGAAAGAAGGAAGGAGAAAGATAGAAGAAAGAAAAAGAAAGAAGAAAGAAAAAGAAAGAAGAAAAGACTTCCTCTCTACACCGAGTCGACTCGCTGAGTCAACTCAGATTCGAGTTGGGACTTGTTTGGAGCTTTGGAATCATCAAACAGTGAGTGATTCATCTTGGGTTATTCTTGTTGATTTTTCTTGAGTTGCTTCTTGTTTTATTCGAAGTTTTGTCTTCCTTATCCGTTCGTAATACAATTCTAGGTAGGGAATCTGTTTTCTTCTTTTCCTTTCTTAATTAAGTCTTAGATGTGAGTTATTATTATTTCTTTTCGCCATACATATCAGGTCGTAACTAATGGATTCATATCTTATTTGCGTTCTTAAGTTCCAATCGTTCCCTCCTAGTTGCACAAGTCTAGATTCTAGATAAAACGTAATTTAGAAGCACCAAGACAGTGATGTTGGTACAAAACCTTACTGACGTACGTCCTCCTCAACTCTCTTGATTTACGATAAACTAAAACACTTAGATGATGAATTATTTGAATAAAGATTAATCATGCATAGTGTGATTGGATTTGAATTCGAGATGCATTGTATGCTTGATGACTGCTTCCATAAATACATACATGTGCATACATTTATACACTGCGACAGAACATGAGCATGGTTGATTTGACTCTGGCGTGCATGGTTGATTTGCCGCCTCGCTGTACCGGTTAGGTGAGCATGGTTGATTTGCGACAGGTTCCTAATGTTCAGTGGCAGCGAGTTCTGGTCGTTTCACTTATTGAGCATGGTTGATTTGCTCGGTTGGATCAGTGGTGCATGGTTGATTTGCCCACTGGCGTGCATGGTTGATTTGCCGCCTCGTTGTACCGGTTAGGTGAGCATTGTTGATTTGCGACAGGTTCCTAATGTTCAGTGGCAACGAGTTCCTAGACGTTTGTGCTCTTACACATATCATAACATACATGACATCATGATAATCATGCTTCATTCATAATAAGACATAAAATGTGTAAATCATCACCATATCCTTGTATATTCGTATGATTCTAGCTGTTGGTATTTCACATCTAACATCTTATCAACTGGAATATTACTTGTGATGGAAATGACCTCACTGGGCTTTTAGCTCACCAAAATCACCACAGTTTTTGCAGGTTTTCAGGAAGGGAAAGACGTTGACAGTGCAGAGTATTCAGATGATCACGTGTTACCCAAACGCCAGCTGTAGTTGATTTATTTTATCTTGAAAAATTCAATGTAATAAGATATCAGTGGGAAAGAAATTTTATATTTGGGATTTATTTTAGTAAAGCGATGTGTGGAATGGAATCTCATGGAATCTACGCTCGAATTTCAATTCACACCCTGAACTCGGGCTTTGGGTTATTGTACTCGGGTTCCGAATTTCAGGCGTGACACTTTGCCCCTTCATAATTACAAGGGCCCCCCTTTAAAATTTGCAGAACCGGTTAAAATCGGTGAACTTCCACCCCCATCACCTCGAGTGCACCAAGGAAAATTAGATTCTTCCTCAACCTAGGAACGTGTTTTACTTCCGTCAAGGTCCGTATGATCTCATCGAACATCTTAATGTGCATAGTATCAATCCTTACAACCTTGCAGGTGTATTCATCATCTAGAAACATCGAGCCGCTCTCATACTCCCTATAAGAAGTAAATATGCTCCTATTCGAGCACATGTGGTATGAAGCCCCGGAGTCCATGATCTACTCATTACTGAGAGATCCTGTCTTTAACACTATCAAGACCTCGTACACATCACTACCATATTCCTCAGATTCAACGGTATTGGCCTCCTTAGAGAAATCTCCTGTCTTCTCCTTCTTGTTCTTAGGACTCTTGCAGTTCTTCTTCATATGCCTTGACTGACCTCATCCCAACACTTCAATTTTCATTTGCCCTTGCCCTTGGACTTAGATCGAGAACATGAAGATCCTTCACCCTGTTTCGAATTCCTTCCTCTCATAACTAGTGCACGAAGGAAGAACCATTGTCACCGCTCTTTTGTCCTCATCGCCTTTGACTGGAGGGTTGAGACTACGGTCTCTACGTTGATTGTATCCCTACCGGCGCACAACGAGTCTCTGAGTGACTCTATGAATTAGGAAGCGAGTTCAGTAAGATCAATGCTTGATACTCGTCCTTCATCTGTTCACCAATATCCAGCAATTTACAAATCAGCTTATGAAAGTGCTGATGTGGTCATCCACATCGGTCCCCTCCGTCATCTTCAAAGTAAAGAGTTACATCATCAGATACATCCGGTTCTTTAGAGATTTCTTTGCGTATACGTTCTCTAACTTATTTCATATATCTATAGTGGTCTTCTCCCTCATGACGTTATAGAGGACGTCATCCATCAAGCATAATTGTATTGAGGTCATAGCCTTCTCATCTATCTGGATCCACTCATAATCATTCATGCCTTCCGGTCGCTTTCCAAAGGCGTTCACGACCCCTTATTGAGTTAGGATGACACGCATCTTCACCTTTCATAACTCAAAGTTGTTTTTGCCGAAAAAACTTCTTCATTGTCGAATTTTGTGCTCAATGCCATGAGATCATCTCAGAATTCTCTGTTTTATCCTCCCAACGATATCTTTGATACCACTTGTTAGTAAATCGGTCAGTGGAAGCACCGAAGAGAATCAAACAATCACCACACGATACATGCAATCAACACAGAGACAATCCAAATTTTACGTGGAAAACCCTTGTGGGAAAAAACCACGGCACAAAGCGACACATGCACTATGAATCAAAAGATTACAGAGATAATCTGCCCACAAGCAAAAATCAAAAGATGAACAAAGCACTCTCTCACCTCACAATCCTCTCCCACAATCCCTAATTTCGTATTAGGACACCTTGGTAGCAAGTAGGATACTTCTAAACACGATTAAGAAGTGTTTATATAGACTTCAAATAAAAAATAGAAACATATTATGCAAAATCTTGTAACCATGCAAATCACTGCTAATACAGCCACCCAGTCAAAGCCCATCGCCGACCGGTCGGGCCTATCGAAAAAACGTCCAGAAAGATCTGCTGAAAAATCGACCCGTTCAACCTCAATAATCGACCGATCGGAGCCTCCTGCAGACCGGTCGGCGACTAGTCTGGCACCCACAAAAACTGTCTAGAGACTCACTATGCTAACAATCCAAAAAACGACCGGTCGGCCACAACAGGCGACCAATCGGTGGACCCAGTTTCTGCACAGTTTGAAGTCTTCACTAACACATTTGCACCTTCTTACATTAATTACCTGTTTGGGAGATTGGATTTGAATTGAATTGGAATTCAAATCACAATTACATTGGAATCAAGGTGCTTTTGAATATTCAGCTGTATTTGATTGAAATGCACTGTATCCAAATGAAAGTTGTATTTGATTGAAATGCACTGGATCCAAATCTTTCATTTGGGGGTCTGTAATTGGAATGCATTAGAATTCTTTAACATATTCATATAACCTGAATTTGATTAACTAAATCATCTTTCATATCCCTGTTGTACCCTATTTTTTATCGTTTTCGAAGGAATCAATCAGAAGAAGACACATGGCATTGTACGAGAAGTGTACAACATGCATGTGATCCACTAAGATACGTAGATCGTATTTCCCAGAATAATAGTTGGTGCTAGCTGATCGGAACACGTTCTCCAGGAAGATGTAGCAGTGAGAGGAAGAGGAAGAGTTCGTAAAGAGAAGGGAATACTAAGCAGCTACTGTAACGAATGAAAATGAAGTGTATCTAGATGGTTCTTCTTATCTAGAAAAGCTTATAAATAGCAGGAGAGATCAATGAAGCAAAGGGTCTTACACCAACCAAACCAAATCAAACTTATCAATTATCAACTATCTTTTATGTTCATTAGCATAATCAGTTCCTTGCCTTCTTTATCGTAATCGATAATCTAGAAGTTATAATCTTTAGTTGGAATATAAGTCTATGCTCATACAATGGACTAACTTCTCTTAACACAAGCAATTTCCCTTTGGAAAGGTGATCTTCAATTGATCCTTGTAACCGAATGTAAGTATTTTTCTTTTTGTTTACTGTCGTATTTGAAAAGTCATTTCTCAAAGGAAGGTAAGGTGCAACTCATTTATGAAAGACAAACCCCACCCTCTGATAATCACCTAATTGTCCTAAATAATATCTTACGAGTGGTTGAATAGGCGACTGATCTTCTTAGGCCTCGGTCATATATGGTCAAGTTCATCGTATTTGCCTATTTTGGCGCTAGGGGTCATAGTTGTTCATTTAGAATCAAACCGCACAATCAGTTCTAGCATGCTTGCACACAGTACACAAGTGCCAAAGGTGAAAAGACAACAATCCCAAATGTATGTATGTGATATTTGATAGAATGATTGTAATAAGCCCACTCAAATATATACTTAAGCAAAAAAAAAATGAAGAAGTTCTTAGTCTTGGGCGGGCCACAAACATAAGGATCACAAATAAGTGACTCACCGGTGTGTTTTAACTGTCCATTTAGATGTCCAACATTTCGATGGTTCAGATCATTTTATTGATATGATTTTAGTGTTGGAGTTGATAATTGTATTGTTTTTACAAGGTACTATAAGCATGCCCCATGTACAATGGATTAGAAGCCTAAAGACATCTTTTGTTACACATGTAACTCTCATCTCTTTAAAAAAGAGCAAGAAAAGGCATTTCATTGGGTTATAATCTAATCATAGCATTTTGAGATTTCAAAACGCACCAAGAGAGTGCATTTGAAAATAGCTCAGATCTTAGTTACCTCCAATCCAAATCCGAGGCTGCGAAATGCGAAAAGTAGCTACTTTGATTTGAAATAATCCAGACCATTCACCTTTAATGTACAAAATCTAGACCATCCACCTTTAATGTCTACCGTCCATCATGAAAAGGAAAATGTCATAACTAAGAAAATTATGGATAACTTAATGAAAATAAAAATAAATCTTAGATTGTATGTCGTTCATTAATCTGTAACGACAAGTAGAATATGGTCAGTTATTAAAAAGTAAAGCTATATCCGGGAATGTGTGGAGACGAGAGTATTATTTTTTTCTAAGAGGAAAAGAAAAACGTTTCTTTAAGAAAACTGTGGAAATGAATCAAAGCTTTTCAGAGCTTACTTTATCGTGCCAAATGCATAAAACTGGTCGCTAGTGTTCGTTGGCGGGGATTTTCAATGTAATAGCTCCCAAGTCTGCCCCTTGCAACAAAAAAGGCCAATTTCTTAGGGCCTTTTTTTTTAGCCTCTATACAAGATATTACTATATTTTGGATTGAAAATCCTCCTCTAACCACCTGCTGCTACATACGGTAATGATTGAGATGGAAGCCATCAACCCTCCTTCTCAAAATGAGATTGTGGCCCACTAAAATGATGATTGGATCCTTTCATTGGTCGATCTAATTCGTTCACATTAATCAAACGACTATAAACTCTCGAAAAGAGATGGGCTTAATTGTTGTTTTAGTGGGTCTCAGTTTTGTTTTGGAAATGTGGCTCAATGGCTTCCATTGCAATAATTGCCGTACGTAGCAGCAGCGGTAAGAGGGGCACTTGGGACAAAAAATACTGCAATATCTTATGTGAGGGCTAAAAAAGATAAGCCCCCTGAGAAATTGGCCTTTTTATTGCAAATGACAGAAGTGAGGACTATTGCACTAAATATCCCTTGGGCAGATTGGGTACTACCCCACCAGGAAACAGACGGACGGCCCTGTCAAGGGCTCTGTGAAGCCAACTGTAACGTATATTTTTTTATCCACGCCATTCATCTTTTTATGTTTTCCCTTCATTAAACCGATTGGATGGCAAATAAACATCACCATGGTCCCTAAGTACTTTTCAGCTGTAGGAATTCATTCCCCACTGCTTCTTGTGGTGTGATACACTTGAACCTTCAGTCTACCTCTATTTTAGGCTCATGCCATTAAATGACCTGTCAAAATAAGCCATAAGGTGACCTGTCAAAATAAATAAATGGTGTGTATAAAACATATACATCATAGTGGACTCCACATATACCTGACAGGACTGTCTGTCTCTAGTTAGGTCGGGCATCGCCGGCTAGCCCAGCTGGTAGACGCCTGGCCGTTTCAACTGCTGGTCTCGCGTTCAATACCCATTAACGCCACCAGTGGGTGGGAGCATGGTGTGACTGACCATGTGGGTCTGTTAGAGTGTGAGTTGCATGACTAACCCACAAAAAAGAAAAAAAAAACAAAAAGAAAAAAAGAAAAGTAAAATCCAGGGGGGAAGTACCCAATCCGCCCCAGTGGTCGGTGTTCTGTGGGACCACATGATGCATGTGCTTCATCCATGCCATCCATCTATTTTTTTCAGATTTTTTTTTTTATTTATGGAATGAGCCTTAAAAGGAGGTAGATCCAAATCTCAAGTGGACCACGTCAAAGGAATCAGTGTTCATTGAATGCCCACCATCAAAAACTTCTAAAGGTCACAAAAGTTTCAGATCAAGCCCATATTTGTTTTCTCCCTTCATCCAGGTCCGTATGACCTAATCAACAGGTTGAATGTCAAATAAACATTACAGTGGGCCCTAAAAGGTTTTTAACGGTGGACATTCAATCACTACTGTTTTCCTGTGGTGTGGTCCACCTGAGATTTAAACTCCTCATTTTTTTGATCAATCCCTAAGAAAAATGGATGGACGGCCTGAATAAACACACGTACATCATGGTGGGCCCCAACCACCAGCCACCTGGCCAAACCGCGTCCGTTACCATCAAACAATATCACTAAAAATGCAATCTAATGTAAATAATCATTGCCTGGTCAATACATTCGAATCTATGGCTGGATTGTGGACCGTGCTTTCACTTTCAGCCGTCTAATTGAAAGCCATGGATTGAACGGATAAGATTGTCCAATTAAAAGATTTTCAAAGAACATACACAGAAGGACTCAGCATATATATTAGCACTTATCAAAATCAAATACCAGCTTGTACCGTACAAAAAATACGTGTTTACGGCTCATTACAAGCTGGGCCAATGATGAAGTAATCCGGACCATTGATTTTTTGGAACTGCTCTATGATCCTGGCCTAAGAGTTTCCCCAATAAGAAGAATCATAGGGTGTCATCCTGTTGCCTGCAATACTCTTTAAGAAGAGAAAAACAGCAACGGTCAATATTCAATGGAGAAAGAAGTTCGAGATTTGCGGCTGTGATTTTTCCATTGCATGGCATACCCACATTATAATAGGCTAATGATTTGACATGTGAATTATGTGCTCCTAGTAAACAAGGTTATAAACGTTGTGATTTTTGGTCTATGGGCCTGGGCCATCTACTATTTGACCCAGATGAAGGGTCAATATTATTGCCCTCGCGTGTAATATGAATGTGTGCAGGTATGCTAGAACTGAATATATGACTCAATTCAAACAAAACAACGATGACCCTAAGCGTCAAGAAAGGTATATATGCCATTATCGATTGAATATTACCAGGACCTATATAGATCAGTCGCCTATTCAACCACTTGCATGGGTGTTTTAAGATAATCAGACAATATTTGGAAGGTAAGGTCCGTCCTTCAATAATGGATTATACATTTGCCTTCTGTACGAAATGACTTTTCAATATAGAATAAAATAAAATAAGATAAACTAAAATGAAAAACTTAAACGGGCTACAGATTACATTTATGAGTGGAATACTTCATTAAAATAAGTTTAATGTGCAAGCATAGACTTCGATTACAGCTATAATTAACAACTACTAAATTATCAATATAGATTTATTATTATGAAATGTGAATTCACAACTTACACCATGTAATATAAATAATAGAATTATGCAAATGAAACTAAAGATGTTGGTTACATTAGATAAAGAGTAAAATGTTAAGGAGTATGATAATTGAAAATAAATTTAAATCTTGATTTGATTTGGTTGGTATTGAATTACTTGCTCTGTCGCTTTTCATCAGTATTTAGAGCCTTCATCAATCACGTCTCAAAGTTTTGACATTTCATTTGGCACGATTTGTCTTTAAGATTCTTCTTCATCCACTACTTATTTTTGTAATTGTTTGCCGGCTTAGCCACGTTTTACTTGCTAGCTATGGCACTGTGGCATCATAAACTAACGCAAGCTATATCACCGCAAAACTTAGCTACTTAGCTCTAGCCATGTCCTTCTCACCCTTATCATCTTCACATAATAGTAAAACCATATATGCACTTGTGTGATTGGCTCTCGCAAATCCGGGCAGAGATATGGTACAACAAGTATAATCCATGTCATCGAGCGCGGTCAGGTGGGCCAAAATCAGGCTGGTTTACTCATCTGTTGGGCCATACAAGTGCATTGAATGTGTAACGTTGGCCAATGTTTTTCATCCAGCAGTCCTTCTGCTAACATGTGGCCCACCGGACTGATAAACGGCTCTCTTCTCCTGTTCGTTTATGCCAAGGAATATACATGTGGGGCCCACCTGATGAGTGTTTGGCTCTTGCAAGTGGGCACAGGCGGTGGAGAGCGTGCACTTGGCACCTATTTACGTTAAGCCTCTTCCTCATATTGCGGTTTAGAGAGTATGATTAATAATAAGTAACTCTCAAGTCCAATCGGTTGGACCACAAGTTATAGTCCACCTAGATGATAATTTCCAACCAGTTAATATATTGTAACATCAAACCCTTTGAATAGGTTTGTCCAACCATTAGGATTTTATATTTAAAATATTATCCCTATATTCACATCGGGTGGACCACAACATAGGAAACAATTTATACCCATTGATAAATATAAAATTACAAGTACGGACCATATGAAAATTGGATGTGGCTGATTTTTTCTAAATGTAATCTAAATGATAGGAAAAACCTATTATAAGGGTCGGATGTTTTACATAGTCACAAACTGGAAGTTATTTGATGGATGGACTGCAAGTTACAGTTCAACCGGTTGGACTTGAGAGCTACTCATTAATAATTATAAAGAAAAAACATAATAATTTGGAAGAGTATGACCATCCATGCATATGCATCATTAACTGTACAAGTGCAATTAGATGTACATAATCCAAACCGTCCAATATCATGGACTCACTTTAGATGGTTCATAATAATACAATCATACGAATCTGGATATGAATATGAACGGTCACACTTTGCCAGAGCATCAATTAAATCAGTGGTCCAGCTCTGCTCTGCCAGCGTGGCAAATAAATATCGTACCAGACAAGTGTGCAGCTACTGCTATCCTTACTCGTGCTACGCCCTTTACCTACCATAATGCCACACGTGCGGAAATCCAATCCATTGAAAATGTCGATCTGATCATGGAAATAACCTATGTGAACTTCAGTTTGTTCCCGTAATTAATTGATCAAGACCATAGAAATCAACATCCATCCGTTGATCTGATCCATCATACATTTTTGACCAACCTGATGTGTGGATCTCTAATTTTTTTTTTAAATCTCGTTGTTAATATATAAGTGGTTTGAAAATTTTAACGGCTCAGATGTCCAACGGATATGACACGTGGGAGAGAAAGAAGGAGAGTACGGTAAACATTGGTACTCATGGTAGTACTGGGTCATCTGTCGCTATACTATAATCAAGGAATACAAATAATAATAACTAATTAATGATCGTGACCTTGCGGCGTTATGTCGTACGCTTTTACTCATCCCATCCGTTGATACTCAATTCCGACGGTCAAGATTAATCAGGATGGGCTGCGCCACTTGTATTCTAATACAATGCATTTCACGACATTTTGCCTTTCCCGCCGACCGGCCCGGCCCCGGTTTATTAAAACGATACATTATAAAGAACCCTACTTTCAGGTAAAATATCAGAACTGCCACTTCCAGTTCAAAACAGAAGCTATATGATGCGCTGGCTGCGTGTGACGCTTGATACGCAGGCGCTCAGAGATTATACACGTGGCATATAATAGCTCAAATAACAGATTATTTTGTGCATCCCACTTTCTCAAAGTCAAATCCCAAGATCAGATTGGTTGAACGATCTTAACCTCTGATTCGTGGACACTTGTTTGTGAAAATAGGACCGTTGAAAATTTCATTTAACTGTCCATTAAATAGTCCTATTCTAAATAACGAAATAAGCTTAATTTTAGTTCGTGATACATTGTTGCTGATTACCATAATTTGGACGGTTTTGATTTAGTTTTATATGTGTCACATGTGCAATTTCAAAGTGCCTGCGTATCATCCATTGCACTCTTCCAGTGTATCACTCCGTTCACAATCATCCTACGTCCATCTTACATGCTTAATGCACACATCAAGATCCGGACAATCTTTCTGGTGGGCCACACAGATAGATCATTTCCAAAAATCAAACCGTTCAGACGGTCCCGATCATCTGATTGGATGATTTCTGACAATCCCAAAGGATAAAATGTACACCCCGATCCATAGCTCAAATGGTAGATTGAGTGAAGATACCCTCGTTTCAATCACTACTGTTTCCTGTAATGTGGTCTACTTAAGATTTGGATCTGCTTATATTTTGTTAGTACCTCCTAAAATTATCTGAAAAAACAGAAGGACGGTATGGATATATAATAAATTCATCAAGGTGGGATCACGATCAGGGTAACACCCACTAGCGTATTACCTGGGTAACACCTAATCCGCTCCCATTTGGATACAACACATGTGAACGGTCTGGATATCTTAAATGCATCGACAGCTCACATGCGTGGATTAGGTATCTAATTGCACACCGTCGACCAGTTCCCAAAATAGATGTACGTTCTCAACCGTCTGATCTATAGAATTTAAGACTGACGGTCAAGATCGTTACACAAAATGGTCCCAATCAACAATCTGATCCATGTCTTTGTTAGGACCGAGCGTGACTTGCTTATGATTGTAAAGGATAGCTTTAATTAGGCGGTCCTAACCATCTCATCCATGGCCTATAAAATGGATGACTATAAAAAAAAGGCCAATCCAAAGATGGATTGGATCATCCATTCAGTCTGATTTTTACCTTGTATCTCATCAAATGTGTTCTAGGCTTAATGGACAGCTCAGATCGATCAATTGAACTGTCCAAATGACAAAAAAAAAAAAAAAAAAATGAAAAATGAAAAAAAGAACTGCATAAAGGCTTTGAGGGGACAACAAAAAGCTGTTTTGTTTCCCATTCGCCATTGGGCGGGGATTAGGTGTGTCTCGTGTAACAGCTTAGTGGGTGAGTCCCTGACCGTGGGGCCCACCTAGATCAATATTTTGTATATCTACACTGTCCATCCGTTTTTCCAGATCATTTTAGGGCATTGACCAAAACTGAAGCAGATCCAAATCGCAGGTGGACCATACCGCAGGAAACAGTGGTCATTGAACGCCCACCATTAAAAACTTCTTAGAGTCCACTTTAATGTTTATTTTCCATCCAACCTGTTGATAAGGTCACCCATACCTGAATGAAGGGAAAACATAAATATAAGCTTGATCCAAAACTTTTGTGGCTAATAAAAAGTTTTTAATGGTCATTCACAACTCTTTCCGTGGTCCACTTGAGACGTGGATCTTCTTTCTTTTTGGGGTCATGCTGTAAAGTAAACTGAAAAAAATGGATAGACGGTGTGGATATTAAAAAAATACATCTAGGAGAGCCCCACAGTCAGAGACTAACACACTAAGCTGTTAAGCTGGACTCACCTAATCCAAGCCGTTCGCTATTCCGTGAAATTGTCGCAATCTTTCTTTTCTTTAGGGGAAATGAGAATGCCCTCCGCCACTTTTTCTGTGAAGGAAGCTTAGGAGCATTTTGGTCATTAAGCCCGAGCCCGAGCCCGAGCCTGGCCACCCACTTTTTTGTGAAAGATCTAGGCTGTTCATTAAGCTTGCTCACATTGTCAGTATTCTTTCCGACCTTGAATTTTGTGGGTCACTAATAATATGCTTAAGATCATTCAATTAGTGTGATTTTTCACTAGGGTGGACTACCAAAGGTGGGATCCACCTGATGAACG
This sequence comes from Liriodendron chinense, assembly GCA_003013855.2. Taxonomy (NCBI): domain Eukaryota; kingdom Viridiplantae; phylum Streptophyta; class Magnoliopsida; order Magnoliales; family Magnoliaceae; genus Liriodendron; species Liriodendron chinense. The sequence goes on from PVNU02002914.1 coordinate 21,775, forward strand.
GTCCAGATCATGATCAGCTGTGCCACGTGTCCAGTTTCTGTGAGGGGCAATGATAATAGTAGTGGCAAGCATGCAATTTTGGTGACAATCAAGGGCATTGTGTTGGTTAGTTATAGTATATAAGAAATTTCAAACATTGAGCTGTTGGTTTGAAAAGGAACCCTTGCGTTATAAGCTCTAATTCAAGCCGTCAATAGCTCTCATTTTCTTTTATTTTCATTCACATTTATTTCAATTTTTTGTCATCTTTTGATTGAAGAGCAGCCTCACGCCTGTTTATAAGTCAATGAAAGGTGGCGATTTTTTTATGGGATTTTGGATGGTTGTGATTTAGTGGCAGATTCTTCCAGAAGGGCATATGATCAAATGATTTTTATTCAAATGGTATGTGTTTTTTCTTTCATGGGTTTTCTTTTTTTCTTTTGGGTCATATGGAGGACTGTATTCATGAATGATTGGTAATATGAATTGGGTTTTATTTTCATTTTTGCAGAGATGATTGGTTTGAATTGCTGGGCTTTTGATGATCGCAGTTCATCTAGTGATTTTGGATGGAAGATTGGAGGGTGGAAGAATTTTAATTGCTGATTTTGGAGAAAGTTGATTATTTGCTGATCTTATTCAACAGGTGTGCAGCTCTCTCTATCTCTCTCCAGTTCAAGGATTAGCGACTTGACTGAGTCGACCCGGACCTGGTCGAGTCCAATACGGTTTGGCAATAGCCACAAGGGTGACTTTTCCTGACCTGAATCGTGGTTGCTCTGTACCTCTCTCTCGGAATTGGTATTATGAGGTCGACCTCAAGGGAGATTCCGTGAGGTCGAGCTCTGTGGCCCCTGCGGTGATGTCTGATAGACATCCACGCCGAGCATTTTATAGGTCCCCTGTAGGTTCTCGGGTATCCCAAAAACCAGCCGTATACAGAGCTCAGGTGGGCCGTACCATCTGAAATCATGGTAAATCATGCCTAAGCCATCTAAAAGCACTTGGTGGGGCCCGCCTGAGTTTTGGAATGGCCTAAAATTTAGTGTGACCCCTCATCCAAGAGGGACACACACAATGGAAGGGCTAGATGTCTAAACCACATCTCACAAGGTCCTATATACAATCAGGAAGATTTCATTGGGCGGGCATCCATCTACTTTCAACTGTTATTTGTGGTGTGGCTCACCTAAGTTAATGATTGGCATGATTTTCAGGCCCATGACTCCCCATGAAAGGGTTCATCTGATTAATGGGATGGATTTCTGTCACACATCACGGTGGGGCCCACAGAGCTCAACTTCATAATACATTTTCCCTATGTGTGTGTATATATTGCTTGAATAGGGTCTATTTCCTTTCCTTCTTGACCATATTAATTTGGAATTTCTGTGAAAGATACAATAATTTTATTTCAAAGTTGCAAAACTAGACTCACATAAGGCGTATTTGGACGCATGCTCATAGGGCATTTGATGCCAAAATTCCATTTTAAGTCAAACTCTAGTTCACTTTTACATTTGGATGCATTTTCACAAATCACTATCTGATTATAAACATTGAAAAACCCCCTTCAGTAGGGAAACCTCTTTTTGTGGGAGTTGTGTCCAAATGGGCCGTTATTAATATTAAAGATATTATTATTATTATTATTATTATTATTATTTTTTGGGCTTTGATTATTGTACCTCCAAAATATTTCAGTTTATACTTCTTTTTTTGGGTTAGAACACACACTCCACTGTCAGGCCACCCACCCACACGGTTAGTCACACAGTAATGTTAGCCACCCCCACTTGGGAATCGATACAAAGATCTCATTGCTAAAACGAGGTTATCTTCACTAAGTCTGCCACTTATTATAATAATATGCCAAGAAAGATGGTAGCCTAACTAATGATGAGTTACTTAGTCTGTCTACAGCTCGAAAAACACGCACACACGCACACACGCATATATATATATATATATATATATATATATATATATATATATATATATAACCAATACACACTCACCAACACCACATGGGCACTCCATCCTTGGTCTTGGTGTTGAAACAAAGTCTATCTACTGCTAAGCCTTGGAGCCAGCTGACCCAAATATGTATGCAGCGTAGAGCTTTGCTGAGTTGAATTGATCTTCCTCTAAAGTATTAAATAATTAATATGTAAGGCAGTGTAGAGCTTGGGTGGGTCGAGTAGAGCTTTGTGGATTTTCATCTGAGTTTATATAGTTTATATAAGGGTTTTGTTCAGTTTAGCTCTTGTTTTGTTTCATTTGTTTTTCCTTTCCTGGTCTTTGTCCGAGTGTAACCTAATCAGTGCATTTTAAGTGGCTACGAGATCTGATCGAGTTGAGTTAACCTAATCCATGCTGTCTATCCGTTTTCCCATATCATTGTAGGGCATGAGCCCAAAATTGAAGTATATCCCAAGTTCAAATGGACCACACCATAGGGATCAGTGGAAATTGAAACCTACTGTTGAAAACTTCTTGGGGACACAGAAGTTTTAGATCAAGCTGATATTTGCCTTCATCCATGTCTGTGTGACCTTATGAACAGGTTGGATGACAAATAAACATCACTGTGGGCCCTAGATATGTTTCAACTTGGACCACTGTTTCCTATGGTGTGGTCCGTTTAAGCTTTAGATATGCTTCAATTTTTGGCTCATTCGGTTGGACGGCGTGGGTAAGACACATACAACACCTGTGGGCCCCACACAGCCTACCTAGTTACTCATCAGGCAATACGCTCACTTTTTATTTTTGGATAGTGGTGTTGGCCATAACAGCAAGTATACAATATCAACGGCCTGGATCATCCAACGATGCAGTACTTTAGGACGATCAACAGGTGGGCCCATATGTATTATAAAAAGCAAGACATTCACATGTTTTTCAATGTCATAACAAACCGTTTTCTACGCCACACCTACTAATAGACAGCCTTTTGGTCGGTGAAGATGATCAGATACAACAGCTGTTTCTTTAGAAAAATGATGCATGTATCAAAACATCTACTATACAGCCGCTGTATCTTGACAATTTCTCTTACTTTGGGAGCGGATTAGGTGCGGCCCTGACTGTGGGGCCCACCTTGATGTATGCATTGTATATCCATGCCATCCATCCGTTTTGCCAGCTCGTTTGGGTCAGATTCAAATATCAAGTGGAGTACTATACCACAAGAAACGGTGGTGATTGACCATTAATAAAAACTTCTTGTGGGCCACAAGAAGTTTTGGATCAAGCTGATATTTGTTTGTTCCGTCCGTGTGACCTTATCAACAGGTTTTTAATTACGGTGGTGGGCCTTAGGAGGTTTTTAACGGTGGGCGTTCAATCACCACTATTTCCTATTGTGTGGGCTATCACAAATATGGATCTGCTTCATTTTTGGGCTCATACCCTAAAATGATGGTTGGGTAGACAAACAATACAATAAAAGCCTTTCGCAGGCTGTGGTACTTATGGATCAAGTCGCTATTTGTGATTTCCCTTCATCCAGGTATGCTAGACCTTATCAACAGCTTGAATAACAAATGACCATTTAGAATGGGCCCTAGGAAGTTTTTAATGGTGGGCGTTCAATTGCCACTATTTTCCTGTGGTGTGGTGTGGTCCACTTGATATTTGGATCTGCCTCATTTTTGGGACCATGCCCTAAAATGATATGATAAAATGGACGGATGGAATGGATTGAATCCAACTGCCCATGCTGTGGGGCCCACCTACTGCAATACACGTGCCTATGCATTGAATCTAACCTGGAAAGAAATCTCTGCCATTCCTAAATTTGTATTCTGTTTTTGCTTACAGCACCACAATCTAACAGTTGCAATGGGATGCGTTTCTTCGAAGATTGTGGCCCGGTCAAAGAGCTTTCGGGAAGAGCTGAGCCGGAGCTTGAAGAGGAGAACCGATAGCTTGCCCACTCTAGAGGATATACTCATCTCCAAGAACGGTGGAGATCAATTCCTCACTCTCGTTTGCACTGCTAACACAGTGGCTAAGAAACTCCAAAATGGAAATCTCACGACAGAGTCCAGCATTGAAGCAGACCCGTCTGGTAAGCAGATGAATTCGGAGACCGTCAACACCAAAGTATTAATGGACGACTTAAAAGAAGAACAGGGACAACAACAACAAATTGAAGGACAATGTCCAATCCCAAGTGACCATATTGACACAGTCCAAGATAATGAACCCATAATAGATGGTGGAAGTCTAGTACGTACTCGAAGCATCCACACTGTTGAGGAGTATGACGCGATGGTCGAAGCAAACAATCAACCGCCGAGTGTAGGATCTTCAGGAAGCACTTTTAACGAGTGTTTGATGGTTAAAGAGGAAGACATCGAGGGAGACACAAAGGAACAACCCACAACCAATGATCACAAGCCCGATCACGCGGCCATTGAAGACATGAATTTCACAAATGAAAAGGGTTTTCGAAGGAGGGCAAAGGCGAAAGAGCTGGCCACCCTTAGCATTCCAACAACCATTGATTTTCCGGCCTCAGGAAGTTTTGGAAATTGGATCGAATCGAGGAACCAAGTGTTCTCCAATGGTGAATATGTCACACCCAAATTTGGTAACTTTTGCATCGCGAATCCGGCATATGGTGGCGGCGAGTGTAATGTATTTGATCCGGATATGATGGCTTCCTTTGAAGAAGCCATGAAGCAGCTAACAGAAGAGGAATGCACCCTCCAACAGATTGTAGAGAGTCTGGAGGAAGAGAGTGTTGGAAAGGAGGAAAATATGGAGGGCATTCCAGACCAAATACAGGTGTAGAATGGGAAATTGGTATTGAGATTAAGTTGGAAGTTGAAAATATGAGCAATACATCTTAGTCATATGCAATATCTTAGTTGCTTGCCTGGGCCTGTTTGGATAGCAAATTACGACAGTATTGTAATGTAAAAGCGTCATTATTACACTACCAGTAATCACTTTCTTGCAATGGAAATTCTTTTGTATGAATGATTGGGTGTGATTCACAAACACCAAATTCTCGATGAATGTGCTTTTTAATGCTTGGATGGCCTGGATCAAATGGTAGTCATGTGACCGGGGCTGACTTGTCCAGTCTGGAGACGAGTCACGAATAGGCCGAATAAGGGGTGACTCGGTTGAGCCGGGCCCATTTTCATTACTAGTGCCGAACCACATTGTACTCGACTGAGTCAATCTGAGTTGACTCCGATGAGTCATCAATCAATAATTTTTTGGCATGAACTACAGGGTTGCCTGAGAAAATCTCCTAGGTCAGAGGGCCCTAACTTTTTATTTTTTTAATTGGTGGCCTAAGAATAGAAGTTTAAAGAGTACAACAGTGGTCCACTTTTGACAGAAAAGGCCAAAGATTGGATGGTTGGGATTTTCCAATCTAAGGGATTAATGGGGCATTCCCCATCCATGGTGAGTCATCATATCAATCATTTGTCTTAAAAATAGGCCTCACATTTACTAAATTGAGAGTTTGGTGAGGCTTAGGACCCCGATTTCTCACCTATGCAAAAATACATTTGTTTTTTTTTTTTTTTAATGATATTGATTCTAGAAATTATTTTTTGAGATTTTACGTGCGTTTGATTCGTCATTTGATTCTAGAAGAACAATTTTCAGATTTGTGCTTTTGTTGGAGACTGTTAGGCCCTCCATTTTCCTAGATCATTAATGCTTCAATAAACTTGCAAAAGGCACTCATAAAATCAAAGACCTCTCTTGTTGAAGTTTTGTTAAAACCATATATTTCTACACGTGTCATCGAACCATGTTTTCCATAGAATTAATCTCATCCATTCATAAGGTGGGGCCCAATATTGGAAACAAATTGATGGGTTAGAAAACTTCCAAGTGTTTCAAAGTAGTATATTGAGAAATTTTCCTCTGTAAACCACACTTTTGACAAAAAATTTAGCTTAAGTAAACTCCAAAAAATTTAGCTTCCGTTTATAAATATATCGGCAATTTTTGACAAAAAAGACATCTGGAAACCTCTTGCATAATATTTGAAGTACTCAAAAGGATTAATGGATAAGCTGAGATAACGCTACGAATTTTAACCGTAGCCATAGATTATGTTGAAATTTAAAAACTTTTTCACTATGGCTACAGTTAATATCCGTAGCATTTCAACAAAGGAAATATTTAATGATTATAGAAAACATTCAATGAAGAAGTATATGAGCTTTGGAAGGCATTTCCGTCGAAAAATCTATACATTTAGAAATGGAAAGTAAGGTTTTGGAGGTCTACTTTGGCTGGTGGGTCAAAGCTGAGGTTTACAAATGAAAATTTCACTAATCTAGTTATTTTGCAAACTATGGTGCGTCAATGAATGGGTTAGGACATCAGTATAGTAGTGCCTTTCTAACGAATGGATTGGACCTCTGACCTACGTACCATGATGGCAAATGTGTGATGTTGCAAGAGTCATTTTACTTGTGTCACGGGCTTGGCATATCTCATCATCAGAGAGGCGCTAAACTTCAGATAACCAAATCTACCGTCGAAACTTTATGTTATGGTATGATTCACAAAATGAGGTGGTCCAACACTCAAGAGGGCCACACCACAAGAAATAGTGGGGATTCCAGAAACTATTAGAGAGAATTGTCACGGCGGCCCTGACCCATTGGATGGATTGGACGTTGCACCTACATGACATGTTGAAACTTATCCAATGGGTGGATGGTAACTCATCATCCGTATCATTGCTTTAAATTCAAATATTAAGTGGGCCTCATTTTTGGGCCAAGGAATTTCCACGGAGATGATTGTCCTGATTAGGGAATTGATCTCAGTACATCCACCAAGGGAGATTGATTTGGGACCCTTAAACCGTCCATCAAATTGAAATGACCGTTGTTCCTATTGCTAGAGCTTTCAATGGGCCATGCCTAGATCCAACAACATTTTCTATTGACACGGGGCCCGAACCAAATCAAGGTCCATTTTCTGAGTACAATGGACTATCACGCTTAATCTAGGCTGGCCTGGCCTGAAAGATAAATGGGCTGGCTGAGATTGACCTCATCGAGCCCATTGGCCACCTTCTGCATTGCAGTGATTAAAGTGTAACAATCATGAGAGGCCTAACTAGCTTAATTACATACCTAGTGACCCACAATCATAAATTTGATGAAATGGTCTTGAGCCTCCGTCCCACAAAAGTGGGCCCCACACTCCCACATCGGATCTGAGTCTCCAAAGTTGTCTTTCTTCCACTTAATTTTCGACGTGAAACTTCCAAATTTTAGGATGGAAATTTGATGTGGAGATATGGGGCCCTCAAACATGAGAATTAGACTTATTGCCAAATTTTCAGTAGTTTGGAGACCTTGTGTGTGTTGAGTAAACATGGTTGTTAGTAGAGCTGCACACAAATCCAGCTAGCTTGGTTGTTGATTCGAACCAGCTTGATTCGGACGCTGGGTTTGATTTCTACTCTAAGATTTTCGAGTTGAGCTTTAGCTGGCCTTGGCTCGATTCGAATCGACTCAAAGCTTGGTTCGAGTTTGATGTAGCAAGTTGGAAATGGAAGTTTTTAGTCTCATATTGGAAGAGAGCAAAGTAATAAGAGAAAAACTATTTATAAAAGCAAGTGGAATAGCAGGGGTGTCAACGGGCTAAGGTTGCCTTTGGGCCTAGATTTTGAACTATTTTATGTTGGGCTTTTGGACTGGGCCTACTTAAAATTTACTTTTTTCCAAGCTTGAACTCGCCCGAAAGCTTGATCGAACCTTGTTGAGCATGCCATTCCAGCTAGAGAAGGCCAAGCCGAGTTGAGCTCAAGCCAGTGTTGTCTACTGGCCGAGCTGAGCTAGGCCTAGCTCAATTCGGTCCGGCTCAGTTTGCAGCTCTAATGGTTAGAGTTATATGATACTTAGATGCAGGGCTGTCAATGGGCCAGTCTGGCCCTAGTCTCATTTTAGACGTCGGGACGACCTGGTTCTCTGGGCTAATGAATATAGATTCGGCCCATTACTAGGCCCATGCAGTTTTTTTTTTGTGTTAATATAGTACATGTGACCCATCTTTGCACTGCATACACAGGTATTCAGTCCAACAAGTGTGGCCTACAGTTCGGTAATCCAGATCGTTGCACCATTGTGCCCAGTCACTCATGACAACATTGAACATGTGCCAAGGGGACAGAACACAAAGGCAGATGCCCTAGCCAGTCTCGCAGCTTCTCTGTCTATGAGAAAACGTATGCCCCAAAAATCTCCTCAATGGAGCAATGCCAACCTTTTCGATCTGTGGCTTGGATTAGAAGAGAGATACAACAACAATCTACATTCAATTGAGTAGACTCAAAATTGCTTGCTGAGAACTTCTAATCTTGGAGGTTTTTGGGGCATGATTTATCGAAGGTGGCCCCACAGAATGCCAATGGTATGGATTACTGAGCCATGGACACTACTCTCTGGTTCGGGCCCATCTTACTTAAAATAATGTCCATTCATTACTGGGCCTAATCTCCCCGACGGGCCCATACTCTGTTGTGGGCCTGATTTTAGGCCTAACATATGAACGGATCGGATTTGGGTGTTACCCCTACCATGGGGCCCACCTTGATGATTTATAAAATATCCAAGCCGTCCATCCGTTTCTACAGATGATTTTAGGATGGAGTCCTAGAAATTAAGCAGATCCAAATCTTAGGTGGACCAGAACACGGTAAACAGTGGTGATTGAATGCCTCACCATTAAAAATTCCAAAGGGCCCATAGTAAGGTTTTTGTAATATTTATTTCCATCCAACCCATTGATAATGTCAAAAATATCTGGATGAAGGAAACATGCAAATATCAGATCGATCCAAAACTTTTGTGGCCCATAAAATGTTTTTAACAGTCGTTTATCACTGTTTCCAGTGGTATCGTTCACCTGAGATATGGATCTTCTTAAGGTTTGGCATCGTCATCTAAAATGATATAGGAAAACAGATGGACGGCATGGATATATATAAAATACATCAAGGTGAGCTGAGCTGAGCCCTGTTCGAGCTAGGCATGCTCAATGACCACCCTAGCTCGTTTTCAGCTTGGCTTGGCCTTCGAGCTGGACTGACATGTTCGGGCTTGGCCGAGCTTTCGAGTGAGTTCAAGCCCAATTCGAGCTGAGTTTGAGCTGGTACGCCCAGCCCAAAAGCTGGGCTTAAACTGTTTAAAATTGGGCTCAAAGGCCCCACTTACTTTTATAAAGAGTTTCATCTCTCATTTCTTTGTTCACTTCCAATGTGGGACTAAATTTTTTTTTTTTTTTTTTTAACCTTTTTACAAGTGAGTTAGCCGAACTGAATCGAGCTTCAATCGAGCTGAGCCAAATCGAGCTTGGGTTAGCTCGAGCTCGGCTTGAAAATCATTTCGAGCTTGGAAAAACGGCTTGGCCTGGTTCGAATCTAGCCTTCCAATCGAACTAAATCGAGCTGGTTCGAGCCGAGTCGAGCGAGCTAACCGAGCTGGCTTGGCTCGTGCTCAGCTCTATTCATCACAGATAGGAGAAACGGGCTGCCTGGCCCATGGTCCCAGCCAATTCATGCTCGGACCATGGTCTTATACGTTGGGCTCGTCTGGGTCTAGCCTACTAAGGCCCAATACAGGCCCATTGCCACCCCTAATCATAGAGTGAGGCAAATCTTGGGCATAGGTTTTACTGGCAGGCCACGCTTAGACAGGTCTTGTCCCAGCCTACATCCCTTTAATTGCCAGCCACACAATGTTGGGTGTGACCCCATGCAAGCTGGACTCGAGAAAGAAATTGACCACACATGTACTTTCATGGGACGGGTAGGGCATACATGTACGTTGAGCCCATATATATATATATATATATATATATATATATATATATATATATATATATATATATATATATATATAGATTAGTATTTAAAGAGTCTGAACTTTAGATTTTAAAACATGGGAGAAGATTTAAAATAAAGTTAAATAGTTACTAAGTTCATATAAAAGTATGGTTGGTTGATGACATATGGTTCATATTTTTGCAACAAAAGGCCATAATTGCTTAGATTCTGCTGCTCAAACTCTTATTCTCCTTCCATGCAGCTTGCACCCCAGTTCCCACCATAGTGATTGTACGATATCCAATAAGTTTATTGGACAATGGGCCTATCAATATGATGTGGAATGAAACTAAAGCAAAAATTTATAATAATAAATAATTAAATTAAAACCATTTAAATCACATGTACGGAAATTTAATTAGGCAAGAATTCATGCACCACGATCATAAACCACAAGCAGCATGTAATGAAGGAAATATAAAATCTCAAAGGTCCAATGGAAGGTAGAACTTACATTAATCTTAAAATCAAATTAAGGGGCTTTAGGGTTTTTTAGGATATGATTGAAATTAAGAATTAATGAGAATTAGGATTAGGATTAGGGTTTAGGTGATTTGAAAATTGAGGATCTAGAGACTTAAGTCCACGAGACTGTTGAAAATCAAATTTAAATGAAAATGGATAATTGGATTTAAAAGTTGTGTGGGATTAAGTTAGGTTTAAAGGATTCGAATAGGAAAAAGTTGAGGTTTGGGAGAAAAATGAAGTTTAAGGTTATGTGAGCCTATGCCAAATAAAAAAAGGTTCAAGGATTGAGTAGTTTTGGGTTTATGGTTTAAGAAAAGATTAAAAGTTTTCAAACGAATGAAAAACAACAATTATAAATGCCTAAAGTTGAAGAGAAGAAGAATAGAAAAATGATAATTAGCATCATATCAAAAGGGCTCCAATCACTGGAGGGTTCATGCCCATCTCAAGCAATGAAATTTTTTTTCTCAATATTCAAGATAACATTATAGAAAATAAGGTTTCTAATAAAGCTTATATAATCCATGTTTAGAAAAAGTACACTAAAATGACTAAATAAGGAAAAAAAAAAAGAAGATAACAAAACGACGCTCCAAATAAAATGACCCGCGTGTGCAGTCGGATCGTTCGATTGTGTTTTGTCAAACTGTCAGATAGAACCTAGAAAACTCAGGTTTGCCTACTGGCCCTCTGCTCATTTGCTATGTTCCTGATGTTGTACTCCTCTTACGTGCTCCTCACGCGTTCCTCAAATGTCGTCGAGTTACAATGAAATGGGCGTGGGTGCGACACGTCTACTACCCTGGTACACCCGGGAAAAGGAACATGATGGTCTGATGTCCCCATCAATTGTCCCACCATAAAAATAGAATGCTCCAAAAATTAGTACGACCCAACCATGAAATAGGATGCTCCATGTGAATGTGGAGTTTTTTGGTGTTGTTTTATGGTTTTCTATGGAGTACCCTACCTAATAGTTGGGTCAACCTTATTTTTGGGGCATTTCATTTTCATGACGGGATAATTTCAATGGGTGGAGAGGATGTTTTACAAAAATCATGGTGGGCCCCACATGCCAACTAGTTGGACATACAACTAGTTGCATGTGAGCATTTACACACACACACACACACACACACACACACACACACACACATTCTTTTCCCATGCACCTGGCTCTCACCCTTTCCCCTGGTTTCTCTTCCTCTCTCAACATGTGTTGGGCATGATGTGTTCATTTTGTATGGCCAATACAGGATGAGAAGCAGGTTGGGCCAATTAATCGACGAGTTGACTCGATGATGTGTGTGAATGTTTCTCTTTGCTAGTAGCAAATGTTTTCAAGATGGTAGTATTGATTAAATTGGAGTTTCTGCTAGTCAATGAAACTAAGAATATACAGGTTGTTAGACCTCATAGAATCACTTTTAATTGAGGGTGGCTAGACATCATAGAATCACTTTTAATTAAGGAATCAAGACTCCCCAATTTGAATGTCTTTGATTGATGGTTTGCAACCATAGAATCACTTTTAATTGAGGAATCAAGACTCCTCGATTGGAATCAAGACACCCTTATGCTTATCAATTGTAAACAAGATCTGAAGCCGATTAAAAACCTACTGCTCAACTCTAATACTTGGAATATTGAGATATCTTAACCTCGATCATGATTTGAGGAGTCTGGTTATAAGAAAAGGAAAAGAAAAGAAAACACAACAAAACACTAATGAAACTCCATGATGGCTATAATCATGAAGACAACTGTTTGCATCAATCACAACCGAGGGGATTATTAAAAAAAAGGACTAGATGACCTTAGGTTTTTTATATGCTAGAACTCGAGAACTCGGCAGGGCATAGAGCATATACTTAAGTGTCACTTAGAAAAAAGTATGGGGTGTGTGAGACGGGGAATGAGCAATATTAAAAATATTAAAGTTAATGAACAATAAGATCACAGCTCGTGGGCATGGAAATATGATAGGAGAAGTGAGAGATACGACGATCCTCCTAAGAAAAGATAATTGTGAATCTCACATCCCAACCCTACTCTAATCAACTTGATTGAACTTCTGAGATGACTTGAATGTGGACGTGGGCTAAGCTAGATGCTTAGGATGTGATAGATGGGCCACTTTCTCTCCTTCACTCCATCTTTCTTACTCTTACCCTCTTATTTTTACTCTCCCTCTTTTATAGAGAATTGTGTTGTGTGAAATGAGAGAGGTGACAGGTGCTTATAGATGAGGGTGATAGCATTCATAACAAGTGAAAAGTGTAGGGTGAAAATGCCTTATAGAGAGACTTAGTTGGTTATTGGACACATGGCATCTTTCAGCTGACTTGATAAGTAATAAAACTTGTAATTTCACCATGTTCTAGGAGAAAATAATTGTTTTACCGCACCTTCAACATCAATCGAATTGCCACTGGGTAGCTTAATCTTAATAAGACCTCTCTAGAGATCTTGGATATTTGTGCTCAACCTTTGAGAGATTCCAGTAGCTTTTGTCTATTAGCAACAATCAAGTTGTCCACTCCCTCTCCAGTAGTAGCTAGTTCTTTTTTATAGAGTTATACCCACCACGTGGGGCTCTGAGCAAGAAAGATTGACTCGTCCCCTACACGATGAATTGACTAAACATTTGACTATCCACTTGTCTCCATATGTAATAAGGTTTGTTAAAGTCCTTCACTAAATGAATGATTGGTATCTAAAATAAAAAGACAGTAAATAAATTGGTTTGAAAATCAACAAATTATTAGTTGTCCAATATTACCCATATTAGACTTTGAACTTAAATAAAATTACAAAGCTTCAGACAATTTTATACCTTTTTCTCCAAAGTCATCGTAAACAAATCAAAGGTGAGATGTTCACAAAGGCCCTTTTGTAGCTATGGCAAGGGTTTTTTGGTCAAGAAAAAGGGCAGAAAATGAATTTTGGAAATTAAAAAAATATTAAAATTGTTTTTGAAAATCAAGAGCTTTCAAGGTTAAGCTTATGATCATTCAATCAAAGTGATTTCTGATCAACAATCAAAGGCGGGTTCCACATGATGGAAGGTCGAGATCATTGATTCTTTCCAGTATAATTAATAAAAACATCACATTTTTTAGCCACTGCTTAAGTGATGGGCATCCAAAGGTGGACCCCACATGGTGGACTTCAAAATTTCAAAAGGTTAAAAAAATAATAATAATAAAATCACATACACAGCATATATGTACTTTCACGTGCAGCTCTAACTTCCTTTCCAGCCTGTAAGATCATGCCGTTTCACTTACAGGTGGGCCCCACAGTTGAAATCAATGGACAGACAGTGGTCTGATCCAGTGTGAAAGTGCAACCAGCCTAATATGTGGATTCGGTCTGATTTTCATGTCTTGGTGGTGGAGCCCACCTTGTATCCGGATCAGATTTCCTAGACATATGACATATCCAACAAGAGCTCACATACAATGCATGTATGTAGGCATTTCTGGTTTCATAGTCTCTTTTGGGTTCGGTCAGTGACAATAGGGCTCACCTTGATGTATTTGTTATATATCCAGCCGTCCATCCATTTTTCCAAGCTCATTTTAAGGCATGGGCTAAAAAATGAAGCAGACCCAAATCTCAGGCGGACCACACCACAGGAAACAGTAGTTATTGACCATTAAAAGCTTCTTGTGGGCTACAAAAGTCTTGGATCAAGCTGATATTTGCGTTTTCCCTTCATCCGGGTCCATGCTAGGAAATAAACATTAAAGTAGGCCGTAGGATGTTTTTAATGGGAGGTGTTCCATCACCACTGTTTTCTGTAGTGTGGTCCACCTAATATTTGGATCTTCTTCAATTTTGCCGCTCGTGTCCTAAAATAAGCTGGCAAAAATAGATGGACCACATACATTCACGGCCTGACCGAATCCGTTATCCCCTCTTTGGAGGGAGGCGGATTGCTGGCAGGGGCTCTGTGGGGCCCACCGTGATATATGTGTTTTATCCATACCGTCCATCCATTTTAATATATAATTTTTAAGGCATGAACCTGAAAAGGAGGCAAATCCAAGGCTTAAGTGAGCCAACCCATAAGAAAGCACCATTGTGAAGGTAGGGCCCACCGTGATGTTTATTTGCCATCCAAACTGTTCATAAGGTTAGATAGACCTGAATAGTGAAAACACAAATTTCAGCTTGATAAAAAAAATTTCATGGCACTTAAGAATTTTCAACTGTAGGCATTCGATCCCACTGTTTCTGTGGTATGGTCCACTTAATCTTTGGATCTGCCTCATTTTTAGACTCATACCCTAAAATGATCTGGCTAAATGAATGGACTGCATGGATAAAACACATACATTACGGTTGGGCCCTACAGAGGTCCTGCCAGGAGAGCCCATCCTGGCAGGGGTAGGACACAATCTGCGTCCTTTTGTAGGGCTAGCATCTTGATTAGGGGTGTCAATGGGCCGGGCCTGGGTAGGTGTTGGCCCGGATTTTTCACTATATCAGTCCGGGCCTTTGGCCCGGCCCGGTGTAAAATTCTCATTTTTCAGGCCCGAGACCGGCCCATTGAAACCCCTACTTAGAATGCGTGGCAAGTTACCATGCAATCATTCCTTCAATTTTAGACCTTTACGGCTGAATAATTGTAGGTGGGCCGATGGTTGGTTTAGCCATCATGACATCAGTCCAGGCCATGATCCGTCCATCAGATCACGACATATGAAAAAAGTTGTCGACAGTACAAGGATGTTGATACATCAGCAACGAATTGTAGTTGGATTGTGACTAAAGAAAGGCCTGCACTTGGGGCACACCCCATCAATGAATTAAAGTCATCAGCACGCCTAGTACGGGCCGCTGAAAACCCAGGCCCACCTTTTCTGGGCCCACATTAGGCCCGGACATATCTCCACCCTAAAATTCTGGTCCAAACCCCATTTCGTGATCATTACATGGGAGTGGATTAGGTGGCGTTCCTGACTGTGGGGCCCACCTTGATGTATGTATTTTGTGTTGATGTTGTACATCTGTTTTTCCCCATCATTTTAGGGCACGAGTCCAAAAATATGAAGGGAAAACATAAATATGAAATTGATCCAAAACTTCTGCTGCTCCCATGAAGTTTTTAATGGTGGGAGGTCAATCCTCACTGTGTGGTCCACTTGAGCCTTGGAACTGCCTCATTTTTTGTTTCATAGCCTAAAATGATCTGGAAAAATGTATGGATCGTTTAGGTAAAACTCATACATCTCGTTGGGCGGCACAGATCCCTGGCTGGATGGATTATCGGTTGCTTCCACCTGATGAATGGAAAAAAAGGCAAATATAAGCTTGACCCAAAACTTTTGTGACCAGAAATTTTTAATGTTCAATCACCACTGTTTCCTGTGGTGTGGTCTACTTGAGATTTAGATCCGCTTCATTTTTGTGCTGATATGCTAAAATAAGTTGGGAAAACAGATGGAAGGCATGGATATTTAATACATACATCAAGCAGGCCCCACGAGCTTGGATTAGGTACTACCCCCACTAGGATGTGGTGGAAGACGGATGGATATGTGGCAGGTTGGTATTGGTGGAGAGCAGGTGGGGCCTGCACCTCAGTTTGCTGATGTGATAGGTCTGTTAGCGCTTCACCAATATTGAGATACGGCCCCTGCTCTCCACCAATACCGAGGTGCCACATACCCATCATCTCCTGCTGCGTCTAAGTGGGGGTAGTACCTAATCCGGTCATGGCCACATTGTGTTGGGTGAGGCCAGGCTGCACCTAATCCTCTCCCTTATCATAGATGGACCTACCTCACCAGATGCCAGTGGCCCATTTAACATTGGGCCCTGAAAGAAAACACGGCCTATTGATGGGCCCAATCAGTGAAAACAGGCTCGCATGGTGTCTGCTACGCAACATTTCAGTTTAAGTAGCACTAGAGTGAAGGCCATAGGCACTCATCGCTCAATCGGCCACTCATCGGTGTGGACATTAAGACCCACCATGACATACGGGCATCAGCCCAATAATCCAATGGCTAAGATGCATCCGACGGAACACGGCACGTGGTACACATGTGAAATGGAATCTTTGGAAGAAAAATATCAAAACCTATGTTTGGCTGTGATCATGGAAGTGAAATGGTGTTTGGTCATATATAGTACAGCATTTGAAAGTAGGTTTCAAGTTGTCCTTACCTCAGCCATTGAAATGTACTGAGGTGGGCCCAACGGCTTTCTGTCCAAAGGCCCATTTTCAATTGCTGTAGAATTCAAGATGTGGAAAACGTGATAGATGCAAAAGAGATGGAAAATTCATTCTTTCTTGAAAAGAGTGGACAATTCTTTACAAAGAGAAAGTCCATAAATGGTTTTTCCAAAAATGTTTTTTTGTAAGATAATGCCTATCTTAAGACTGTTGAAAAATGAGGAATTCTTTGATACTCTGGTAGGGTGTATGGATGATACTCAGGCACTTAGAAATTGCACATGAAGCATGCGATTAGTCAAATTAAACCGTCTAGATTATGAACCTATGGCTTATTTGATTATCTTATTATCGGATTGGTGGGCATTTATTGGACGGTTATAAATGGAAAAAATAAAATCCAACGGTCCTATTTCCACAAACAAGTGTCTACGAATCAGAGTTATGATTATTCAACCAATCTGATCTTAGGGTTGTGATTTGGAGACAGTGGATTGTAAACGGTTTTATTTGAGTTAAAATCTCCTCCTTTTCATTGGGAGCTGATTAGGTGCGGCCCTAACCGTGGGCCCACCTTGATGTATGTATTGTATATCCACACCGTCCATCCGTTTTGCCAGCTCATTTGAGGGCATGAACCAAAAAATGAAGCAGACACAAATATCAAGTGGACCATACTGTAGGAAACAGTGGTGATTGAACACTCACCATTAAAAACTTCCTAAGATCTACTCTAATGTATGTTTGCCATCCAACCTGTTTATGAGGTCATACGAACCTCTATGAAGGGCCAAAACCAAATATCAGCTTGATCCAAAACTTTTGTGGCCCATAAGAAGTTTTTAATGGTCAATCACCACAGTTTCCTATGGTGTGGTCCACCTGAGATTTGGATATGCCTCATTGTTTGAGGTCATACCCTAAAATGTGCTGGAAAAACGGATGGACGGCGTGGATATGCCTCATTGTTTGGGTCAAAACTCGAGCATGAACATTGGTGATCCAGACCGTTGATCGCGTGAATGGACGGTGCTCCGAAAATTTTACCTAGTAGCCACTAATCTTGGTGCCCCCTTTCAGTTTAACATGAGCCGCCCATTTGTGGAGCAAAAATTGAAAGGTTGGCATTATCCTATTGAGGAAATTTCGCAGGATGATCCATCTGTTGCGTAGAACAGATCAATGATCTGGATCGTTGAACCATCGACTGTGTTTGTAATCCTAAGTGGGGCACTTTAATTGATCGACCTGGACGGTCGTTAGGTGCAAAACATTTTTTTCGTTGGCGGCTGGATGAAAAATCCTGAGGATCAGATGATCCAATCGATCCGCAAGTTTGTCTGTTTTTTTCTATACAACCATCCATTTACCGAGTCATCAATGGTACGGTCAGGATTGTCTGATGAAAGTGATTGTTGGAACTATAAAGAATTCATGATGGGCCTCGAGGAATTGTTGATTGGACCTATTTTATGTAATGATCTTAACCATTGAAAATTTATAAGCAATTGTTGGGATGACTAGAATCGTCCCCAGTGTGATATTTGCATGGTAGTTCATGAAACCTGTGATGGAGCTAATGGACGGCCTAAATTGATCAATTTGGATGGTCCAAAGTGTTCCAATGCATTTAGAGTTTTAAGACTTGGACGAGTCCCATATGACTCATCCGAGTCGACTCAGATTCAGGTTCTACCCAAACCAGAACTGAACGAGTGGATCTAAGTTACCGAGTCTAAAAACCATGATACAATCCATCTACTTTAGGGCCCACTAAATAGAGTCTGATCTGATACACATGACACGTGTAAGGGAAAGGATGCATGATACGGTTCTGGTACTCCCATTCTTATTGCTAGAGGACCGTTGATGCCTTGGCTCAAATGGGCTTCTGAGAACCAACTGATGGTGGGCCCGGGTTGAGTCAACTCAGTGGCCCAACCTAGTGGGCTTCACAAAGAGTGAGTTGGGCTAGAACGAGTCTTCCAGTTTCTTCTGGCTCTCCTGAGTTTTCCCTGGTCGAATGTCTGAGTCTTGAACAAGTCTTCGAGGAGATATGCCCCATACTGACAAGGAAAAACTATTTGGACGGTTAAGATTGAACTACATATATGCCACGTGTAAATTATCTGTGTGCGCGAGTATCTGTCGTCGTGCTCCTTCAGCGTTTTAGAGGGTGTCACTATTTACACGTGTACATTATTTTTCTCGCTACCTTAGAGAAATTTCCGACTGTAAACGTCTGGTTTACGCAATATTCCCAACTAAACCTCCACTTCTTTTCTTTCCAAAAGTAAACTTCCATTAATTTTCTGACCAAAGTGCCCCCTGTTCGTTGAGAGTTTCACCGCGATCTCGTTGAATTGATCTCGTTGAGTTGATCTCGTTGAAAATCAACGAGACACAATTTTCTCGTTGAAGATCTCATCTTCATCTTCATCTTCATCTTCATCTTTCTTATGGCTCCTCCATCGAAGAGGCTACGGAAAGGTATGTTTTAGGAATGTTTGGGGGTGATTTTCGTTTTACGTTGGGTTCGTTTGAATATTTGGGAGTGATTGTCGTTTTAGATTGATCGTTAACCTCGGCATACCAACTGCTTGTAAAAATGCCAATGTAAACTTTAAATGTTGAAATGGGAATGTAATGGCTTGATCAACATACAAGGTGTTTGTAGAAATGCCAATTAACCTTGAAATGTGCCATACAAGTTTGTAGAAATGCTTCAACGTGATCGCGTTGAAATGCAATGAGATTACTTTCAAATTGAAGGAGATCATCTCACTTAAAGTGAACGAGATCTCGTTGAAATTCAACGAGCACAGACTTATTTCAACGCGATCGCGGTTAATTTCAACGCGATCGCGGTCAATTATATCTGTGCTCGTTCAATTTCACCGCGATCGCGGTCAATTTCAACGCGATCGCGGTCAATTATATCTGTGCTCGTTCAATTTCACCGCGATCGCGGTCAATTTCAACGCGATCGCGGTCAATTATATCTGTGCTCGTTCAATTTCAACGAGCATAGATATAATTCAACGAGCACTGAAAAATTCATCAATCACACTGATAGTTATTCAACAAGCACACTGATATAGTTTACGTTTCATATATTTTCTTTGTAGGGATTGAAGAATTGCCAAGGAATGTTTACCCAAATAATTCCGCTCGATGTTCACTGACTTGGTGGTTCGATATTGTGAAGGACGGATTAGAGAAGCACGAGAGTCGATTGAAAATGCTTCGAGATTCTCAATTTTCGTTTCTGTTAGACATCCCCTCATTCAGATACAATAGCGCCATAATTCACTCACTTCTTTCAAGACATAGAAGTGACATGGGTGAGCTAGTATTTGAATTGAGGGAAAATTTCCTAAACTTTACCAAGATGGACTTTGCCCTTATAACAGGGCTGAAGTTTGGAGACATCTATACCGTTGAGAAATCGACTAGTAAGAAGTCGATAAAAGAAACTTATTTCAAAAAATATCCTATTGTAAAAAATAGTCTACTACAAGCGTTTGAAAAAACTGTAGATTCAAATAAGCACTCAGATGTCGTGAAGATCGCATTGTTAATGTGTGTGGAGTTTTTCGTAAGGGGGACAGACACGAAGAATCATTGCAACCCCCTATTCATTGACTTGGTTAACTCTTTGGAAGAGTTCAATAAGTATCTATGGGGCAATGTGGCATTCGAGTCAATGTCTCAAGGGATACAAACTGCTAGTCACGCAGCAAAGTCAGGAGGAAAAACCTACAATGTTCTCGGCTGCATATTTCCATTACAAGTAAGCATTCTTTGTTTATTTCACATAAGTAGTATATATTTTCAAAGTAGAGTTTTTGAATCTAATGAAATTTGTTGTCATTGTCACAGATATGGGCCGTTGAAAGGGTTCCAGCCTTAGCTTCCATTGCAATATCATTTGTTTCCAACCAAGTTCCACGCTTCACGAAATATCGAGGGTGGAAGGGTTGGAGGTATCCGACAATAGATGATATTTTGAAACATCCAGATGTAAGTAGCATTCCATTACAAATTTGTTGGTAGACCAGATATTATTGTAGAAGTGTTAGATACTAATTTTTTAGTAACTTATAAACACAGACCACCGTGCTGCTTACCCTGGAACCCACAACTGATGAACTTGAGATAGAGGCAATCCGAGTACTTCGAGAAAAGTTCCAGGTAAGATAATCATTGGCCTTAATGTAAGTTACATTTACTTTATGATTATCTAATAATGTTAATTTTACAAGGCATTGAAGCCGGTTGCATTGGAAGGATGATTGGAGAAGTCCGAATGAAGAGGACACTGGATATCATCCAAAGTAAAGATGAAGAAGAAGAAGTTGAAGAAGAAGAAGCTGAAGAAGAAGAAGGTGAAGAAGATGAGAAAGCACAGAAGAATGGGGAATGCGAAGATGAGAAAGAAGAAGAGGAAGAAGGGGATGATGAAGGAAAAGAGGAAGTGAGAGAGGGAGAAGAAGAAGGAGTAGGAGAAGGAGAGAGCGTGAGAGGAGGAGATGTGGATGAAGGTTTGAAAACATTGATTGAAAATCTAAAGAGAGAGAGAATACAGATAAAAAAAGAAAGAGAGGAACTGGAAAAGGAGAGAAAAAAGATGAAGCAAGAGAGAGAAGATATGAAGAATGAGAGGAAGATTGAGAGAGAAGAGATGAAGAAGGAGAGAGAGGAGATGAAAAAGGAGAGAGAGACTGAGAGAGAAGAAATGAAAAAAGAGAGAGAGGAGATTAAAATGGAGAGAGAAGCATTGATGAAGGAGAGATCAGAGTTGAAGAAAATTGTAGATATGAAGAGGAAGAAGTTCGAAGATGGATTAAACAAGGTTTAATATTTTTTTATGGAATATTAACTACTTTATTATTACTTTCATAAATTTCTTACTTGTTTCTACTATATAGGAAGAAGATAGATTAATTGTTTTTACTTCTGATGTGGAACTGGACAATAAAGAAATGGGTTCACATTTGGTGGCGAAAGAGGAAATTAAAGAAGAATGTGAAAGTACTCCTGTAAATGAAGGAAGGCCAAAAAGGCCAGTAAAGCCATCGTACATAAAGCAATCCCCATACGTATCATTATCGGCAATTCCTACAACTGGCCTCATCAGTGAAGCTCAGAAACTGAAAGTGTTAGATACTTCTCCGATATCATTTATTGTGCCGATGGACCCGTTTAGAGAGTTATCGGAGAAGGAATTAGCAGTGTGTATGGATTGGTATAAAAAAAATAGTAATACAAAATCAGGAGAATCATTTAACAGCATTTGGCAGACAGGTGCCTGGGTCGATAGCCTTGTAAGTATTGTCAATTTATTTTCGTTGAGTTACTTATAATTACGACCTATATAAACATCTCGTTGAATCTTATTATTATTAAATTTTTTTGCTTAGGCTATCGACACATACATTAAATTTTTGATAAAAAGGCAGGAGGATTACAAGGGAGCATATCCACAAGATTGCAAGTTCTGCCCCACCTATTTTCAGGTAATTGTTTATTTTACCTGAATGTTATTTTATTTGTGATTGTAGAAGACAAATAGTAATATGTAAATTCTGTTGTAACAGCAATGTCTCAATAGGTGTCTTCCGCTCTTGAGAACCTATCGGGATTCGAATGATAGCGAAGTGCAGCGCTTGATTTGTGAAGAAAATCAGAAAGATTCTACATTTGCTATTGTAAAGGGAGAAGAAGGATCAAAGGAATTTTGGCGCTATGAACAGGTAAGGTTATCGTCTTCAATTTATCGACTGTCGTCCAATAGACAATGGTTGCGTCTTATATGTTATTTTCTTCTGTTTACCATGGACAGGTGTATGTACCAATGAACTATGACAATAAACATTGGTTTCTTCTTGTCATCCACCCGGAAGCAAGAGAGATTATTCTTCTTGATAGTTTAGACACCAAAGGAAAGAGTAGATACAAGAAAGAGATGGGTATCATAACTGAAGCACTCCATATTCTATTTCATGCCACTGGAGATACATCTGCGCTTGATAGA
The DNA here is from genome assembly GCA_003013855.2 of Liriodendron chinense. Classification (NCBI taxonomy): domain Eukaryota; kingdom Viridiplantae; phylum Streptophyta; class Magnoliopsida; order Magnoliales; family Magnoliaceae; genus Liriodendron; species Liriodendron chinense. The sequence continues at coordinate 44,338 of PVNU02002914.1, forward strand.
AATGAATGGAATGTCCGCATTGATGCATCTGCACCAAAGCAAACGAATGGTTATGATTGTGGCATATTCGTTATGAAGTATATGGACATCTTGAGCAGCGGTCTACTTTTGAAGGATAAGGAGTTGCAACCACACGCTCGTACATTTAGGAATTCATTGGCTTACGATTATTTGAGCGTCGCCGATTAGTCATAGGCATGTGAGGAAGTGGGAAATTTTGTGAATGTATATTGTGAATGTTGTATATTATGAATTGTGGATGTATATTGTGAATGTTGAATTGTGGATGTCAATGTTAGATATGGGCGTAATGATGAGGCTAAATCAACGCGATCTCGTTGAATTTCAACGAGAACAGTTGGTATTCAACGCGATCTCGTTGAATTTCAACGAGCACAGTGTGAATTCAACGCGATCTCGTTGAAATTCAACGAGAACAGTGTAAATTGAACGCGATCTCGTTGAATTTCAACGAGCACAGGTGAGTTCAACGCGATCTCATTGAATTTCAACGAGCACAGTGTGAATTCAACGCGATCTCGTTGAAATTCAACGAGAACAGTGTAAATTCAACGAGAACAGTGTTAATTCAACGAGAACAGTGTAAATTCAACGAGCACAGTGTTAATTCAACGCGATCTCGTTGAAATTCAACGAGAACAGTGTAAATTCAACGTGAACAGTGTAAATTCAACGCGATCTCGTTGAAATTCAACGAGAACAGTGTAAATTCAACGAGAACAGTGTAAATTCAACGAGCACAGTGTTAATTCAACGCGATCTCGTTGAAATTCAACGAGAACAGTGTAAATTCAACGAGCACAGTGTTAATTCAACGCGATCTCGTTGAAATTCAACGTGAACAGTGTAAATTTAACGAGAACAGTGTAAATTCAACGCGAACAGTGTAAATTCAACGCGATCTCTTGAATTTCAACAAGCACAGTATACATTCAACGCGATCACGTTGAAATCCACTGCGCACAGTATACATTCAACGCGATCACGTTGAAAATACAATACTCAATCATCATTAATTATATATATAGATAGCTAAATGAATAATATTTACACCCATGAACCATCAACCATCATTACTCGTAAATGAAGATAAAGATACATTATTCCTCAGGTATTGGAAACTTGCATCTACGTCGTTATGACCTGTTTGTTTACACCCACCACACTTGACTGTTTTCTGTTCCTCTCCACGTGAAGGAATTCTCATCTTCTTCGGTCTTCCAGCTGACCTCCTTACTTCCGGAGGTTTAATTTTCGCACAAAATTCCTTGAATTGGTCCGATAATTCCCACTCACTCTTATCACGAACTGGGTAAAGTGGTTGGTTGTAGCACATTCGGTAATTTTCAACTGTATAAAATGGAGAACAATATTTATGATGAGGAAGATTATACTTTATACATGCCGAAAGAACATGGATACAAAGCAGCGCTTTGACATCAAACTCGCGACATGTACACGAAAGTTCGCTAAGCTTAAGTGTGTCATTGTAATCTCCTATAGTATAATATTCGTCGCGAGAGATTGCATGACAGCGGACATCGCGCGCCATCGGTATAAGTTCCGTTATTTCTTTCGCAGCCCATTTCGTCAATGGTCCACTAAATGTTGATGCACGTTCACTTCTCTTGTAGAACATTTCTTGGATCTTTAATCTGACCGTCTCTATCAGTCTAGTAACAGGGTACTCTCTTGCTTCCTTGAACAAAGCATTAACACACTCCGATATGTTCGTAGTCACGAAATTGAATCTTTTTCCTGAAAAATGTGAAGATGCCCATCTTTCGTATCCTATTTCTGTCAACCATGCAAATACTGGAGGGTTTGCCATTTTAATATTATGCATTATCTTTTCAAATTCAGCCTTTCTGCAAGTCTTTACAGCTTGCCAATATAATGTTTCCAACGACTTGTCTTTAAATGTGTCAACCAAGTTTCTGTAGATATGATAGGCACAGTAGCCATGTGTTGCGTATTGAAAGACTTCGGGGACTTCTTTCATTAAACCTTTATGTCGGTCTGATAATATCATAAGTCCTGGAAGATACCCTAACGTAAAATTGAGGTTATCAAGGAACCATTTCCAACTGTGGTTGTTCTCTGATTCCCCGACACCAAATGCTATTGGTACAATTTGATTATTACCGTCCAGGGTTGTAGCAACAAATAGAACACCATTGTATTTACCTTTTAGGTGAGCCGCATCGAATGCCAACACCCTTCGCAGATAAGTTTGGAAAATTCTGACGCACTGTCCGAAAGCAACAAAACATCTCTCGAACCTACTTGTCTGTGAGTTAACAAGCACGGCAGTCACTGTTCCTGGGTTGGCCCTCCGCAGCTCATGCAAATAGGCCGGAAGTTCATTGTAAGAGTCTTCATAAGATCCCATTACACGCTTGATTGCGATCTCCTTCGCCCGCCATGCTTTCTTGTAGCTCATAACAATATGATATTTCTCATGCATAGCCAATACAATGTCTTTCGGGCTTAATCCCATGCGTTATTCAATACGACTAATAACCAAATCACTAGCTAACTTACTACTTGCTTGTCGATGATCACTCTGCATACATGACATTTCACATGTGTGTTTGGACGTGTAAGTTTGAATCTTAAATATTCCGGCATCATTTACCCTAGATGCATGGACCCTTCATTGACAGTTATCTTCGACACACACCACGGTATATCTCTTCGTTGATGAATACAGGACCCGATATTGGAAGTGATTTTTCATGGCAAATTGGCTCAACACATTCTGGCACTATCTCTTGTCCTTAAACGTTTGACCAATAGCTATCTCATTCGACTCATTCAGCGATCCATTAAATTTTGACAGATCCGCATTGACAAATGCTTCATCTTCTAAAGGCATATTAAATCCAACATCCATGAAGTTTGATGTTTGAAGTGGCTCGGGTGATGAAGGCAAATGTGCTGTTTTACGTAACGGTGATGATGAATACACATGTCCTCTTGTAGGTGAAGATGAGGATGTAGACCCATGTACTCTTCTAAGTAATGGTATATACGAAGTCACAGGTACTCTTGTATGAGAAGATGATGATGACTCCACATATGCTTTTGTAAGCGAAGGTGATGATGAAGGCACATTGCCGCTTGTAGGCAAAGATGACGATGATGTCACATGTACTTTTGCAGGCGATGGTGATACCATATATTCACTTTTCAGGCTAAGGTCAGCTGCCCAATTAACGCCATGTTCTTCACACATATTTGTCATCGGAAGGGCATCATGTTGAATGTCGACATTATGTTCAACGCCACTACACCGAATAGGGTCTTCGTGAATGGTCTCATTAATGCGCCGCAGTGTCTCTATTATTAAAGGCATGTATATATTTGGATACTCCGATTGTGCTGCCAAGAACACTCGTACATCTTCATCGTCTTCAATTTCAGATGGAGGGATTGATTGGTTTGAGCATGGGTATATTACTTTCATATTAATATCATGATCATTCGGTGTACTCTTAATGATCCTGTAGATCTTCGATAGAAGATCATCATATGTAGTGTTGACACTCAAAGCAAAACTTTTCGATTTTCCACCCTTATACGTGTATGAATTGTTTTGACATATTAAGTCCCCACCATAAGAGCAGACGATGATTCTAGCAGCCATTATCTGCAAAGAAACACAATGAAATTAGTTATCTTTCAAATTTCAAATACTACTCTTTTAAAATTCAAAGAGTACAATACTTTTGTTACAGTTTCAATGATTACTCGTTCATCTTTGAAATCACAAAAGAGAATGGTGTAAAATTTATTGCACAGTGTAAAATTCAAAGAGCACGGCAATTCAAAGTGCTCAGTGTAAAATTCAAAGAGCACGGCAATTCAAAGTGCTCAGTGTAAAATTCAAAGAGCACGGCAATTCAAAGTGGTCAGTGTAAAATTCAAAGAGCACGGCAATTCAAAGTGCACAGTGTAAAATTCAAAGAGCACGGCAATTCAAAGTGGTCAGTGTAAAATTCAAAGAGCACGGAAATTCAAAGTGCACAGTGTAAAATTCAAAGAGCAAGCGCAGAGCAATTCAAAGAGCAATGCAATTCAATGTGTCTCGTGTAAAATTCAAAGAGCACACCAATTCAAAGTGCACAGTGTAAAATTCAAAGAGCACGGCAATTCAAAGTGCTCAGTGTAAAATTCAAAGAGCACTGCAATTCAAAGTGCACAGTGTAAAATTCAAAGAGCAAGCGCAGAGCAATTCAATGAGCAAAGCAATTCAAAGTGTCTCGTGTAAAATTCAAAGTGCACAGTGTAAAATTCAAAGAGCACAGCAATTGAAAGAGCAGAGCTATTCAAAGTGTCTCATGTATAATTCAAAGAGCATACCAATTTAAAGTGCAAAGTGTATAATTCAAAGAGCATACCAATTCAAAGTGCAAAGTGTAAAATTCAAAGTGCAAAGTGTAAAATTCAAAGAGCACAGTGTATAATTCAAAAAGCACATCAATTCATATAGCACAGTGTAAAATTCGAAGAGCAGGTTGTAAATTTCGAAGAGCACAGTGTAAAATTCAAAGAGAGCACAATGTAAAATTCAAAGAGCACAGCAATTCAAAGAGCACAGCTATCACGAATCTTCGAATGTCCTAACATTTCCACTGTGCTCTTTGAAATATCAATATCAATATGCTCGTTGAAATTGGACGAGATCGATTATTGCAAAAACACATTGCGATAAAACAAAGATCCTACTTGATTATTAAAAATAAATAACGCATTCGTAGAGGAAAAAATTTCACATTCTTCGTTCTTACCTGGTCCACACCACAGCCTCGTTTCCAATGAAACACCCGTTGAAGAAATAGAATAGTAATGCTCTGAAGTGGAAACCGATCTCAAAACTAATGAGATGATGCTTTTTTGCTATAAATGAGAGAAGAAAATGAGTTTTGAATATATAAGAGGAGAAAAACGAGTAGAAAATAGGTTTTCTTTGGAGAAGGAATAATACCTAAGTACAGGGGTATTTCGGTCCGAAAATGCTTTGTCCGTACAAGTGAAGTTCACTTTTGGAAAGAAAAGAAGTGGACGTTTAGCTGGGAATATTGTGTAAACCAGACGTTTACAGTCGGAAATTTCTCGCTACCTTATTGGTACGAGAAATTATATACTCTGGAAGAGCGTGATGGATGATACACATGCATGGAGAAATTATACACGTGGCATGCGAGTAACAGATATTAAACGGTTCAGATTGTGGGTAACACTTATTTAATTATCTAACCATTGGATTGGTGGTCATTTACAAGTGTCCATTTAATTAGAGGTGAGGATTCTTCAACCAATCTGAATATCACACATACATCGCGGTGGACCCATAGAGTTTAGTGTTATGGGTCTGCCGAAATCAAGGTCACAGGAAATTCATGCTGATTCAATGGACCAAGCAATCTAAGATTATTTGATCATGAGCTCCACATGTCATCGTTGATGATGTAGGATGTGCCCCATATGCATTTTTAGTGCGATTATATCAAAAGAAGCCCAAATAAGTGCAGAAGTAATCCGTCTAATCAAACCTAGTCCCACGTAGAGCCTAATGTAACTAGCATCTTGCTTTCTAGCGTATGCATTCCAATAATAGATCTCAGTTCGAATACTAAGGAGACACACAAACCCCACTGGTGGGTGGGTGCATCATGTGACTAACTATGTCGGTTTGTTGTGCAGCTAACTGGGTAAGCATGTTGCATGACTAACAAAAATATAAAAGAGAATAGTGTAATTAGGTCCCAAGCATATCAAGTTTGAAGAAATTTATTTAAAATGTGGTAAAATTGTCGTTTCAAGTTTTGACGGTAAAAAAGCCGTAACTTTTGATCCAATCATTGTCACGAAATGTATAATCAATCAATCTTTATATAACAATGGTTTTGGAATCAACCGACCTTCAAAACAGGTCGCACACCTCCGTTTCATAGGAGAATGCTTCCGAATGCTACATTATTATGATTTAAGAAAAATGTACTATTTGCATGAGAAAAGGGGAAGAACAAGTGAAAATTGCCATTGCTTGCGACAAAAAGTGAATAGAATTTTAGTCTAGTGCAACTTAAGTTGGCTCAACCTAGGTCCTTAATCATGCTTCAGTGGTAGACTCATAAGAGTTTCAACATGAGGTCATGGGTTCGAGTACCCATTCTGGTGAAATCCCATTGTGGGGTGTGTGCATTGTTGTGTGGGGTGTGAGTGCATGCGCATAAAAAAAAAATAGTTGGCTCCACCTCAACCCAATTGTCTCGAGATTGAAATTCTCTCCTCTCTCTTACATTTTAGATAAGGTAGTTTTTGACTTTTAGTTTTTCTCTCTTTTCCTTCTCTCAGCATTCTCTTCTTTTACATTTTTTTTCTTTTCCTTCTCTATGATGCCAATATCTTCCTTTCCATAGTCTTACTTATATGATTGTTTACACTGTACAATATAGTTAAGGGTGACACTCATATTGTGGAACCAAATAAATGGGTGGGCTTGTGAGACATCTATATCCTATCAAGTCACTATCCATGTTTCCAACCACATATTGGCTGAATGATCCTAAACATCCAATGGTCCCGAGCAGAACAGTATCTAATAAAAAAATAGTGCCCGTGGTGTGGTATGCTTGTCTACAGTTGCGAAACCTTAAATGGGTTTGCTTGAGTAATACATCATATGCTATAGCTAAAAAGTCATGAAAACCTAACTTGAATCAGCCGAGTCGACTCAAATTCACTTCGATTTCATCATGACTAGAGAAAATTAAAAAGTTGCTTGGTAAGTGAAAGAAAAGAAAATCCACTAGACTCAACAAAGTCAAAAATGAAAAAGAAAAAAAAAATCAACAAAAAATGAACTCAACTAACCGAGAAATTATAAAATTTATATGTTGTTATAAATATAAATATCAAATATTATAGAAAAATGTATAATTTTGAAAAACTCAATCAACCCGACGATGTCGAGTTGAATTTTTAAGGAAGTTTTACGGTAAAATTTAACAATGCCTTGACTAATTCAAAGTAGCAAAGATTCCCAAATGTGAAATGACCAAAATTTCCTTACTATTTTTTTTTTTTTCTAAAAAGTGGCCTGATTCAAGCATTGTGGGGCCCACTTGTTGTGTATACACATCTACCCATCCAACAGGGACACCCAACCATGATGATCAAACAAATGAAAAATTGGCCAATCCAATCATTTGGAGAAACACAAAAATTTAAGAGTTTTAATTCGGGGTGTTGCACATTTGATTTTTATGGTCCTGCTCGCCTAATGACGCGCGATCAGCCTGATTTTATGCCCATGTGACATTTTAGGGTGCACCTGTAAAGTGGGTTGGATGTCATACACATACCACAAAAGTATTTTGGTCATTTCACTACTCCAAAAAAAATTATTTTGGTACCTTAAATTATAAATCAGTGGCTGGCAATGCCTGCACGATACTAAAGGGTTCATTTCGCTTCCGTCCCGAGTCATGATCCAGTGGGCCTCACCACCCACTACGCATGGGTCCCACATGCATGCTGAGTTCTCTGATGATTGAAATCGCTCCGAACTTTACGGCGGACGGGCTATCTTAATTAAGAAACTTAAGTTAAAGTGATAGTTGTAACTATCACTATCAGTAGATGAACTTAGAACAATGAAAAGAGAATTTTCATTGACTCGAGTTCAACTCTAAAAAAGCAAAGGTTAGGATGATTACTGAAGCATGATTATGGGATAATAGCTTATTTATTATAGTAATGATAATGTGGACAGTCAAATAATCCGAGTAGGGACGAGGTGGCTGCCGACAGGTTGGATCATAAGTCATGACATGGGCCAAACTAGTTCTTAAAATAGTCGAGGCATTTTTTATGTAAAATCAGAAATCTTGGGGATTTTTGCTGTAAAAATCTCATTCATTTTGAGAACTGGTCAAGTACTGGTGCCTGCACTGCTATTTGTGGTACAAGATGAATTAAATATAGGTGTTATGACAAAAAAAAATAAAAAAATAAAAACCTCTCACTAGAGCTCTCTGAAAGGTAGATGGTGGTACATGTGCACACAGGCACATTGGCGCATGTGGCACATATAGAGTGGGCACGGCTTTGATGGATCCCTGACTGTGGGCCCACTTTGATGTATGCACCTTACATCCACCATGCATCTGTTTTGATGGATCATTTTAGGGAACGATATTCCCCAAAAATTACTCAAATCCAAATCTCAGGTGGGCCACACCACAAGAAACCGTGGTGATTGAATATCTGCCATTAAAAACTTCTTGGTGCCACTGGAATGTTTATTTGTAATCCAACCTGTTGATAATGCCACAAAGACATTAATGAAAGGAAAACACAAATTTCAGCTTGATTCAAAACTTTGTAGTCCACGAGAAGTTTTAATGGTTGATTACCACTATTGCCAGTGGTGTGGTCCACCCGAGATTTGGATCTACCTTATTTTTTGGAACATGCTCTAAAATGAGCTATTAAAAATGATGGATGTTGTTGATGTAAGGCGCATACATCATGGTAGGCCACACAGTTAAGGGATCCACCCACCTTGAAGATTCAAGGAAGTCGCGCTTATATAGAGCGATTCAAGATAGACGATGGCACATGTTGCACATTGGTGCATCTGGCTGCTCTGCCTATGTAGCGCAAACAAAAGATAAATAGTGGCATATGTATAAATGTGTAATGGAAAGTTAGCACATGCATCACATGTGAGGCAGTTTGTACATGTGGGGCTGAAGTAAAGATGGATGGTGGCACATGTGACATATTGGCACGTGTGTGGTACAATAGAAGATGGTTGGGTGGGACATTCGCCTTGCGAGGCGATGGGGATCAGCAAGGGGGCATATGCGTTTAGGTCTTGAGAAATTCATTTTTCCTTTAATTGTAGGAAACTTTCTTAAGAGAGGTGAAAAAATAAATTTATTGATTTTCTAACAAAAAGAGAAAATAAGAAATAATGTCTCCCATTATTCATATTTCACGTGAAGTGGCACTTTCTTTCATTTGCATTCCATGAATATAAATTGGCCTTAAATATAATTACTTTTAGGGTTGTTTGGGAGCGTGAATCAGTGACATTTAGTGCATTTGGAATCCAATTTACATAAAATACACTTAAAGACACTTTTTTGAAATCACAACAAAATGATATGATTTTATTTCATATGGATTCTATTTAACGACTCGGTGCAGCCTGACTATGGTCCGAGTATGAGTTGTCATCTAAGTCCCTTGTGGGATCGGTCGGGTTTCGAAAATAGTACTCCAGTTGGTAGGGCCTGGGTAAGGTTAGTCCCACATTAGATAGATGAGCACCTTAATTATGGGCTATATGTGTGGTTCTCACTTAAAGGACACAACGCGTTTTAGGGAAAACTCCGAGAATAAAACCATGAGGCTTCGGCCAAAGCAGTCAATATTGTGTCCTTGGGTAGAGCGTTACAAAATTGGTATCAAAGCTGAGGGCGGCTCTGCCCAAAGGGTGGAAAATTCTAATGCCCTGGTGCAGCCTGATTGTGGTTCGAGTGTGGGTTGTCATCCGGGTCCCTTGTGGGATCGGTCAGGCTTCAAAAATAGCGCTTCAGTTGGTAGGACATGGGTAAGGTTAGTCCCACATCGGATGGATGAGCGCCTTGATTTTAGGCTTTATGTGTGGTTCTCACCTAAAGGATACAATGCGTTTTGGGAGAAACCCCGATAACAAAATCGTGAGGCTTCGACTAAAGCGGACAATATTGTGTCCTTGGGTGGGGCTTTACAAAATGGTATCAGAGCCGATGGCGGCTCTACCCTGAGGGTGGGAGATTCTAACGCCCCGGTACAACCCGACTGTGGTCCGAGCGTGGGTTGTTATCCAAGTCCCTTATGGGATCAATCGGGCTTTGAAAATAGCGCTCCAGTTGGTAGGGCCTGAGTAAGGTCAGTCTCACATCAGAATGGATAAATGCCTTGATTCTGGACTATATGTGTGGTTTTCACCTAAAGGATACAACGCGTTTTGGAGGAAACCCCGAGATCAAAGCTGTGCGTTACATTCTAATTACCATTGATTAAATTAAAGTCATTTCTCTCACTTTCTCTCTCTTCTGAGTACAAGTTGTCAAACACAATTTAGTGATTCCAATTATTAGATTGTCAAATTCTGTTGATTTCAATTATGGCCCATTTGGCACCATGGATTTTAGGAGAAAGGAGGAGAAACTAGTTGCTTTATTCTGTTTGGCACCATGGATTTGATGAGAAGTGGATTTGAGAGGAATCCATGAGAACTCAAAAAAAAACTTTTAGCCCTTTTTCAACTCCTAAAAAAAAAGGTGGGATTTGAGGAGAAATCCTTCCCAATGTGGGACCCACCGTAATGTGTCCCTAACTATGGGACCTAACATGATGTATGTTTTCCATCCAACTTGTTGATAAGATCACAAGGACCTGGATGAAGGGACCACACAAATTTCTGTTTGATCCAAAACTTTTGTGCATCATAAAGGTCTCACTCTCCATTTTTTCTTATTTTATGGTCCACTTTAGATGTGGATTTGCTTTATTTTTTTGGATCTTAGCATAAAATAATCTTTAAAAATGGATGAATGGCATGGATTTAAAATTTGAAGCTAATATAGTGGGCATATGGTGGGATTAAAATTTACACCGTCCATTCCTTCATGTTTGATTTCTCTCCAAATCTTGGCTGCCAAACAGATAATTTGGAATTGATAAGAATTGGAATTGATGAGAATTCATATCATGGAATCCACTTCTCCTCAAATCCATGGTGCCAAACCGGCCATTACATGTTGCCATATGCAACTAATGATTCCAATTCACATGGATTCCATAATAATTGCTAATATATATAAATGAATATTAAATACACACTCTAAAAACGACCCCTTATCCATTCTTTAATGCCTTTGTGGGGGCTGAAAATGCCTCGTATAAAAATAGTGGTACCATGGTGAGGCACCCATAGGTGGTCCATTCTCGTATTTAAACCCTAACGTTTGTTGTTTCATACACATTGCAACCTTCCACAAGCTACCAAGATCTGAATCACTCGTCAAATTACCCCCAATGCTTATATGGCCTATAAAAAAAAAAAAAATCAAGACCTTACAATAATCATGTGGGCCACACATGTAGGAAAATACCAACCGATGAAAAGAAATCAACCAATGGTCCAAATTTAACATACGACATGGGCCATCATCTTATGATCAGATTGGCTTGAGTCTTGGGGCAAACACCTATACTATGGCATCCACCCAATCAACGGCCCGGATCTTGCATAGGAGAGGCGCTTGAGCACACTTGCATTCCTCATGGCTAGAGCCTGAGGGGGTGGTGTATATATATATATATATATATATATATATATATATATATATATATATATATATTGTGGGGACAAAAGAGATAGGGTTGTGAGACATCTCAATCTAAATAACCATACCAGTGTGGCCTACCTATAACTCCCACAACAACTTGTACAAGCCAAGTGCAAGGATATTTTTATTGAGAGAAGGGAAGAGGAAATGGCAATCTAAGAAAAGTTGAAATAGATACTCACATTTTTGAGAAAACAACACCTTTTGTCATAAAAGTGGCATAAAAAATTAGGTTTTGGAGAAAGTGACTCAAAAGATGTTACAAAAGAAGGTGGGGGTAGCAATCATTCAATCCCATCTCATCATATCTCAAGGGTGCTGTTTCCACAAAACTCTGCTAAAAAATCTATATGGCATGATCTGATCCATGCCCCACCATTTCCATCTATAATTCAATGCATAAGATTGCAATCTTCCATGTTATGTGTGTCAAAAGACACGTGCTGATGTGGCACACGTGTGTTAGATCATGTCTTTTCATCCAGCGGCCCCCAGCAAAACATGCCATGGCCCAAAAATATGTATTTTCAACACAAGGAGTTAAAAATACTTGAATTAATCCGAAATATACGTGGGACCGTCCATGTGATGCAACACCCCAAGAAACCCCCAGCCCAACTTTCAACCTGGTCCAGAATTTTAGTGGGCCATGGAAAAAGGAATAGGTTTCCTCCCTTGTTTTTCCTCTCTTTCTTGACTAAGACCCACCAAAGTTTTGGATAAGATAATTTAAAGTTGGGCCTTAGGGTTTTTTAGGGGTGGTGCATCATGTAAAAGGCTCATATGATAGACTCACGTAATGAGTCCTTAAAAAGTGCTCACAGGGAAGTAGTGCACAGGTGAGCATTCCCCTCTCTCTTTCTCTCTCTCTCTCTCTCTCTCTCTCTCTCTCTATATAATATATATATATATATATATATATATATATATATATATATATATAAACAGTTGTATGCATGTATATTTTGACCCCTCTCTCTTGCTCTCTCTCTCTCTCTCTCTCTCTCCTATATATATATATATATATATATATATATATATATATATATATATATATATAAACAGTTGTATGCATGTATATATTTTGAAACATGGCATGTACAATTCGTAATTTGGGGCCATTGATATACAGGGCTTGGTACAGATGGCTGTTGTTTTAAAAATTACACCTATTAGACAATTCTATCCACATGTTCCGGCGACCATTTAAAGATATGGTAGTATCGAATTAGGGATAATTATTGAATATTCAGTGGGTTAAATTGAAGAAAACTGACAAATAGGACAGTCTAATACCAACATATACCAACACACACACACACACATATATAGGGGGCCCACTAGATGGATGGACCGGATTGGTACATCACCCCCACATGCGTTTTGTGGAAAATATACGACTCTACGATCATGACAACTACCATTTGGGACCATCCATTTACTGGGCCTAGTATGGATGGCTCGTGTTTTAAAAATTACACTTATTAGACAATCTCATCCATTTGTTCTGTGGCCATTTGAAGAGACGGTGGGATTTGGGAATGAATTATGCATAATGATCAAATTATTCAGTGGGTTCAATTGAAGAAAATTGACAAATGGGATTGTCTAGTACCAACTAGTATAAGACATCC
>PVNU02002915.1:0-22810 GCA_003013855.2 Liriodendron chinense
TCTTCCCAGACTTAGAGAAAATTCATATTTTTTCGGCCAGAAAAGCCGGCGCATGTGGGGGATATGCCGGTGCATGTGCCCAGCACTTAGAAAATTTCAGGATTTTCTTCCTGAACTTGGGATTCCGGCGACGAAATCCCTTTCCGGTGAGGGTTTCTGGTGAGGGAATCCACTCCGGCCAAGGCATCCGGCGAGGGGAGATAAAGTAAGCGCATGTGGTGCTTACATCACTCTGAGGTCGGCGGGGGATGATCTCGTGCTGATGAATGAAATGACTTTACTATTTATAGGGGATAATCGGGTTCGGGTCCAATCCGGCGGATATTTCCCGGCGCATGTGGTAGAAAACAGTGTCAAGCGCATGTGGTTGGAGGCCAGGCGCATGTGGTTGGAGGCCAGGCGCATGTCCTTTACCGGCGCTTTTCGGAAAAGTGTTCAATTCACTTCCTTTCGCTGATAGAGTGCAAGCGCATGTGGTTGGAGGCCAGGCGCATGTGGTTGGAGGCCAGGCGCTTGTGCTTTGCCGGCACTTTCCCACTACTTAGTCAGATTTTCAGGATTCCAGCACTTAGAAAATTTCAGCATTTCAGCTCCGACGAGGGACCTTCAAAGGACAGCTACCTTTTCTAGACATGCACTCACTGTCGCTAAGCCACTTTTAGGCTAGGATTGACCTCCTGAATGAAAGGGGTAGGGTGTGGAAATCCAGATGTTGCTAATTTTGGTACTTCCTTCCTAATCTGGAGCCTCCAGGTCGGCTTGTCGTGTAGGAACGTTGTTCCGGGGAGTGCGCGCATGGAAATACGTATCGTAATGACTTCAAACTTGCTATTTAAGAGTTTTGGGGTGATCTGGATCATTTGGCAGTGAAGCGCATGTCCAGTTCCACTATGAAATGGTAGCTGTAGGCTTACGGACCCTTTTTGGTCAACTCCAAACGGGGATGAAACACATTTCGAGGTGCGCAGGTAAAAATATACACCGGATGACTTTGAAACTTGTAGGTTAAGGGTTTTAGGACATTTCGGATCATTTGGCGATGAAGCGCATGTCCAGTTCCGCTCTGAAATGGTAGCTGTAGGCTTACGGACCCTTTTGGTCAGTTTCGGGCAGGGACGAAACGCATTTCGAGGTGCGCAGGTAAAAATATGCACCGAATGACTTTGAAACTTACAGGTTAAGGGTTTTAGGACATTTCAGATCATTTGGCGGTGAAGTGCATGTCCAGTTCCGCTCTGAAATGCTGTTTATGAATTTTGGTCGCTACCAAGCGATCAGGGTTGTGCAGGCATTTTCGGGGCTCTCCCGGCCTCGAAACTTATCCAAATCATTGTCAATAGACCACAAGATGTTGTTTTACAATGGGTGCAAATTTGAACCCCAACAGAGAGATACCTGCCCAACATTTCAAGTACTATAAAAGCGATATCCGTTCGCGTATAGACTTGAGTTTACATAATGCTCCCTACAACTGACGCATATGGAACATCTTTCATATAATTCTTTTCTAGATCATTCTTTAGACACTGAAATTGGCCGAATTTATCGCCCTTCACAATGGGTGATTTGTCAGGAGCACAATTTTGCATGCCGTACCTTTCGAGTACCCTATCGATATAGGCCCTTTGTGACAAGCTAAACAGTCCATGTGATTTATCACGACGTAGTTCAATGCCGATGACAAAAGATGCGTCACCAAGATCCTTCATCTCAAATCTTTGAGATAAACAAATCTTTGAGATAAAAAATTCTTAGTATCGCGTAATAACTCAATGTCACTACTAGCTAATAGAATGTCGTTAACATACAAAACCAATATAATGAACTTGCTCCCACTTATCTTAACATAGATACACTCATCCATAGTGTTCTCTACAAAGCTATATGAGGAAATCACTTCATGAAATTTTAAGTACCACTGTCGTGATGCTTGTTTTAACCCATAAATGAATTTCTTAAGTTTATAAACCATATGTTCTGAGCCATCGGCTGCAAAACCTTCTGGTTGCATCATATATACGTTTTCTTCCAAATCTCCATTGAGAAACGCAGTTTTGACATTCATTTGTTGTAGCTCCAAATCCATATGAGCCACAATAGCCATTACGATTTCGAATGAGTCTTTCTTGGATACTGGTGAGAAAGTATCCTTAAAGTCAATGCCTTCATGTTGATTAAAACCCTTGGCACAAGTCTAGCTTTATATCTTTCGATATTACCTTAGAGTGCCATTTGGTTTTAAACTCTCATTTACAACCAATCGGCTTAATTCCTTTAGGTAATTTTACAAGATCCTAGACTTTATTGTCATTCATGGATTTTAAATTCATCTCTTTATGGCATCCAATCATTGAGAAGAGTTAACACTTTGTTTGACTTGTGTAAAGGATTCAGGATCCCTTTTCACTCCTATGTCAAATTTGTGCTCCTACAAGTAGATGATGTAATTGTCAGGAATTGCAGGCCTCCTCTCTCTATGAGATCTTCTTAATGGCTCATTTTCTTGAATTGGGTTTTGATTTCCTTCTTCAGTGGGTTGTATAAGAGGTTCATCGTGGTGATCTGCAGGTGATTAGAGGCTTAACTACAGGATGTATATCTATGTTACTAGGAATGACCGTGATAGGGATCATGGTCCGTTCTTCCTCGAATACAACATTCCTATTATTCAAGCTCTCACTATTATCAGTGTCCTCAATGAACCTGGCATTCCCAGTCTCTATAATCCTTATGTAGTGGGAAGGACAGTAGATCTATAACCTTTTGACCTTTCTGGATATCCAATGAAGAAACAACTTATTGTTCTAGGGTCGGTTTTCTTTCATGCGGGTTATAGGGTTTGGCCTCTACTGGATAACCCCAAACGTGGAAGTATCGGAGACTTCGTTTTCTCCCATTCCATAACTCAAAAGTGGTTTTTGATACAGCCTTGCTAGGGATTCGATTAAGGATATGAGCAGTGGTTTTGATCACATCGCCCCATAGAGATTATGACAATGTCGAATTACTAATCATGCTACGCACCATGTCCATTAGGGTGCAATTGGGCCGTTCAGATACATCATTCTGCTCTGGAGTTCCAGGCATTGTGTATTGGGTAACAATGCCATAATCTTATAGGTACTTGGCGAACGGTTCTGGATTACGTCCTGATTCGTCATATCTGTCATAATACTCACCACCACGATCAGATTTGACGACTTTAATCTTTTTGTTAAGTTGATTTTCAACTTCAACTTTATAGATTTTAAAAGTATCTAGGGCCTCCGATCTTTCATTTATAAGATAAAGGTACCCGTAGCAAGAGTAGTCATCTATGAAGGTGATAAAGTATTTCTGTCCACTTCACGATGCAATAGAGAATGGTTCACAAATGTCTGTATGTATCACCTCTAAGAGTCCCACACTCCTAGTTGCACTTTTCTTCCTGATTTTAGTCTGTTTACCCTTTTATACAATCTGTGTGTACTTTAAAGTCAGAAAAATCTGGAGAATGAAGAATTCCTTCCCGTACTAGCCTTTCTAATCTCTCACGAGAGATATGGCCTAATCGTCTGTGTCACAACATGGATGAATTTTCACAATCCATTCTTCTCTTAGTTTCTGACTTATTTTCATGGAGAGAATGTACATTATAAACATGAGTGGCATTTAAGTCCAACTGGTATAGGTTATTAACCATAGTGCCAGTGCCAATAATATTTGAATCGTAATAAATACTAAACCCTTTATTCTCAAATTTTAACAAATAACCGAATTTGTCTAAACGAGAAATTAAAATTAAATTATGCCTTATGGAAGGCACACAAAATGTATCTACCAGATTCAATGTATGACCTGACTTTAACCTAAGCTTATAAACTCCAATTGCCTATATGTCCACCTTAATGCCGTTGCCCATATAGACCAATCGCTCTGCATCAGTTGGTGGCCGGCTCTGTAACATATCTTGCATGAAATTACAAATGTGAATAGTTGTACCGAAATCTATCCATCAGGAATCTATCGACACGTTAGCCAGATTAGATTCAAAACAGACCAAGACATAATCCTTACCTTTCTTTACGAGCCACTGCTTGAACTTAATGCAGTTCTTTTTCTAATGGCCCAGCTTTTTACAGAAGAAGCAATTATTCTTCTTTACCCTCTTTCTACTTGACTGATCCTCAGGTTGATGTTAATTGCCTGAAGAACCTGAATGTTACTTTTTAGAACCTTGTTTTCTTTTCTTTTTTTCATTACGTCCCTGTCCCGAGGTTACAAGATGGACACTATATGCCTTGCCTTATTTACTGAGCCTTTCCTCCTCTTGAACGCACTGAGAAATCAGTTCATTTAACGTCCATTTGTCCTTTTGGGTGTTATAGTTAACTTGAAATGTACTGAATTGAGGAGGTAGGGAGTTCAAGACTAAGTATACTAAGAGTTCATCCTCTATTTTAAGACCGAATGAGCCAATCTTGGAGACCACATCAATCAGTTCTGCGATGTACTCTTGAATATTTCCATGATCATTATAGGATGCGCGAGTTAATCGGCCCAAAAAGGAACTCACTTCAGCTTTATCCAATCTCTTTAATTGGTTTCCTATTTCAGTGATGAAAACTTTGGCCTTCTCAGTTTCAAGTATGACACCCTTCATTGTCTCAGAAATCGAGTGCTTTATAATTTTGAGACACATCTTATTGGATTTAACCCATGCCTTATGGTGTGCAATTTCTGATTCAGTACTCTCGTCAGATGGTTTAAGAGGTTCCTCCTCTTCCAGAGCAAGGTCTATATCCATACACCCCAGGACTATCTCTACGGACTCTCTCCATTCGGGATAATTGGACCCAGTCAAAAGGGGTATCGAATTGTATTGAGTTGGAACATTAGCTCGTTATAAATACACTCACATTAGTAAAGTGTTTGATTATTCATGAATATTAATTAAGTATCAGACAAAATTCATGATTAACATTCAATTGATTAGGGCCTTCAATTGAATTGTCCAAGATGATGATGGGCCTAATCATACAATCCTGGTGAGAGTCCGACGTATCATCACGACTCCTCCTGTGGGATGAAGTTACGACATACAAGTGACTCTCCTGAACATGAAGCTAATTGATGGTAGTCATGTCAATCTGAGACACTTAACACCTATGGGCGAAATGAGTCTCTCAGCCTTACACCACAATCATCATTTACTCCACACCACTTGTGTCCTACCAAACAGTGATCGTCTGTGTTTTCGTCACCGCTCACATTGAACCCAAACGCAACTCTATGCAATCCTTATACTGAATCCCAAAATCACGAGTCAAAATTTATAAAATTTCACTGATTGAGGTCACTGTGGTGGCTAACACAACCAGTTCAAATTGCACAAAATTAGATTCAGGATTGCCTATATAATCTTACCCTCAACGGATCATATTAAAGTTGTATGATTTGACCTAAAATGTGGCTGATGTTGACCATCTAAAAGTTGGGAGAAATATTTTTTAAATTGACGGTTGGATTAATGATTTAAAAGTCAACAACTAAAATCAGCCATGTAGGATGGGTAATGGCCCTATTTCAGACCAAATCAGAACTTAATAACATGAATACTTAATTATTGGGGTCATCCATCAAGTGAAACCCACCAACCATCTATTTATTTGGTCCGGTCCACTTATACAAAATGATAACCCAAATATAGTTCGTTGTAACTATAAAGAACAACATATAATAACTAGTTTAATCAAAACTTCAAAATTGGGCCATCTATAGGTCAATCTGAGCTGTTAGATATGTTCAAAACATACTAATTAGGCTAAGAAACTAGTTTCGGCCTAATCTGATTTAAAATCAATCAGATCCGTTCAAAAACACCTTTTAAATGGTCACGATCAATTTGACCAGATCTGAATAAATTCTAAAAAATCTGACTGGTTAATGTTGAAGATCATATCATTTTAGTTACTCAAACCAAATTTCACTCAAATCTGACCATTAAAACATCATACGTGGCCCACTCAATAAGTGATCAATATTGTTCATCCAATATCTCCATCATTTGAAATCTGATTGGGGGTGAGTGGCAACTCCATTCAAAGCTCTCGATAAGGAGAACAAGATTATCGAATCATATGATCCAAAGAGGACAAAAAATTGGGTAAACAAGGGGTCAAAATCCGCTGATTATACAAACATCTATTAAATGCCCTAGTTTTAAGGCAACACTTATTAAACATGCTTTAAGTGAAGCTCATGCTTTAAGGGAAAACCCATTAAAGGTTTTAAGGCCCCATGTTAAAGTGATCAGATGCCTTGATGCATTATTTGAAATATAGAAAAATAAAAAAATAGAACAATTGATCCAAATGCCCAAAGTGGACCAACAAAAGTTCTAAAGAAAAAGATGAACATATTTACGCCTAAGATTTAGGCCTCAAGATCCGATTATTGATATGTAAAAATCGATGGCCCAGATTGAGTATGAAAATTCATGAATGGATAACTCAGATCTGACCAATAAGATCCGTGATCGGATTCATCAATCTATATTGATTTGCCACAATTGATGCATAGATGGCTCTGATACCAAATGTGATCTGAAATGCGAGATAAAAGATTGATCTATGCATCGATTGTAGGAATCAAAATAATCTGATTTGAAGTTGCGTATCTATTTGAGAAGCCATAGGATGAGAAGGACGGACTGGATCTTCCACACCTTACACCTTTAGAGGACACTAAGGGATGGGAAAGTTTATGTCCACGATCGATGTATAGGCTTGGGGACCCATCACTATTTATAACAAATCACATGTGAGAGTTTTTCTTTATTTATTAAAAAAACCCATAAAAAACTCTCCTTCATTCATGACTCTACATTTAGTATCTCATGCCCATGAATGTGGTGTAACGAAGCGTCCCACCCCAACTCGTTTACAATGTGACCACGACTTTAGTGGGGTCCACCGGTATGCTCGATCACATATCCATCTTTAGGTAGATCCAAGTCATTGATCATGTAGGCCCACCTTAAGAAGTCTTACGGAGGAAAGAAAGAAGACGAAGGAGGGAGAAAGAAGAAGAAGATTCTAACTCAGCGAGTCAACTCGTCGAGTCGACTCAGTCCAGGAATCAATTCGTTTCAAGTTTAAGGAACGTCACAAAGTGAGTGATTCATCTCACGTAACTTTCTGTGTTGATTTTCTTTAGTGCTGCTTACGTCTAAATTCTAATTATCCTTCCCTAACTAGGTTTTAGGCATGCTTAAATATTTTCTTCCTTATTATGGGATCCTAGGTATGGGATTCATCTCTACAAATTCCTCTTCAATTAGGTCGTTAATGTGCTTTATGTTTCTTCTATTATATTAAATCCTAGGTAAGGGATCCATCCATCTTCTATGTATGTCCTTAAAGTTCACTTGCCAATTATCTTTTGAATTAATTTTCTCAAGTTCTCCTTTTAATGCACATGTCAGAATTCTACGACAATTCGATTTAGGATTTCTTACATGTAATGTCGACAACATGCAACCTTAGATACACGTAGTATTCCCAAGATTCCACGTGACATTATTCTTAAACTTCCTGATAAACAACCACTTAGGATTAGATAATATACAATACATAACTCTTGGAGCAACCTTAGCTTGTCAACACACTAAATCTTACACGATGACCTTCTCAAATTCCTCGATTAGCAATAACTAAAGTAGGATAAAGAATTTCTGAATGAAGATAACACATGCATGGTATAATTGGAATTGAGTTTGATATACATTGTATGCTTGAAGAAGTGTTTCCATAACTCATGGCATCCATATACATCTTTTATACACTACGACAGAACAGGAGCATGGTTGATTTGACTCCTAGCGTGCATGGTTGATTTGCCGCCTCGCTGTACCGGTTAGTTGAGCATAGTTGATTTGCGATAGGTTTCCTAATGTTCAGTAGCAGCGAGTTCTGGTAGTTTCACTTATTGAGCATGGTTGATTTGCTCGATTGGATCAGTGGTGCATGGTTGATTTGCCACATCGCTGTACCGGTTAGGTGAGCATGATTGATTTGTGATAGGTTCCTAATGTTCAATGGCAGCGAGTTCCTAGATGTTTATTGCTTTCACACGTATCATAACATACATGACATCATGATAATCATGTTCCATTTATATAGATCATAAAATGTATTAATCATCACGTCATCCTCGTATATTTCATACAATTCTATTCGTTGATGATTCGCATCCTATCTCTTATTAACTGAAATATTACCTATGATGGAAATGACCTCACTGGGCTTTTAACTCACTAAAATCACTACAGTTCTTGCAAGTCTTCTGGAAGAAAAAAGACGTAGACGGAGCAAAGTATTCAGATGGTCACGTGTTACTCAAACGCTAACTGTAGTCAATTTATTTTGTAAAATTTAATGTAATAAGACATTAGTGGAAAAGAAACTTTATATTTGAGATTATTTTAGTTATGCGATATGTGGAATGAAATCTCAAGGAATCTATATATGCTCGAATTTTTAATTCACACCTTGGAACTCGGCCTTTGGGTTGTTGTACTCGGGTTCCGAATTTCGGGGCGTGATATGAGGTCACAATCGTTCAGTTCGATTTGAGTCGAACACAACTTAGCACACTCGACACGTAATCTAATTGCACGCATTTAACCAAAATCTAGTCGTTCATTACACGTGTGACCACATGTTCAGATCGAACAACAATAATATACATTGTTAAAATCTTTATTTTCTTCTTATGTTATATCCCATGCTCTCTCTCTCTCTCTCTCTCTCTCTCTCTCTCTCTCACTAGGCCCAGCTCAGGCCTACAATGAATAATGTAGGCCAGGCTTGGATAAAGGTTGGTCAACCCTAATCCAAGCTGTTGACGGCTATGGATTAGGTGAGGCAGAGGTAACAATTAAGTGGGTGAGGCCCACCTTGATGTATGTGTTGTATGGGAGCGGATTAGGTGCAGCCCTGTCCTCAACAAAGATAGTGCGACCCTTATTATGGGGCCCACATTGACGTATATATTTTATATCCATGCCGTCCATATGTTTTACCATATCATTTTAGGGCATGGGCAAAAAAAAAGAAGCAGATCCAAATCTCAGGTGGACCATACCATTGGAAACAATGGTACTTGACCATTAACAACTTACAATAGACCACAAAAAATTTGGATCAAGATGATATTTGTTTTCTCCTCTTCATCTAGGTTTATGCAACTTTATTAATAGGTTCGATGGTAAATAAACATTAAGGTGGGCCCTAGGAAGTTTTTAATGGTGGGATGTTCAATCACTACTGTTTCCTATAGTATGGTCCACCTGAGATTGGATTTGCTTTATTTTTTTAGCTCATGCCCTAAAATGATCCAGCAAAATGGATAGACGGCAGTATAATACATATATGAAGGTGGGCCCCACGGAAAGGGTCACACCTAATCCACTCCCTGTGTTGTATAACCATGTCGTCCATCCTTCTCTCTCTCTCTCTCTCTCTCTCTCTCTCTACGTGCAATGGTGTTGTGTGCCTCTCCCTCTCTCCCTCTTTGCAATTAGGTGCCTCTTTGCAATTAGGATCGCTGTGCACCTCTTTCTTTCCACTCCCTCCCTCTTTTGTAGTTAGGGTTACAGTTTTTTTATTTGAATAGGCAGATTCGGTTAGGCCGTGACAGTGTGGCCCACCATAATGTATTTTTGGTAAATTTATGCCATCTGTTAGTTTTGCCAGTTCATTTTAGGTCATGGGCCCAAACATGAGGCAAATCCAAATCTTAGGTAGGCCACACCACAAGAAACAATGGTGATTGAATGTCCACATTTAAAAACTTCCTAAGGCCCATCTTAATGTTTATTTTCCATCTAACCTATTGTTATGGTCACACATAGCTGGATGAAGGTAGAACATAAATATCAAATTGATCTAAAACTTTTGTGGCCCATAAGAAGTTTTATTGGTGGGCATTCAATCAACACTGTTTCCTATAGTGTGCCCACCTAAGATTTATATCTGCTTCATTTTTTTGATCCAAGCCCTAAAATGAGCTGGCAAAACTAATGGACGGCATGGATTTGGAACTTGGCTTTCTTTCTTGTAGCCGTTGGTTTTCTAATCCGTGGATTATATGTTTAGGAGCATACAGCAAAGGGGTTGTTTACAACCATAAGCAATCATCTATGGTACCTCAATTGGGCGATGGACTGGATGATTACAATAATTTGATTGATGTGATTTTCTGATTTTTGTTTGGTGGTTCGTTAATTATGGGCTAAACTTGATAGAAACGTTTAGCACAATTGGTTGGACTGTCCATATATAACGTTTTGTTCTTGAAGCAATTGATATTGTCTCCTTTTACATGGCCATATCTGAGTGGGGCCCATCAGGTCAATAGTTTGGATCAGGGAGCCATGAATTCTAGTTGTAGCATTAGGATACAACCCTATCTGATGTGTTGCATTTGTTTATTTACAAGCCACCAATTGGATGGCTGGGATCATCCATATTGCAGATGTTGCTCATGATGATCGATCAGATGATCACCTTAGCTTACTGAAATTTAGGCTTCACTTGTAATATTGTCGGGTCAATAGTGTTAGATGTATCTAACTAGGAATCTGATTATGTAATCCAACACTAGTGTACAATGCTTCTCCTCTTCCCATGAGTTGCAGGTGATTTATATCATGCCATTGACTTGTAATTTTCTATGGAGTTCTTAATATTATTAGGATTTCTATATTGTACGTATTTTGAATCTACGTGTCCATCTTTATGATCCACTTGATGATTGATTTAGCCTAAGAATTAGTTTAAATATTCATTCAAACGGGCTTAACAAATTAAATAGTATATTTGGTTTGAATATTTTTCATTTGATTATAATAT
Source organism: Liriodendron chinense (assembly GCA_003013855.2). NCBI lineage: Eukaryota > Viridiplantae > Streptophyta > Magnoliopsida > Magnoliales > Magnoliaceae > Liriodendron > Liriodendron chinense. Next base: position 10,896 of record PVNU02002915.1, read on the forward strand.
TTTAGAATGATTCCCTACACCAAACTTAGTTTGGCGTGAATATATAACTTTTTACATATGTAACTAACTTACTATTTATCCAAATATTTTACCTATAAGTGACTTACAATTTACATCCAAACAAGATAAACTGTAAGTAGCTTTCACTTATAAGTAACCTGCTTGCAAGTAACTTGCAACGTAAAGAACTTACAAGCTTCCAAACAAGTCCTAGAAGAATTGGAAAATAAATGCAGTACCGTTGTAATCTCAACGAATCTCACAAATCCTTTTAATTTGATTTAACTTAAATAATAGTAAATTACAAATTTTGAATTGCTGTTATAGTAGCTGTGCATTGCCAAATATATTATATATGTACATCTCTCACCACAAATTTTCTTTAAAGAGAGAGAGAGACAATCATTATTCTGTCATCTTTTTATATATCTGATGGGGAGCTTGGAATGATTTTGGAACTATACAAAAGTGGTTAGTGTAGAAATCTCTAATTCAAAACTCGTGCAAGTGACACGTGGAATGGCCTCACCCTGTGCAGTAGCACACATGTGAAGTATCTGAGTCGTTCTTCAGGTTGATTGAAATTTTCAGCAAGTTCTGACTGACTAATCATGCATTTCACTATTAGGTTGGCTACAAACATGTCTATGCATTGTTGACTTTTTTTTACCCCCTGATCATCTATTTATCTCAATACATGATCCTAGCCATCCATCAGATAAACCCCACCAAATAGATACCGTTGCTTAAAAAACAGGCTGATCCTCTCATCAGGTGGGCCACATTGTTAGAAACATGACTAAGTTTCTTTTATCCATTCAATGTAATAAACTGTACATCATCTGATCAGTGGACCCGCATTGTGGAGCCCTTCTGATGGATGGCTTGAATCTAGAACACGTGTGCTACATCATCACGGGCTGGCTTGTGGATGGTTTCCCTTCTTCACACGTGTGTGGGCTTAAAAAATATCCAATCAGATGTTTGTTGCTGGAGTTATACAGAAAAATGGTACTGCACATTTTTTTCCGCTAATGCATCACTTGTACAGGGCATCCACATTCTGGAAGGGAATTACTTTGATACTCTGGCAGTGTGATGGATGATACACAGGCAGCTAGAAATTACTGAAACATTGCATATATGGTATACAAGTAATTCAAACTAGATGGTCCAAATTATGGCTACCATATAAGATGTATCATTAAATAAAAGATACTTTGAATCACTTATCTAAAACCATTAGGTGTCTGGATATTTATTGGACTGTCATATCCGATGTTGAGATATCCGACAGTCATATTAAAAATGCAGGCATGGTATCAAATAACTCCCCATTCTTGGAAAGATCATGATCAAGACCATTGGATCTAGAAATCAGTCTGATCCACTCACGAGGGAGGACAAAGCTGTATGTTGAGATACCATCTCGACCGTTCATTCATTTTAATGGTGTAGCCCACCATCTAATGTTTAAATCCAGGTGCTCTACCCTACCTGATGATCCATAGGCGACGTTGGATCATGGTAATATTTCAATTATCTGAACCGTTTACGTAATGGGCTAAAGGCTGGAATTGGGTTGGCCTAGATGGGTGTAAAAGGCCATGGCCTGTAATGTCCACAGACCTTAGAAGAAAAAAGAGTTAAATAATTAAAGGCTTGAAATAGTTCAATTTTCATTTTGAAGTAGTGGGCCCTAGGAAGTTCTTAATGGTGTGAGGCCCATCTTATAGTCGATTTGGATTACTGAAACATGACCTTAAATCCGACGGCTCCGGCTATGAGATGTCTGAAAAATAGACCATGTCTGGGCTTGATATGGTCCCAATAGAAAAGTTGTCACACAACATACTCTAACCAGCTCTTTTTCACCCACTGGGCCTTGAATTTTGAGCCCATTTATGGCCTACTATGCCAAATTCACTGATGAAGCCCATTGGGCCTTGAAGAGCCCATTCCAGCCCACTGTAGGTCTTGTCAATGAGTGCTTTAGCAACCTGTTAGTTTTAAAAGACCTATTACCATACAAGCACCTATCTTTTGGGCCATAGACGGATTAGTACCTACTTTTAAACTTATTCCAAATCAGTACTTGAGAAATGCAAACGTTAGTCACAATGGTACCCACAATCTATTTTTCCTATGTATATGATACAAAGCCATACGTTGTTTCTTAAAAGACGAAATTATCTCTCCTTTTAGTCACAAACAAACAAGTACATGTGTGTGATAATGACCTGTGATCGGAAGCTATGTAGGGCCCATAGAGATGACCTAGACAAATTTACTTCGTCTATTCATTTATATTCATTTAAAGATTCTAATAAATGGAAAAAACTTAATCAAGTAGACAACACAACATGAACAGTAAGATCTCAAATGTACACTGTTTGAACCTTTATTGAGCCAATCATCACTGTTTTGTATACTGTGGTCCACTGACAATTTGGATCTGCTTCATTTTTAGGCTCATTCTCTAAGTTTAATATAGAAAATGGATAGATAGTGTGGATATACGACATATCAACAAGATGGGCCCCACAAATTTACAACCACTAAAATACAACTAGCCTAACCTCTCTCTCACCCATAATAATCCCAACTTTCCCTTTTCTATCCCAAACCCTCTTCTTCTCTCACTCTCAGTACGGGAGTGGCAGGAGTATTGGCTTTGGTCGATGGCAAACATCATAGTGAACCTTTGGAAGGCTTTGAAGGTGGGCATCATTGCCCTCACTGTTTTTGTTGTGGTTATCCAACTGAGATTTGGATCTACCCTAGGTACTAAAATGAACTGAAAACAAGGGTGGGCGGCATAGATGAAACATATACATCAAGCTGGGTCATATGATAGTTTCAACAATGGGCATCATTATCACCACTATTTCCTGCAAGGAGGTCCACATGAGATCTAGATCGTCCTTGTTCTTGGGCCCATTGCCTAAAATGATATGAAAATTGGAGGGACAGTGTGGATTAACCACATACCTCGAGAAGCTTTGATCAAGCTGATAATTGTATTTTCCCTTTTCCTGGCCATGTGTGGCCAGGGTATAGGTCACGTGTGACCTTGCCTAAGTTGGACAACAAATAAATATCATGGTGGCCCATAGGAAAGTCTCAATGGTCCAATAGGAAAGTCTCAATGGTGGACGTCGCTATCCCCACTTTTTTCTATGGTGTAGCCCACCTACAATTTGGATCCGGTTCAGAGTTTGGCCCATGGCTTAAAATGATTTGGCAACAAGGATGGAGGGTGTGGATAAAACATAAACATCATGGTGGGTCCCCAGATCATGCCCAGTAAGGCCGTCTACGTTCTCTGGATGTTGCTTGTTCCAGCGACCCCGTTTTTTATTTTTATTTTATTTTTTTTATTTTTGTGCTTTCACAACAAGGTGGGTCCACATAGAAAATCCAATCCATCCATCAAATTGGCCAGCTCAAGGCTTGCCCAAAGAGATCTGGTTTGGACATAATAGACACTATAAAAAATCACAGTGGGCCTAAGAAGGTTTCAACAGTGAGAATTAATCTCTTTGGTATGACCCACTTAAGATCTTGATCTTCTTCATTTTCAGACCCATGGCCTAAAATAATCTGGAGAAACAGATGGACTGCGTGGATCTAACATATACATCATGGTGGGGCCTATGGGTGGCCACCAAACAACTGCCAAAAGGGGGGCAGAGACCTGGCCCCACCGCTCCCTTTGGTGTGTTCCAGTACTTAAGACTTGGATCAGGCTGATTTTTGGGCCTTGGCCCTAAAATAATCTGACAAAATAGATGGACAGTGTAGATGAAATACATGTATCATTGTGGGGTCCTCATTACCGCCTAAAAGGGCTTCGGCCCTTGCCAACGCTGGACAGTAGCATCCTTTGGACGAGCTGTTTGTCCAGCAAGCATCTCTCCCTGTTTTTGTTTTACTTTTTTTTTTTTTTTTTTCAATCAAGTAGCCCACACGTAATTCAGACCTTGGCATTATCAGTTTAGTCATGAATGGTGTGGGTAAGATAGGTACATCATGGTGGGGCTCACAATAATGCAATGACCTCACTTTAATTTGTCTGCCTTATGCTAAAAATCATATAGGGGCAAAATCGTCATTGCATGTAAGTGGGGGTAAATGCGTCCTTTTGTGACAAAATGAATGTCTGCATTACTCCTCCTGCCAGTGAATGTTAACAAAGTAGTAAAATTTCTATATATTGCAATACTTAGGTACTTATTTGAAATAAGTTTAAATGCAAATATTGATCCGTTTATGGCCCAAGAGATAAGTACTTGTATGCCAAAAACTCGTTTTAAAACGCCGGCCTTTTGATTTGCTCTGACCCAGCCTTTCTTAGGAACCTTTGAGTACAAACATGTGCGGACGTGATTATCTACGAGAGGACAAATTAAAATTAATGAAACGAATGACAACGAATTACAGAGCTACTTGAATTCCGGTTCCTCCAATATATTTTGTGGGGGCCCAAATCAACACAGGTGGGTCACATCACAAGGAACGGTTGGGATAGAGATCCCACCCTTAAACCTTCCAAAACCTTCCAGATTGTGTTGGTGGGCCCTACAGTGTTTTGTATATTGCACTCAGTTCATTCATAGGATGCGTTCTACCATGATGAATGGACACCTAAAAATATCAGGTCCTTCCAAAACTCAGGTGGGCCATGCCACTAATGATTTACCTGGTGTGGCCCACCTGAGCCTTGGATCGGGCTGATTTTTAGCATCATGAAGAGAACATAATGGCATGGACATGATGGAAGGAGTGGATGTCTGCGATTGCGATTGGAGAATCCGGACCATCCATTCATCAGGTGAGTCCAAAAACAATGCACCCACGCTTCAAAGGTTTCATCTGTTTGTACAATCCTAGCCATCCATGAAATAGATTTCGTCTTCCAATGTGGACCATTGAACCTTCTGATTCTTTAAAGATTGGATTTCCATGATTGCCAGATTAGTAGGTGTGTGTCACATTGTTATCCCCAGTGAGGCCCACCGGACGGATGATCAAGATTCACTGACCATACAAGTACGGAACTTGACGGCTACCAGGTTTCTGCTCGTGGACCTACCCCTCAAGCCATGCACGTACAAGCACCATCAAGTCCGTCTGGGCTATGAAATAGTCTACAGCTCACTCTACATCAATGTCCCACAAATCTTCCTCGTTGGAAGATCACAAGGACCAATCTTGGGACCATTTCTTTCAGTCGAATGTGGGTCAATCTGGTATCTCTATTTGTAGCCGTCTAGGACAAAACAGACCAACGGTCTAGATTACATGAACCATGGGACCCACTTGTCAGAGGCGAAAATGGTGTATACTATGCAAACGGTTTTCTCTTGTTTAAAAATCTTCTCAATCGGTATTATCGCTTGCACTTTAACTCCAGCAGATCTACCGTCTATATATACACTTCCCAAATCCTATCTTCTCCCCAAACACATGGTCCATGTCATTAGCCATGGCCCACCACATCATTACCCCATCCATGCTCATCTCCTTCCTCTTCCTTCTCACTCATGTGGCCACATCATTGCCGGCTGATGGACGTCGGCCCTACATCGTCCACATGGACAAATCAGCCATGCCACCTCCCTTCACCACTCATGATAGTTGGTACACATCGATGATCTTGTCCCTCCCGACGCCCGACGGCATTGCTGCAGCACACCTGTACACGTACCACCACGTGATGAACGGCTTCAGTGGCGTGATGTCGCAGGCCCAGCTCGATGAGCTGGAGAGAATGCCAGGTCACCTTGCCACATACCCAGAGACATATGCCAAGCTCCATACCACACACACCCCTCAATTTCTAGGCCTCAATAGGCATGTGGGCCTGTGGCCCACTGCCAACTTTGGCAATGATATGATCATCGGCATCATCGACACCGGTGTCTGGCCAGAGAGTGAGATGTTCAGTGATGAAGGAATGCCGCCGGTGCCGGAGAGATGGAGGGGGGCATGCGAGAATGGTACCCAGTTCAATTCTTCCAATTGCAACCGTAAACTCATTGGGGCCCGCTCTTTCAGCAAGGGCCTGAACATGTCAGAGATCAACGACTATGATTCACCGAGGGACAGCATTGGGCACGGGACGCACACGGCATCAACGGCCACTGGAAGCCGGACGCCTAATGCAGACTACTTCGGCTATGCTAAGGGAACCGCTGTAGGGGTTGCACCCATGGCCCGGCTTGCTATGTACAAGGTCCAGCTTACAACAACTAATATCCTGGCAGCCATGGACCAGGCAATTGCAGACGGCGTGGATCTGATGTCGTTGTCATTGGGATTACCACCACTATTGGCTTACGATGAAAATGTTGTTGCACTAGGAGCCTTTGCAGCCATGGAGAGAGGGATCTTTGTGTCTTGTTCGGCTGGAAATAATGGGCCATATGCTTACACCGTGAACAACGGTGCCCCTTGGATCACGACGGTGGGCGCAGGGACCATTGATAGAGATTATCTGGCTTCAATCACCCTCGGCGATGGCATCACAACCGTTCAAGGGAAGTCATTCTATCCTGAGAGCGTCTACATCTCAGGTGTCCCACTTTACTATGGACATGGAAATGCTAACAAGGAAATTTGTGATTACAACACCCTTGATCCCAAAGACGTAGTGGGCAAGATCGTCTTTTGCGCATTTGGGAACCTATATTCTCAGATGTCCGAAGTGAGTAGGGCCGGAGCTGACGGGGCAATCTTTGCCACTGATTTGGCCCAGTTCATAGATCCTGATTCCTTCTTCATGCCATTCGTTGCGATCAGCATCAAGGACGGAGGGATCATGAAGAGTTACATCACGAAGGACATCACGAAGGACGTCACGAAGGAAGCCCAGCCACCAACAGTGGATATTAAGTTCCAGATGACGGTGTTGGGTTCAAAGCTGGCGCCTCAAGTGGCCGACTTCTCTTCACGTGGGCCCAATCCGCTGAGCCCATGGATTTTGAAGCCCGACATAGTGGCCCCAGGAGTCCATATACTGGCTGCGTGGGTCCCCAACCAAGGAATTCAACCGATCCGCGATGATTACTTGGTCTCAGATTATGCACTGATTTCTGGGACATCCATGTCATCGCCCCACGTCGTTGGTGCTGCTGCATTGCTACGGGCAGCCCACCCTGATTGGAGCCCAGCTGCTATCCGGTCTGCACTCATGACTACTGCATACATAACCGATAACACCCATGGCCCGATCCTAGATCTGATCACCGGAACAGCCGCCACGCCTCTTGATTATGGCGCAGGACACATCAATCCGAACAAGGCAATGGACCCCGGTCTAGTGTATGATCTCGAGCGTCAAGATTACGTTAATTTCCTTTGTGGGCTAAACTACACGAGCGACCGGATCAAGATCATCACCCGTGGATCAAATTACACTTGTTCTAAGGCCACTCTTGATCTCAATTACCCATCGTTCATGGTGATCCTCAACAACAAGAACTCTTCCACTGTGGTGTTCACACGGGTCCTGACCAATGTTGCAGATTCTTCATCCGTCTATCATGCAGTCGTTAAAGCGCCAATCGGGATGAGAGTTGTAGTGTACCCACCGGAACTAAAATTCGACAGTAAATACAGTAAGCAAGGATTTACTATCAGCGTCCAGATCGACATGGTGGGAATTACAGTAAACAGTACTATAGGTAATTATGGGTATCTTAGTTGGTATGAAGATGGGGGAAATCATGTGGTGAGAACACCCATTGTTTCAGCCTTTGGGCCATGAAAAAAATGAATGGATGTGATAAGAGGGCCCACTCATCGTCTACAAAAGCCCTCTGATCTCTATCTCTCTCTCTCAACATTGCAATGGCATCATCAGCTCTTTCAAGCTGTGCTTTATGGATACACGTGTGTTGGAAATCAAATGGGTATTTTGGTTATTACCAAGGTTGGTTTTGTGAGGCACTTGGGTTTATATTTTTTTAGTAGGATGAACGAATGTAACACTATCTCTTTCATTTGGAAATGAAATGTGTTTTAGTCACTATCAGCATGGTTTGTTTTGTTGGGATTTGGGTTTCAGTGGCTTGTTGGGGTTTGGGTTTCAGGCTCATATGCCACGTAGGTGAAACTTTCTTGAGATCTACACCACCCATCCATCAGGTACGCTGCCTCATGTCCATGATCATGTTGGAACCTGAAAATCATGACCATCCATGCCATAAGTCAGAGATGAGCCACACCCTAGGAAAAAAGTTAGGATGCGATGCTCACCATTTTGTTTGTATCCATCTGATCCATTCATATGATGTGCCTCATCGGGGTGAAAGAATTGCCTCAATAGGTGAATTTTAAAGGTTTTTAATATTGCACAACGCAGGTGGGCCACAATAGGTGAATTTTAAAGGTTTTTAGGTATAATTTTATAGAGTGGGCCACTTGATGTTAGCCACCATTTATTATAGCGATCCGGCAATTTAAAAGGACAGGGGTTAGTTCTCCTGAATGGGTACCTTTTTGCTTTATGTTCATAACTTAGTTGGTACGAAGAGGGGGGAAATCATGTGGTTAGAACACCCATTGTTTCAGCCTTTGAGCCATAGAAAAAATGAATGGATGTGATAAGAGGGGTGCCCACTTCTCTTCTACACATGCCTACTAAAATGCAATGCTAAGAATAGTTCATTATGATATTCGTCTTTGTTAAGTCTTAAGAGTAATAAAAAGCTAAATCTACAACACTTGGGTTTATGATTCTCAATGGCTGGGATCGGGCTACGCAAAATCAAATTTTTGAATAGGCCTGACTTGAACAGTTCAAAATCTAGGCCGAAGCCAACCTAGTTCCGGCCCATTGACAGTCGTCCTGGGGATGGCCGGTTCACCCAGAAGGATGGACTGGAGTTTGATGGGCTAGCTTGGACCTGCCAAAAGGGTCAATGGTTATATATGCTTAGAATTTGAAAGCTCGAAACTCAGACTCAACATGATGCAGAACTTAGGTTGAGTTGACTCGAAGACCTAATAGGGTCTTTACCGGAGTCAGAATTCGACGAAAATGCTAACATCCCTACTTTCATGGGACACATGGTGGACCATTCATCAATTTGAATCATTCATTCGTTCATACTTCATGTGGGCTACAAGAGTTTTGGATTAAGCTAATATTTGTGTTTTCCCAATACACCCGGGCCGTGTAACCAAATTAATAGGTTGGATGGAAAATAAACATTATCTGGGCCCCATGAAGTTTTTAATGGTGTAGTCCACTTGAGATTTAGATCTGCCTCATTTTTGGGTTCATGCTCTAGAATGATCCGGAAGATGCAGTGCTAACTAGAGCTACACACGAGCCGAACTCAAGCCGAGCTTGGCCCTGTTAGAGCTTAGCTTGATCATTGGCCCATGAGATTTATAATTTTACCTGTCTCATTTTCTATCAAACTTTTCTACTTCTTAAACACATCAAATACTTCAGATTTATGCTTTAATTAAGAAGTAAATTCATAGTTTCCTACTAGCATAATTAATGAAAGAAACAAAATAACGTGATCTACCAAGAGATGATACCTATGCCGGTCCCCACACATCAGTGTGTACAAGCTCTAATATATGCGTCTTTGGAGCTCGTTATGTTTTCTTAAAGCTCACCCTCTTCTTCTTGCCATACACGTAGTCCTCACAGAATTTTAAGTCGATAGAGTTCAAACCCGGTAGCTTCCCTTTTGACAACAACACCTTCATCCCCTTCTCACTCATATGTTTCAACCTCTGATGCCATAACTGCCTATTCACTTCAGTAGATGCGACTGCGAGTGAACTATATGATCTGGAAATCACATATATAGTACCTTCCTTCTTACCTTGAGATATCACTAAGGTACCATTTGTGACCTTCCAGGAATCACTAGTGAATGTCGTCACATATCCAGTATCGGCTAACTGCCCTACTGAGATCAAGTTTCTTTTTAAGTTTGGTACATATCGAACATCCTTAAACTTCAAGATTATCCCGTCTTTTTTACTTATATGAACATCTCCCTTGCCAACAATACTACACGGCTCATCACCACCCAGGTAAACTCTCTCGAAGTCACTTGACTCATAATCTTAAAGAACATCTTTCGACAACGTGGCATGAAACGAAGCACCCGAGTCTATAACCCAACACTCATTTCGCACATCAAGAGACAAGATGAATGCTTTTGTATCATTCTCCTAAGATAGATTCAACGAATCCTTCCCCACCCTGAGAGCTTCCTTCTTGCTTCTTAAGTGTCTGCAATTACGCTTCATGTACCCCTTCTTCCTGCAATGCTAATACCCGTCCTTGTCTTTTGGTCCTTTAAACTTCTTCCTTGACTTAGAACATCCATATTTATTGCTTCCTTTACTCCACGATCTTCCTCTCACTTCAACATTTAGAGCATTCTCAGATTCTCCTGAAATTCCCAGTGCCTTCCTTTTAGATTCTTCGCTAAGAATTAGACCTGCCACATCATCAAATTTTAACTTTGTCGATCCTAAGGAATTGCTTACGGCAATCACCAAACCATCCCAACTGTCTGGCAAACTAGACAAGATCAACAACTCCCTGACCTCATCATCAAAAGTGATACCAACGAATTCCAACTAGCTCGTGACTGTATTAAACTCGTTTAGATGCTCAGCCACACCCCCACCATCTGACATCTTCATGTTGAATAGCCGCTTCATGAGATGAACCTTGTTAGACGCTAAGGGTTTCTCATATATCGTAGATACTGCTTACATCAACTCTTTTGTGCTCTTCACCTTGGATATATTGAAGGCGACGTTCTTTGACAAAAAGAGTTGAATCGTTCACAATGCCTTCCGATCCATAAGAGACCATTCATCATCGGTCATCTTCTTCGGTTTCTTCTCTTTTCCTTCTAGAGGAATATAGAGGTCCTTCTGATACGATGTATGAGAAACTCTCAGCATCCAACATTAAATAGAGGCTGAGGGTTTGCTTGGTTTCTCAAACTTTTCCTCCATTTGCATTTTCCAGAAGGCAAAGTTTGATCCATCAAACTTCTCAATTCGTATCTTCCCTTCTTTCGTCATCACTCTCACTTGAATTAAACCAATAGCTCTGATACCAGTTGTTGCGCAGCAAGCTAACAACACTAGTGAACCGAGATCAAATCTCCGATATCACCCACAAACGATAAACAAGAAGAAATAATAACTAGAAACAGAATCCAAGTAAACCAATAACTATAAGAGAAAATTTTATGTGAAAAAACCCACCAACAAGGGTAAAAAACTACAGATGCAAAGCTCCACTATGTAGAAAACAAAGTTACAATGAAAAACTCACATTCTCTTACGCTCCTATACACCGAAATGGCCCTTTTTGCTAACCTCTCTCCTCTCTCTCTCTCTCTCTCTCTCCTTGGACGTATAGAAACCCTAATACCACACCCTAATTCCGAATTACAACCCTAATCTTCATAATAGGAAATTCCTTAGTTTCCTCTTGTTTTTCTTCCTGTCCATCTCCTGCAGGAAGGTGTGTGATCCACGCCCTCGATCATGAGGTTCTTCCCCTACATTAATAGCATAAAACAAAATCGGAGACAAAATAAAAAATTACGCGTAAACAGTTCGTGCACGGTTGGGCGCCCGCCCAGACTTGGTCGGGCACCTAACATATCCAAATTTTGTCCAGCGAGTTGTTGAGAGAAACTGCCTAATTTTGGGCATCCAATTCAACATGGTCAGATGCCCGCCCTGGGCACCGGGTGCCCGGTCAACACTATCGGGCGCCCAACTGTATCAAAAACAGTCAAAGACTTTTAGTCTCTCCGGATGAATTTCAGTTTGCCCGGTCACAAACCGTCGAGCACTAGACCACCCCAGCTTGCAAAACTAGTGGTGTGCTGGCTCCACACCTCGATAGA